>CM065721.1:8382898-8475398 GCA_033310375.1 Conus canariensis | reverse complement strand
TGCGGGCTGCTCGGACGTTTTGATAGTGATTGTTCCGTGTGGGTTGTGGTGGTGCAGCTGTGACACGACAAACCTGTTCGGTCCGGAATAGCTCAGTTGGAAGAGCATCGGACTTGTAATCTTGGGGTTGCGGGTTCGCATCTCCGCTGGGCCGTTTCGGTACAGGGGGATTTTTCCCTCGGAGTTAACATTGCTTCTGACTCCATTCTCCACAGAGTCCTTCGAATGAGACTATAAACCGAGGTTCCGCGTGTGGACGCACGCACAACATCTTGCACACACGTAAAATCCCATCACCAACTTTCGGAAGAGGCCAGTTTGGCCGTTGGTATGGATGACACGTTACCCATAGCATGCACCTTCCCCGAAGTTGGAGTATGGCTGCCTTAATGGCGGGATAAAAAATGGTCATACACACAAAAGTGTCAGAATAATCAACATGATGATTGTGGACTCTAAAAGAAAGAAGAAGAAGAAGAAGAAGACCTGGCCAAGGTTCGGCTGTGTGCTGGAGAGCCAGAATTAGCTGCGTGGGAATAATCAATGCCTCTCACTGAGGGGACACAGGAGACTGGGGGAAAAAGGTTAATTTTAGTCATTTTCTTCTGAGCTGGCTTCAGACGGGAACTATTAAGATCAGACGTTTCTGAAAATCCAACAGAAAGCAAACGGGAGGCGATCATCGATATTATGTGCAGGCGATCCAACCAGATTATTTCTAATTCCCCGCCCACTTACATTTCTGTCGTCTGCTAGCCTAATTACCAAACGATTCATTCCTGCGGTGTGCAGTCGCACTGACTCTGACCACAAAATACTCCTCAAATATATTCTTAATTTCTTCATCAGACAGGGGTATTCAATCTAACCATCAGATAACAAAACACACGTAGTTTCAAAATTCCATTTATGTAGTCTGTGGAACTGGAGTGGAAAAATCATGAGCAAACCATAGAAAACATGACCTCGAAGCTGATACAGCTGACGTGTTTCCAGTTCCGGGTCATTCTAGGCTAGGCCTAACGCCGATGTGAACGAAGTTACAACGAAGTTGGATAAATTGGCGTTCAAGTTATCTTTGTTTGCGTGCCACAAACTGAAAGCAGTTGTTAAAAATTGAAAGAACAATATGCATGCCGCGATAGCTATTGGATTTGTCTTCCTTGGCTGCTGCAGTAATGTAGTTTTCTTGGAAGAACTGATCAGGTAAGTGACCTGCTGTTAACACTAGCAGTACTCTTTGAGTTTGACACTCCTGTCAACACCACGTCTACGTTTAGCCACACAGCACTGGCCCTCCGTTTTCACCACACACACTTTGCGATGTCCACTATTCATTATTTGCCTTACATACAATGTTACTACTTTTTGCTCTTCTTTCCATCCTTTATAATCTTCCATTTTCATTAGAGACTGATTCCTAAGTTAAAATGTTGATGAATGTATGGTTGGTAGTCAGTAGTAGAAGTATACTATCTGAATCAAAGAAGCAGGAGGGCTTTCAACTCATCTGCTGGCTGGCAAGAACGTATCCACACAGAACTTTATCAAATCAAATTAATCAAGCTTGCCTTGTGTGTGTGTGGATCTCGAAGGCCCTTACTCCTTGTCCAAGACCACTGCAAAGAATGCAGTGGAAGAAGGGTGTCTTACAGGCAGAGCAAAGAAGTTCAGGATGGACAACTTGAAGGACTGGACTGGTTGTAACACCTCTGTCCTGTTGCATACTCAAGTTAAGCCCGGATGCGTCTATCATACCATATCTACTACCGAATGACCTAGGACAAATATTTGCTTAAAAAGAAGTCAGTGTGAACATATAAAGTTAAACATGTAAGAGTTCAAAGCCTATTTTTTTGCATTACATTACTGGTATGTGATCATGGATTTTGTGATTGCCACAGTAATGTAATAAAGAATATGATGAAATCTAATTTTCCTAATAAATGAAAATGAAACAGGAAATGCATGTAGTTATATGATATTTGAATGATAATTTGCAAGTAATTTTTTTTATATTAACAAGACCCAAAAAGGTTTTGGAGATAATATTGATGTTAATTAAACATTGTTTTAAATTATTTTTATAACAGTCCACTTAGAATGATGTTCATCTGTTATATAAGATGAGTAGGTGCCGTGCGCATGGTGAGCAGAGTCAAGCTTTGATTGTTCCATCATGTCTGTGGATGTCATGAAGCTGAAGATGGTTGGTGTTGGCAGGGAGTTCCCAGGCAGTGGTAACCTGATCACCTTCACTGCCTTTGTGTTTAATGCCTTGGAAGGATTTATCTTCACCTCACGCTTCCTTACCAAGAGGCCTGCCATACCCATCAGGTAAGGAATAATCGGCACAATAAGCTCTGCTTTGCCTCGTCTGACTGAGTAAAGGGCATCTTCTGTCATACAATGGGGTGCTGTTATTCTGCTTCAGCACTGTATTTTGATATTCCTGTTTTGTTGAAACTTCATCCAGGGCACTAGAAATTAGAATGAAAGTGGCTTTTAGAGTTCTTCTGGTGATTTCCAAACTTGATCTCTCTTTGTTGTTTTAGCTTTTTAAGATAAATTAAGTGTAAATCTGCCATGCTCATAATGACATATGCCTTTTCACTTTTGTATTTTCTTCAACTAAGTCCTGCTTTCAAAATAATAACATGTTAACTTACCTAAAGTTTTATACAATCTTAGTCTTTCACAGTTTTCAGATTGTTAAAGTAAAATGACATTTCCACAAGTGGCTTATTTCATGGTTTTGTTTCTTCAGGATCTCATTGTCCTGTTCCACTGCACATTGATACTAGTGCTATTATTGGACCAGAAGAAATTACTTTCAAAGATTTGGGAGTGAGAATAAGATTACCCTCTAAGAGTCTAAAGCAGCAGATAGGAATAAGGTAATACTAATAGCGGTAAAGTAACCTTCTAAAGCAACAAATGAGAGGGAGGCTTGGTGTGTGTGTGTGTGCCTATGTCTGCTTGCATTGCATACTTGAGGCAGGGAATGATAGGGATGCATGGTATGATCATGTTACCTGAAGTAACAAAGTCATTGACTGTGTTTCTGTGATGCAGCTATTATCTCACCATGGTGGGTCTCTTCTTCATCGTCCAGACCCTGAACAACTACGTCTTCAGCTTGAATGTGTCCATGCCACTGCAAATGATATTCCGTTCAGTGAGTATGTACATTGTGCCAGTACTGGACGCATCACAGGACACAGATAAAAAAAAAAAGATAAGGACTGTTGACTGAAGATTCTGAAAAATGAGACACAAATCTGGAAGAAGAAGATACGGAGGTGTAAGATTCTTCAGTTAAGGAGAGGACAGTAGATGTTGAGTGCGCTTAGCTCTTCTTCAATGCTGTAAGTGGATATAAGGTTTACTGAACATGGATGGACATACAAGTTGAAATTGATGATTAAAATAAATAAAGTGAAAAACTGCTGCAGTGCAGAAAATCTGGCTTGAAATATAGGCTGTCCTCTCCGTCATTGAAGGTCTATGCTTCTTTCCTGTCTGTCTGTTCTAGTAGTGGTACAGAAAGTTATAAAAACAATTATCATTTCATGCTATTTGTTGAATATAGATCACCGTCTTTTTCTGACTGACTGTCTTTCTGTCTGTCTGTCTGTCTCTCACTCTCTCTCTCTTGCTCTCTGTGTCTCTCTCTGTCTCTCTCAGTCTCACCCCCTCCCCTTGCTCTCTGTTCTTCTCTCTGTCACAAGCTAGGATGCACTCATACATACCGAAAACAAAAATCACTCAGTTATTCAGAATATATTGCTGAAATGAAAAAAAAACAACATGTTTTTACTTTTCATATATGGCCCCTGAATGAATGAGACTGAAAAAGACTGCAGCAGCAGCAGCATTACTGAAAACAAAGCAAAATGTAAGGAAACACACAAAAAAAGGTGCAAAGTAATGCTTATGGAATGCACACAGACAAGTGAAATTTTTTACGAGTGTGGCTTCTTCAAACATCACAGTCCTAGCACTCGGTGAAGATGCGCTAAACAATATTGGCTGTCATGCAAAAGCAGAAAGAGAGTTCAAGAATAGAGAATGGGAGCAGGGAATGGAATGGGAAGGGGGAAGTATTGGGGAGGGGGTACGGGAAGGGGGAAGAGAAGTCAGCTGAATCTTCTTGACCACAAGTGATGAGCAGCAAAATGTTGGTGTGTGACAGCAGTGTGGATAAGAATAAAATTCATACCAAATGAGTTGAAACATGCTGAAAGGAAGGGCCTTTCGTCACATGGTCAGGGCCTTTGCCTACGGAGCTGGCAGTCCGGAGTTTGAACCTCTGGTGAGGTTGGATTTTTACGGCTTGAAATCTCACTTTGTCCACTGAGCAGTAAGTGGGGATGTAATAAAGGTCGGGAAAGAAAAAGGCAGTGGGAGAGGGTAGGCCTCTGTCTTCCTGTTCTGTTCTTGGCATTGTGCCTTGCCCTTGGCATGATGAACCTTTAATAGTTCACACCTTTTGTGGCCAGCCAAGATATGACCCTATTGTAGATGACCCCACTCTACAATCAAGCAGTGAGAAGGAAGAAAGGAGAGATCCCAGAAGAGGAAAAAAAGGAAATCAAATACGGAAACAGCTCTGTAGTTCTTCCACTTAAAAAGAAAAAGAACATGGAAGGGGGGGGGGGGGGGGGGGGGGGGAGGAGATTGGGCCGAGGGGGGAAGGTGGAGGGGGGGGGGGGGCTGGGTTTGGGAGTGGGACAGAGAGACATGGAGATAGGGAAACAGATAAGGAGAGACAGAAAGAGACGCACTTCACTTTAGAAACTCATACACATACATCACTGTGTGTGTTTAAGCTGGTATGGACACAAGCAAAAGCAAACATGAATGTCAAAGGGAGGTGTTCATTCATGATCTTTATCTGCTGTGGTGAGTGGTGGTTATGAGTGCTCTTGTTTGAAACATCATCTATACACATAAAAAGTTGTGTAACTGTAAGTGTGCAAAGGGAATTGCGTCAGTGGAGGGTGGAAGTTGTGTGTGTGTGTGAGTGATGGAGGGGGGGGGGGGGCAGGGGGGGGGGGGAGTAGATCCATGTGAATAAGTGTAACAAGGGAGTGAGGAAAAACCTTCATGGTAGCTTGTATGTCTGAAGTAATCGAAACAGGTCTGAAAAATAACTAACACAGTTACAGCTGTACAAGTATAGAGAAAGCAACATGCACATGAGAAGTGTGAGAGAGGACAGCCAGGAGAAAGATTGAAAGAGTTAAGGAAAAAGAAAATAGTGGGAAGAGAGAATGAGGGAAGGCAAAATGGAGAGGGAGGGGACAGGAGAAATGGAAGAAAGGGAGAGAGAGAGGGAGGAAGGGGAGAGAGAGAGAGAGAGAGACCGACCTGGGGCGGGGGAGGGAGGGGGGGAAAAAGAATGAATCTGATTCTTTGCACACTGTGTATAATGCAAATTATTTGACTCTGGGGTCTGTACTTTGACAGTGTTTGATGTAAGCTGGATGATGAGGTCTATGATAAATTACAGTTGTAATTTCAGTGTGTGATACAAGCTGGACTCTGAGATAAGAAAGAAAACAACAATTGTTTGTTAGGTTAGTGTGTGACAGGAACTGGACCCTGAAGTCTGCAATAAATTGTAAGGTCAGTGTGTGATACAAGCTGGATCCTTAGGTCTAAATTAAATTGTTAAGCCAGTGTGGGATAGAAATGGGACACTGATAGAAACTGTTAGGTCAGTAGGGCTATAGTATATGTGATGTGGCATTGATTTGTGAACATGCTGTTCTAGATGATTCTTTTGCAAGTTAAGCTGAGGAACACGAATAACTGTCATTTGATAGTGTGAACTATGTTTGTTCCAGGGATCACTTGTGGCCAATCTTGTCCTGGGCTATATTATATTACACAGACGGTGAGTAGTGGGTGGATTTCATTTCTTAAAAGTTTGAGTTGTCTCTGATCTCCCACAGAATTTTGTGTTGTTTGGAATGTGTTTTGCAATATCAGATGTATGCTTGCTCAGTTGTTCATTGATTTTTACCTCATACTGATTTACTGAGAAAGTGTAGTTCAGCAAGATTCTTCTGATTTCCTGCTGTTTTGTTGGTTTGCCTACTGTGTATAGAACAGGATGTGCCCAGATGAAATGTTTCATTGCTGTTTATTATACAAGGACAAGTCAGTCATCAGGATCAGTTGTTTGTTACAGAATTTTCACTTGTTTGCTTATCTGTTCATATCAGGAGAGAGGGAGGGAGGGGGAGAGAGAGAGAGAGTTGAGAGAATTTTTCTTAGAATTGACCATGAAAAAAAGCTTTTACGTGCTTCCAAACAAAATCACCTATCTGTCAGTTGGTGTTAGTTTTAGATTCTGTAAAGTACAAAATGAAAACAGTAAAACATATTGCTTACTGTCTTTTTAAATACAGCAAGTGGCAAAAACAAGACAAGCTGCATGCTCCATTTTTATTGGCCAATGCCTTCTGACTCCACCAGTTGTTTGACATGATACATTTTGACATCAGTGTTTAGAACAGTGACTGAAAATGATTAGTTCTGTGAGGTGAAATCTCTGGCTGTTGTGATGATTATCAGATTTCGGCCACATAGTGCTGAACTTTTATTTCTTCACAGTGGATGTATGAAGAATATGGCTCTTGCTTGGAGGATAGGTTGCAGCATTCACCATATGCCTGACGGAAGTGACCGACTGCCTGACCCAGGCAGATGGGCAGCCTTGTTAATGCTGTTGAAATAGCAGAAAAAAAACCCAACACCAATCCTCCATTTTTCATTTGTGTAGACTTGCATACAAAATAAAATATGAAAATTGAAGCTCTACCCTGATGCAGAAGGAAAAGATGGAACAGAGTAGTTGTTTCATCCTGATGCATGGTGTTCATGTTGTCCTCAGGTACAAACCCAGCAAATATTTTTCTGTGCTGATGATAACACTTGGAGTCATCGTATGCACCATTGCTTCAGCGTCACATGTGGTGAGTATGCCAAGCCTTTGCTTAGCTATGCTCTGAGTTCAAAGAACATGGTGATGAGAGATGTGCCGTTGTTTGTGTGACATCGGCATCTGTGTTGGAATGCTGTGTTGTGATAATGTCTTTGTTGTGTTTGTGCAACAGCTACTCTACATTGAGTACTTTTTGTCTTGCTGAGTTCAAAGCACTTCCAGTCTTAAGAACATGAATGCCTTAATCATATCATGCATACGCCCACATGTGCGCGCATACACACACACACACACACACACACACACACACACACACACACACACACACACACACACACACAAAACTCACATATACACACATGCATACACACGTACACACACACACACACACACACACACACACACACACCACACAACTCACACACACATACAGCACACAAACTCACACACACATACACACACAACACACACACACACACACACACACACACACACACACACACACACACACCCCACACACACACAAACTCACACACACATACATGCACACACACAAACACACACACACACACACACACACACACACACACAACACACACACACACCACACACACACACACACACACAAACAACACACACACACATCACACACACACACACACACACACACACACACACACACACCACACACACACACACACACACAAACACAACACACACACACACACACACAACACACACACACACACACAACACACAACACACACACAACACACACACACACACACATTCAAGGTTCAAAGTATTTTTTAATACCTTCTTAGGGCTTAGAGGATGAGAAATTCATTTTGCCAGTTTTAATACAGAGTAGCCTGCAGATCAGTTGTGCTCCAAATGTAGATAAAACCAAACCATGATGGACATGATTTGCATGAACAATGTTTCTAACTCAATATCAGCTACCTTTAACAGAATAGACTTGTTTGCTCTCAGAGGATTATGCTATGAAAATGTACACTGTACAGCAAGAAATTTGGAACGGGGGGGGGGGGGGGGGGGGGGGGCAAAAATTTGTTCCTTAATTGTATGTGTTTTGGCCGTTCAAAAATAAAATGGAATTGATCATCTAGCACATTCTATCATAGGACCTGGATGATCTCTTTTCCTTTGAAATTACCCTGTGTACACATAATTTAATTTCAAGTTAATGACAGCTGCATCTTTACGTAATTAATGCCAGTACATGAATATCAGGTAACTATATATATATATATATATTTTTTTTTTCCAAAATGGGTCTTAAAATTTCTATAAACATTTGCTGCTGGTTTCAAGGGCATTATGCTATTCATTACACACATATATGCACACCACACATATGTATGCATACACGCGTGCATGCTCATACTTGTGCGTGCATGTACTATATACACACATGCAAACACAGGGACACATACACACACTCAATCATGCACGTACGCACACACACACACACACACACACACACACACACACACACACACACACACACACACACACACACACACTGTCACAGACACACACACACACAATGTGCTGCACACTGAGTAATGCTAACAAACATACATGTACATACATGTACGTGCACATGCACACAGAGTAATGCAAAGATACATACGTGTGTGTACACGCTTACATACATACACACATAAAAAAGCACATGTGCATCATGCATGCACATTGATTCATGGAATCAAATATGTCTGTGTGAAATATGTTTATCACACATGGTTGTCACCCTGTTGTGTTTGATGTCAGTTTTCTCTAATCTCATGCTGATGTCAGCTTTCTGTGTGTGTGTGTGTGTGTGTGTGTGTGTGTGTGTGTGTGTGTGTGTGTGTGTGTGTGCAATATTTCAGGAATCCCAGCCCAGCAATACAGGGGATCCTGCCTATGACTTCTGGATATGGTGTCTAGGTGAGTGTTCCCCCATCAGTAAGTCCATGCCACCTGGAGTTGTATCAGCAGAGGGCTGTCAGTAGCAGATTCTGCTGCTGATGTGGGCAGTTTTATATATTCCAGAGTAACTTTGCACCCTTTGTCAGTGTTGTTCACAGTGTGTGAGTGATGGCAGTGTGACGGGAGTGTTTGTACTGATGCTGTCTTTCTGTCATGTTGTTCACAGTGTGTGAGTGATGGCAGTGTGACAGGTGTGTTTGTACTGATGCTGTCTTTCTGTCATGTTGTTCACAGTGTGCGAGTGATGGCAGTGTGACAGGTGTGTTTGTGCTGGTGCTGTCTTTCTGTCAGTGTTGTTCACAGTGTGTGAGTGATGACAGTGTGACAGGTGTGTTTGTGCTGGTGCTGTCTTTCTGTCAGTGTTGTTCACAGTGTGTGAGTGATGGCAGTGTGACAGGAGTGTTTGTACTGATGCTGTCTTTCTGTCATGTTGTTCACAGTGTGTGAGTGATGGCAGTGTGACAGGTGTGTTTGTACTGATGCTGTCTTTCTGTCATGTTGTTCACAGTGTGAGTGATGGCAGTGTGACAGGTGTGTTTGTACTGATGCTGTCTTTCTGTCATGTTGTTCACAGTGTGTGAGTGATGGCAGTGTGACAGGTGTGTTTGTATTGATGCTGTCTTTCTGTCATGTTGTTCACAGTGTGTGAGTGATGGCAGTGTGACAGGTGTGTTTGTATTGATGCTGTCTTTCTGTCATGTTGTTCACAGTGTGTGAGTGATGGTTGTATGACAGGTGTGTTTGTACTGGTGCTGTCTCTCTGTCCTGTTGTTAACAGTGTGTGAGTGATGGCAGTGTGACAGGTGTGTTTGTATTGATGCTGTCTTTCTGTCATGTTGTTCACAGTGTGTGAGTGATGGCAGTGTGACAGGTGTGTTTGTATTGATGCTGTCTTTCTGTCATGTTGTTCACAGTGTGTGAGTGATGGCAGTGTGACAGGTGTGTTTGTATTGATGCTGTCTTTCTGTCATGTTGTTCACAGTGTGTGAGTGATGGCAGTGTGACAGGTGTGTTTGTATTGATGCTGTCTTTCTGTCATGTTGTTCACAGTGTGTGAGTGATGGCAGTGTGACAGGTGTGTTTGTATTGATGCTGTCTTTCTGTCCTGTTGTTAACAGTGTGTGAGTGATGGCAGTGTGACAAGAGTGTTTGTATTAATGGTGTCTTTCTGTCATGTTCACAGTGTGTGATTGATGGCAGTGTGATTGGAGTGTTTGTGTGGTGCTGTCTTTCTGTCAGTGTTGTTGACAGTGTGTGAGTGATGGCAGTGTGACAGGAGTGTTTCGGCTGTCGGTATTGTTTAGGGTGTGTGAATGATGCTCGTGTGATAGGAGTGTTTTTAAAAAAAATTTTTTATTGGTGCTGTCTCTATCAGTGTTGTTGACAGAGTGTTGCTGATTGCTCCATAACAGGAGTGTTTGTGTTGGTGCTGTCTCTGTCAGTGTTGTTGACAGAGTGTTGCTGATTGCTCCATGACAGGAGTGTTTGTGTTGGTGCTGTCTCTGTCAGTGTTGTTGACAGAGTGTTGCTGATTGATCCATGACAGGAGTGTTTGTGTTGGTGCTGTCTCTGTCAGTGTTGTTGACAGAGTGTGCTCCATGACAGGAGTGTTTGTGTTGGTGCTGTCTCTGTGTTGTTGACAGAGTGTTGCTGAGTGTACAGCCCATCTTTTGGCCAATAAACTAAAGCAACTTGGCATCTCCTCTTATCTCATTCTCTGGATTGTCGATTTTCTGGTAAATCGCCCCAGTGGGTTCGCTTTCATAACTCTGTTTCATCCGTTTCTTATACATCAGTGGGTGCTTCCCAGGGTACAGTTCTTTCTCCTTGTCTGTTTACTCTCTACACTAATGACTGCAGAGGAAATAATGACAGCCTTATCAAATTCTCTGATGATACTGCAGTCACAGATCTCTCCAACTCAGATAGAGCTTTTAATGAAATTGTGAACAGTTTTACACAGTGGTGTGACACCAATTTCCTTGATCCAGAAAACAAAGGAGCTGATCATTGACTTCCGAAGAAATGCTGATCCTATTCCAGATTTACTGATCTCAGGTACCAAGGTTGAAAGGGTGACTGAGTATAAGTACTTAGGTTCTGTTATCGATGACAAACTTACATTCACTTCTAATTCTCTCTCTGTGTATAAAAAATGTCAGTCAAGAGTGTATTGCTTACAGAAATTGAGATACCTTGGAGTGAGCTGTGACGTTTTAAAAGCATTCTACAGAAGCAATATTGAATCTGTGATCACTTTTTCATTTTTAGTGTGGTATGGTGGATTAAATGTGAAGAACAAATGCTTGCTGGAAAAGATTGTGAAACGGTGTGGTAAGATTATTGGTGTTAAGCAAGAAAGTTTAGGAGAAATGTTTGAAAAAAGAGTGCCTAAGAAAGCTCAGAAGATTGTATGTGATGAAACCCATCCTCTGTTCCCCTTTTATGAAAAGATGCCTTCAGATAGACGATTCCGGCAACTGAAATGTGAAACCAACAGACTGAATCGTAGTTTCTTGCCTATTTCAATCCGTTCATTGAATAATCACTGACCTGACCATCCTGAGTAAATATTTAATGCTGTCGTTATAAAGATAGAGGAGAGGGTGAGGGCGAGACTTGGATAGAGAGAGAAGGGTGGGGGTGGGGGGAGGGTGGTGGGGAGAGAATGAGAGTGTAGATGTTTTGGGGAGGGGGGGATGAAAATCAAGTGATAATGATTTTAAAATTATCTCAGTTCTCATCCCGTGTAGAATGTGTGTGTGTGTGGGTGTGTGTGGGGCGTGTGTGTGTGTGTGTGTGCTCCTTTTTTACGGTTTATTTTAGCGTACAGCTGATTTTATTAAATTGACTGGATGTAAAATGGAGTGTATGTTGGGTAGAGTTATTGATTAGTTTTATGTGAAAAATAAGCCTTACTTTATTTATATTGTTTTTAAATTTGTGGGCATGTGCAGGTGTGAGTGCATTTGCACATTTTACATTATTCAATGTTGTGTACTCATATGTCATGTGTTTATGTGTTCCAACCACAACACAAAGTTCTTATGAAAGAAAATAAAGTGTCTTGAATTGATTGCTCTATGACAGGAGTGTTTGTGTTGGTGCTGTCTCTGTCAGTGTTGTTGACAGAGTGTTGCTGATTGCTCCATGACAGGGGTGTTTGTGTTGGTGCTGTCTCTGTCAGTGTTGTTGACAGAGTGTTGCTGATTACTCCATGACAGGAGTGTTTGTGTTGGTGCTGTCTCTGTCAGTGTTGTTGACAGAGTGTTGCTGATTGCTCCATGACAGGAGTGTTTGTGTTGGTGCTGTCTCTGTCAGTGTTGTTGACAGAGTGTTGCTGATTACTCCATGACAGGAGTGTTTGTGTTGGTGCTGTCTCTGTCAGTATTGTTGACAGAGTGTTGCTGATTGCTCCATGACAGGAGTGTTTGTGTTGGTGCTGTCTCTGTCAGTGTTGTTGACAGAGTGTTGCTGATTACTCCATGACAGGGTGTTTGTGTTGGTGCTGTCTCTGTCAGTGTTGTTGACAGAGTGTTGCTGATTGTTCCGTGACAGGAGTGTTTGTGTTGGTGCTGTCTCTGTCAATGTTGTTGACAGTGTTGCTGATTACTCTGTGACAGGAGTGTTTGTGTTGGTGCTGTCTCTGTCAATGTTGTTGACAGTGTTGCTGATTACTCTGTGACAGGAGTGTTTGTGTTGGTGCTGTCTCTGTCAGTGTTATTGACAGTGTTGCTGATTACTCTGTGACAGGAGTGTTTGTGTTGGTGCTGTCTCTGTCAGTGTTGTTGACAGAGTGTTGCTGATTGTTCCATGACAGGAGTGTTTGTGTTGGTGCTGTCTCTGTCAATGTTGTTGACAGTGTTGCTGATTACTCTGTGACAGGAGTGTTTGTGTTAGGTGCTGTCTCTGTCAGTGTGTATGTTGTGACAGTGTTGCTGATTACTCTGTGACAGGAGTGTTTGTGTTGGTGCTGTCTCTGTCAGTGTTGTTGACAGTGTTGCTGATTGCTCTGTGACAGGAGTGTTTGTGTTGGTGCTGTCTCTGTCAGTGTTGTTGACAGTGTTGCTGATTACTCTGTGACAGGAGTGTTTGTGTTGGTGCTGTCTCTGTCAGTGTTGTTGACAGTGTTGCTGATTACTCTGTGACAGGAGTGTTTGTGTTGGTGCTGTCTCTGTCAGTGTTGTTGACAGTGTTGCTGATTACTCTGTGACAGGAGTGTTTGTGTTGGTGCTGTCTCTGTCAATGTTGTTGACATGTTGCTAATTACTCTGTGACAGGAGTGATTCTGTTGGTGCTGTCTCTCTTCCTCTCCGCCAGGATGGGCATCTTTCAGGAACAGACCTATGCCAGGTTTGGCAAACATCCCTCAGAGGCTCTCTTTTACAATGTGAGTACACAGCCAGCTTGGGTGAGTGAGTTTGTTGGGGAAAGGAAAAACAAATGTAGTTTTTGGGGAATCAGGAAAGCCCTCTTCTGCAACAAGAGCACACTGCTTTGTTCAGTGACTACTGCAGTTGTTCTTTGGTCTGTGACAACTAGTATGATCTGTGGAGTCATCAAGCATGCAGAAGTCTCTGAGGCAATCTTTAGGGCTTGATTAGATGATCCCTTCCAAGTTTGGTGATCATCACTTAGAATATAAAGTGGCTTCTGTGATCTTTTCTCCGGCCACTTCTTTTTTGAACAATGATATAAGGAATTGACTTTGATGAGGTAACAGCCCTGAAACAGCCCTGGTATGGTCCCTTGAGGTCAACCGGGCTATAAACAAGAATTGATACCTTTAAAAAAAAAAAAATCAGACAGCCGCTGTCTAACGTTGTTACTGGTGGTTTCCATCCTTTTGGAAACACGTCACATCAGGACACTAACTTCAACAATCAGAAACAAAACCGTCCCCATGTTGGGGATGAAAGGATTCTGGTGGGATGTTCCACATCTCCTGAAGGGAAGATCAGACGAAGAATGGCATCAGGGCTGTTCAGTACAAGAATCTGCCCAAAGTTACCAGACCTTGTCTATTGGCTCGCTGCAAGCTGGAGTCTGGCCATGATAGCCCTACTACAGTGCAGAACCCAGTGGAGGGGGGCAACAGGTGCAGATGTAGACTGAAGATGTGCTGGATGGAGGGCTTAAAGAACATGGTCATGATCACAAGGGTGCTCAAAGTGAGGGTCTTGCTGCTGCTGTATGTCATAACTGGAAATCTTGTCTCATTTGTATCATAGGCTTGGATTGAAAAAAAAAGATGTTTATCATTATCTATATTCTATCCATTAATGTTGTGGCTGAAATATGGAGGATGAATACAAAGACCCTATTTCATAATTATTTTTGTAGGTGCAGAGTATTTCTCTTTGCTTTTTAAGTGAATGTTGAGGGGAAGTAAGAGCTTGTGTGTCTTCGTTGTTGCAGCATTTGCTTCCCTTACCTGGTTTCTTGCTTCTGGCTAAAGACATCTACAGCCAAAGCCTTCTGTACAACTCATCAGGTAGATTGTTGCCCCATTTCTCTCTTGGAAGATCTGTTTTCTGGTGTTACTTTACGCTGAATAGTACATATTTTTCTATAATATCAATTTTCTCATGCTACTGGAATATTCTCCCTGCAGCGGTTGATAATCATACACAAAACGCAGCTGTGCTAGATTCTACAGTACATGTATGTGCTGTCTGTAAGTACATACCAGCTTACTCATAGTCTGTCAGGATGTCTTCTTAGCTGTTTTTAGGAGGATGTTTGCAAATGCACAATATGACTGCAATACCAAGAAATGAAATAGCATTGCTGAAAGAGCAAAAACAGTTACTGCACTGCCAAAGACACAAACAAATTACAGAACAAATACAATGCATTTTGACCTACTGGGTCTTCTTCAAGCAAGACAAATGATGCTCAAGACAGTGAAAATGAAGGACAAATTGTCAGTCACTTAGCTCTTCTATGGTGGTGCAAAATTTGGTCTCGGGTCAAACCATATTGAAGAGATAGATGACTGTTTGTTTGTTCTTTTTTTCATTGTCTTGAATGTTTTTGCCTTGCCTGGAGAAGACCCAACAAATCAAGTTTTGTAATTTGTTTGTTCATTCGTTTAGTGGTGTAGTAATTCTGTTTTTGCTTTTGTTTTAATTTCCACCTGCAGTTTCCCCACTTTGAAACCAGCCTTGTTAAAGTCATAATTTGGCACCACAGTAGAAACCAGTGTGTGTGTGTGTGTGTGTGTGTGTGTGTGTGTGTGTGTGTGTGTGTGTGTGTGTTTTCCTCTTCAGTGCCTGTGCTGTTGCCTGTGTTGGGATGGAGTGTACCACGTGCCTGGTTGATCCTGTTGGCCAATACCATCACACAGTATCCTTCTTTCTCTCAACCCCCTCTGTTTCCTGGATGGTTTGACCAGTGGGGGGGTGGGAGAGGGGTGGGGATGTCCTTGTAAACTGGTGGTGGTGGTTTCTCATTTCTTTACAGGCACATGGAAAAAAAAAGTTTTCTGTGGCTCCTTTTGCTCTAAACAGCCACACCCTGGACAGTCCTGCTGCAGCCATAGTCCATATCATAGTCCATAAGGAGCTGTCAGTATTAGGTTGTCATGAAGTAACCCACCAGGGAGACACTGCACTGCTGCAGAATCACTTTGATACTCAGGGTGCCTGTTTTTAATTCAAAGTGTTCAGGATATTACCAAATTAGCCCCATACAAGGGACAATGATAATTTTGTGACAAAGCGAGTGTGAGCGTGAATTGCCATCCAGAGTGTGCTGCTGTGTTCATCTGTCAACAGTTCCTGTGAAGATGCTGAAGCTGAAAACATTCACTCAGACCCACCTTGGGAACAAATGTGGGTAGGAAATTTGAACTGGGGTCATCAAGAGAGCAGGGCATGAAGGTCACAGAATATGTATTTGAAAAAATGAAAAAAAGTTATTGTTGGTTGATGCACAGTCAGGATGAAGATGATGCTGGTGTTCCATACTGGTCTGAGATCAGACGGCAGGGCTGTACTCTACACATGCTTTCAGTTTGGCCCATGAGGTATAGATACTTGTATTGTTTGTTGGGAAGTTTGAGTGAGTCTGTCAAAGAGACTTCAGTTAAGTAGCTGAAAGTCCACTGTGTTATCCCAGTCTGAGCTTTCGGTGCACGCATATCTCACATACAAGTTGAGATGGGAATTGGACTTAGGACCTCTTAGGAAGTCCACAAAACTACCCCCTACTTCATGATGACTGGTTTCTTTGCCTGTGTTTAGCTAGTTTGAGTTTGAGTGTGTGTGCGTGTGTGTGTGTGTGTGTCACTGCGGGCCATACAGTAAACTCACAACCCCAGACAGCGTCAGGTCAGGGAATAACTTGTGCTCAGGAGCCTCAGGCTGACAAGACATTAATCCTAAGATGCTGAGGGAACAGGAAGATGCCTCATCGGGCTTTCAGGCTGTTCCCCATAGTGAGAGTCCTGCCAGCTCACACAGGTTGCTAGCCATGTCTGGGCACCAAAGGCGTGTGCCTCGAGAGAATTGTTCAGTTGGCAGGGCTACCCTCTCAGGTGACCACCTACACCAGTCTGTGGTTGTCGGCCATTGAGAGAGTCCAGGCCACTGCTGGCACATAGCCCTGGCACGAACTGCAGTGTATGTGGTTCAGAGTGGACAGTTTAATGCAGTCAGTGGCAACGCATGGTGAACAGACGGCCAGCTTATGAACAGGAGGCAGCTAGAGAGCCCATCAAATCAACAGGAAGAAATTAATACCCTTAATGTGTGTGTGGGAACTCCTAACTAGTAGAAAGTAAAAACATTTATTTTCCCCACATCTTCGGTCGATTCTTTGGTGATGGCTGCGGCATAATGAATTATTTCCCTTGGCAATATGATTTCTGAAATTTTGTTTCACACCTCTAAATATAAATGTGAAAGCCTTTTGTTATGTGTCTACAGAGTGTATAAAATATGAACATTTTACTCAGTATGCTTTAAAGTATCTTTTGGCGTCATATACTTTACCATGTCAGACCATAGCATTCAACGGCAGTTAGCCAGCTCTGTCAGGCCGAATTTTTTCCGTGGCCAATGCAGTCATAAGACAGTCACGTGATGTCACCCCACTTCCGGCCCCGGAAGAAGCCAGTGTCAACTTCCTATAAGTCATTCATCTTCGGCCTGCCGTCAAAGCAAGATAAGTCTTGTGCTCTGTCTCGCCTATACTTGCCTTTGTGTTAACTTTGCTGTGTTTTGTTCTATACTTGATTCAGTTGTGGCTTGCAAATGTGAGGCTCTTGGTGGGAGCGTATTTATCAAAAGATTTGTCTCTTTTACCGGCACTCTCGGGAGCGTATTTATTAAAAGATTTGTCTCTTTTACCGGCACTCCCGCGACTTTGTTACTCGCGATCGTCGGCACCGCTCGCCGGTCGTGTTCCCCCACCATATTGCCGAGCCTCGGGTTCAGCACGCATTTTGTGCTGGTTCCGGCTTGCACTAGACCCTGAGTATTTTTGCCGTGTGAGGCTCTTGATTAAAAGATTTGTCTCTTTTACCGGCACTCTCGGGAGCGTATTTATTAAAGATTTGTCTCTTTTACCGGCACTCTCGCGACTTTGTTACTCGCGATCGTCGGCACCGCTCGCCGGTCGTGTTCCCCCACCATATTGCCGAGCCTCGGGTTCAGCACGCATTTTGTGCTGGTTCCGCTTATTAAGGTTTAGGGCTCAATAACTATCACACCTGTACTCTTTACCCTTCACAGGTAGAACGTGTTCGAGTAAGGGTGTGTGACACTGATCTGCTTATTAAGATTTAGTGCCCAAGAACTATCACACCTATACACAGTGATACTCCACGTGTAGAGATTGCTATTAATAGCCATACCAGTCACACGACCGGTGGCGTGTACGGGTAGTTCGAGTTTTCAGTCGATCTCTCGAGCACTTTGCACGACACCACACGGACGATCGAGATTAATTGATTTTCTCGATCGGCCACCTTGTCTCCTCTTTGCGGTCGTGTGTTCCGGGTTTGCTCTATCCACCTGTGCCCAACATGGTGAAGGACACCGCCGGGTCGAGCCACTCCACTGCTCGGAGTTCGCTCAATTTCCCGGAGAACCCGCGGGTCGATTCCATCTCGGAGCAATCCGTTCGCACTGATGAACGTACGGTTCGGGTAGACAGAGACGACTTCTCCGCGGAAGGGACGCGTGATCTTCCTCGTCTACCAAACCGACGGACGCACGACCGCGGCGTCCCAAGGCTGATGGGCAAGCGGCCACCATTTCAAAATGCCTTTCATTTGATCTGCCTGCTAGTCTAAGGGCAAAGCTCCCCTCAAGGTGCTGCCCAGAAAGTCTAATGGCAAGGCTCCCCTCAAGGGGCCCGGCCGAGCAAAGACTAGCCAACGGAATTCGCCCTCCCCCACCCCTTCTCCATCGGCCAGCTTGCCCTCTAGCCTACGGACTCGCTCGGAGACTTCTAACTATCATGCTGAGTCACGCGAATCTCGGCCCCCGGGGCACCTTGCCGAGCCGCGGACCAGCACGGGTGACGGATCTGGGATGGAATCACCATCCGTCACTCGCCTTGATGAGTCACGTATCTCTTTTTCCCCCCAAATTGATACGTGCACTCATAGCGCTCGGCCCCACCGGGCACAGGTGCAGCCAACACCTGAGCTCGAGGAGCGCTTCGACTCCGGAAGCAGCCTTATGGTCACCCCGACGCACGACCTCGGTGGTGTCCATAATCCTGGGCGTGCGGGCACGCCGCGCCATGGGCCCGGCCGTGCCCATGCACAAGGACGGTCGACCTACCCCGATCGAACGTCACCTTCTTCCCTAGGGGTATTGGACGTTGGGGAACCGACCTTTCGGATCCCCATTTGGGCAACGTCCGCGGTCCCGCTCCTCCGGGGGGAGGATCTACCAGCGGGACCAAGGGTAACCTGACATATTCCTCCAGGGGGAGGAACACGGGACCGCATCCTGACCAATCCGCACTTTCGCGGGTTGGGGGCTCGACTTCCGCATCCTCCTCCATACCATTATGGCCCTCCCAGGCCCATTCCAAGGACGTGTATGGTGCAGTGCACGGACCTGGACGGGGACGACAGGCCACGGCCTCTCAAGCCCCCCCCCAACAGTGATTCAGGTTACCCGGGTCCCCGGGGACTTTCTGCCTACAAGAAGAAGAGGGTCTCGTGGCTACGACTCGGCGGATGTCTGACCTACGCATTCGCCCAACGCGCTGGTCAGACCTTGAGTGCGGCCTACCTACCATGGTTTTTCCCCAGGGCCGCCACAGCCCGTTTACCTCCCCGGGGACCGGTGGCTCTATGCCCCCGAGAGAGACCAGTGGCTTAACGCCAACACCCAGCACGACCAGCTACATGGTCGAATGTGGCACCCGGCCTCACTTACCTGGGTCGACCTTGGTCTCCCTCCTCGGGCGCTGTCCTATCGGCAGGACGATGTCCCGGCCGCCGATTATAGGGCCACCGGGGACACACTACAGGCACCCCTCGACTTACCTCCTGAAGACGGGTGCTATGAACCCTCTCAGGACCAGTACCTCCCTGAGGCGGACGATGACGAGGAGCTAGCCCCCACCTCATTGTACGATGTCCGCACGATAGAACGGTGGCGACCAGACCTCGTTAGGAGGGAGGCCGCACCCGCTGACGAATTTCTCTCCCTCTCCCCGGCCCAGAGATCTAGACCAATCTACCCAAGAACCCCTCAGTCGCCTCCTTGTTTACGGACAATCCCGTGACCAGGGAGATGGGCATTTCCCAGTCGGACCGTCGGTTGATCCCCCACCTGCCCCCCCCTACTTCCGGCGCCATCTCCTTTAAGAACCTAAAGGAATGGGTCCGAGTAGCCAGGATGGGCATCCTCCACACCACGGCGGGACACACCTACTTGGACATGCCCCTTCAGCGAGCGGAGGCTCTATGGCCGGAGGACGATGGTGCCATCCCAGTACCGGGGGACCCGGGCTCTGAGGCGCACCAAGAGCCTGACCCTCGCTTGTTCAGCGATCCTTTCATGCGACACCTAGTTAACAGGATTTCGCATCACCTTTCGGCTGCGGCGGACAGCGCAGCCAGAAGCCACTTCAACTGCTTGTTGGTCGCGAGAGAGGCCGTGCTGGCGCGGACCTCTCTCTCCCCGACGCTTAAGGCAGCCCTGCGATGCATCCCGGGCCAGGTCCAGTCGCTCTTTGGCGACTACTCGGCTGACGTCATAGCACAAGCAGTTGAGGAACGCAAGCAGGCTGTGTCCTTTGCGCCCAGGCCACCGCCACGCCCTGCTAGACCCCCACTTCGTTCCTTCCCCAGGCACAGACCCTATCCCAGACAATCGCCTTCCCGCACCGCACGGCCCGCCAAGCGACCTAATCTTCTCCCAAGGCCTAAGCCAAAACCCCATCAGCAAAATTTTCGGTTAGGCCAACAGTCACGCTCCCGGAGCTGACTAGGGAGACAGCCCGAGGGGGACTTAGATCAGGTAGCACCCCCCCTCGCCCTATCCCCCACCCACCAGCCCAGACCCTCGCCCCCCCTGGCGGGCAGCCTCTCCCGGCATGCCCACCAGTGGAGACGCATACGCCTCACCCCTGGATAGTGGCGGTGCTACAGGAAGGGTTTCGCCTTCCTTGGGCCCACGAGCGTCCCCCCCCTCATGCTATCTCCCCCTCCCTCCCCCAACGAACCCTCCCCCGCCAAAGCAGAAGCTCTTCGCACGGAAGTCCAAGACCTCCTCAAAAGAGGGGCCATCTCGGAGATTTCCCACCCAAACCCCGGCTTCTACTCTTTGTGATCCCAAAAGCCTCGGGAGGATGGAGGCCCATTCTAGATCTTTCGCCCCTCAACAAGTTCCTCAGGCCCACCAAGTTCAAGATGGAGACCCCCACCCAGATCCGAGACTCCATCCATCATCGCGACTGGGCCACATCCGTAGACCTGAAGGACGCCTATTTTTCAGATCCTGATTCACCCGGCCCACAGACGATTCCTACGGTTCGTCGGGCAGACCCCGGAGAGGCCTGCACGCATAGTGGACCTCATCTCCTGCCTGTCACAGGCACCCCACACCTCGGCCAGAACCCTGTCCTCCCTCCTAGGAATGATGGAGTCCCTGTCTCCCCTCATTCCCCTGCGGCGGGTCCCCAAACGCCAACTTCAGAGGGAGTTCCGCCGACGTTTGTCACAGACCTCCGACCGCTGGGACCAGGTCATTCCCCTCGGACACTGGTTCATTTCGGCGACGGAGGAGCGGTTCACTCCAGCCACTCTCTCCACCGGGGTCCCCATCTCCCTCCCAACCCAACCCAACCACTGGAACTTTATACAGACGCCTCCAACTTGGGCTGGGGGGCCCACGTGGAGGACAGTCACGCCTCGGGGAGTGGGAGCTGGAAGCGGTCAGGCTAGCCCTTCTCCAACTCCAGCACAAGGTCGCGCACCGACTTGTTCTCCTCCTCACGGACAATACGTCGGTAGCTTGCTATGTCAACAAAGGGGGAGAGGCCCGCTCCATAGGCCTCTCCCTCAGAACAGAGGCCCTCCTTCGCTGGTGTCGCGCAACCATTGGTTTGTGCCCATGATCGACCTGTTTGCCACCAGCTTCAACCATCACCTGCCCCTGTACGTCTCTCCCGTTCCAGATCCCCAGGCGGATGCAGTCGACGCACTATCCCTCCCCGGGACGGGCCTACTGGCGTATGCCTTTCCCCCCTTCCCCATCCTACACAAGGTGATCAGGAAGGCAAGGCTGGAAAGACCCAGGCTGATCCTCGTAACGCCATGGTGGCCGACCCAGTCTTGGTTCCCGGACCCCAAGTCCCTCACCCACGTTCCCCCCCTCCGGCTCAGCCCTCGCTGGGACATGCTGAGACAACCCGGTCAGGTCTTCCTCACTCCAATCCCAAGATGCTTCGCCTACACGCGTGGCTTCTATGCCAGCCCAACTGCGAACATCTGCATCTACCCCCCACTCGGAGAGACCCCAGTCCGTCCTAGACACACTAGCCGGGGCAGGGGCCTCTCAGGGATTACGGGACTTCGCCTCGGCATCTCGCAGAGCCAGCACCGAATCCCTCTACAACTACCGTTGGGAGAGATGGATAACCTGGTGCTCAGATAACTCTGTTCCCCATTACTGCCCCTCCAACATCCAAATAGGAAATTTCCTCTCCCACCTATCCTCTTCCCTTAAGCTGTCGGCTGGCTCCATTCGGGGCTACAGATCAGCTATCTGCACTACCATTCGTCAACTGGGGGGCCCTTCTTTTGACAATGACTTTCTCCTCAGAGAGGTGTCTAGAGGAGTTGCTCTACGGGAAGCTCAGTCCCCTAGGCGCATTCCCCTCTGGGACCTTTTTACGGTCCTCGATGCCCTCAGAAAAACCCCTTTTGAACCCATTGCTTCTATTCCTTTTGACCTCCTCTCCTTTAAGACCACCTTTCTCCTCGCCCTGGCCTCGGCCAGAAGACGAAGTGAGATTCACGCCCTCAGCGGTGACCCCACAGATATCGCCTTCCACAGGGACGGCTCAGTCTCTCTCAAGTTCCTTCCGGAGTTCTGACATCTTGGGAAAGGGAGAAAAAGATGGAGACATGGACCTTTGCCCCTCCAGGTGTCTCAGGTACTACTGGGAACGCACACGCCCCAGGCGCTCCTCCCAGAGACGACTCCTTATCTCCCTCAACCCCAACAATACTAGAGATATCTCGGCGGGAACTATCTCCAGGTGGCTCTCCAAGACGGCGAGATCTACCTACGCTCAGGCGTACAAGGATCTCCCTGTCCTATCACCCAGGGCCCACGAGGTCAGAGCACTGGCCACTTCCACAGCGTTCCAGTACTCTGTCCCCGTGCGCCACCTGCTGGAGGCAGCCTACTGGCGTTCGGAAAATCCCTTCATTAATTTTTACCTGAGGCATATCCGCATGACCAGAGCTGATGGGTCTAAGGGGATTTCCTTTGTGGCGGCCAATGCAGCCATATCGGTCAACCCCAAGAACCACTAGGGCGCTCGCCCTCCTCCGATTCCTTTAAATTCTGCTATGGTCTGACATGGTAAAGTATATGACGCCAAAATGGGGAGTTTGTGTTATACTCCCTGTTTGGCTAGTATACTTACCATGTCAGACTCTAATTCCCTCCCTACCTTCCCCTCTGGCGCCAAGGTTCTCGGGGTCACCATACACCAGGCCTCGCTGAATGACTTATAGGAAGTTGACACTGGCTTCTTCCGGGGCCGGAAGTGGGGTGACATCACGTGACTGTCTTATGACTGCATTGGCCACGGAAAAAATTCGGCCTGACAGAGCTGGCTAACTGCCGTTGAATGCTATGGTCTGACATGGTAAGTATACTAGCCAAACAGGGAGTATAACACAAACTCCCCATTTTAGCGTATACCAAAATGAAGTTATGATGTTGAAAAACATGGAATTTTGACTGCTTGCAACATCGCTTGTTGTTTAAGCTTTTTGCATTAAATACCATCTCAGTGATTAAAATGATAACATTTTCCATGAGCTTACACCTAACACTAAACATTAAATGTTATTGCATCCATCCAGTGGCAGAAGGAAAAAGTGTGAAAAATGTGAGAATTGTTTTAGACTGCTGTCACTTTCTCATGGTAGCGTGGCCAGTGGGAACGGCTTCCTTACTATCACCTGTACACGGCACATTGCGAAAAAGTCATTTTCATCTTGATCATCACACAGTAAACCTGATGATCACCTAGAAACCATCAGGTACATGACACTGTGAGCATGTAGACAGAAGTTACTGTTCTCAGACATTGCAATTGACAGGTGTGTGTGTAGTGTGTGTGTGCGCGCATTTGTGCATGCATGTATGTGCATTTGTGTGCATGCATGTGTGTTATCATCTGTTCTGTATGTGTATTATTTATGTTTTAAAATAGATAAAGATAAAGGATTTTGCGCACCCTTTAACTCACAACCAGATATATCTGTATACGCTCGGTGTTTGTGCTAACCACGGAGTGTACGTCGCTGACGGTGACACTGGTGGTGACTCTGCGCAAGTTCACCAGCCTCATCATCTCCATCCTGTACTTCCACAACCCTTTCACCATCGCACACTGGGTCGGCGCCACCCTGGTCTTCAGCGGCACTTTGCTGTTCACCGAGGTATTCTCCCAGTGGAGAAAGACGGAGGAGAAGAAACTACAGTAGTGATGGTTGTAGCTGTGAGTATGTCGGGGAGAGGCGAAGAAATCCACAGAATCAGTAGTTGTTGCTGTGAGCGTGTTGGGGGGAAG
Source organism: Conus canariensis (assembly GCA_033310375.1). Classification (NCBI taxonomy): domain Eukaryota; kingdom Metazoa; phylum Mollusca; class Gastropoda; order Neogastropoda; family Conidae; genus Conus; species Conus canariensis. The sequence continues at coordinate 8,451,157 of CM065721.1, read as the reverse complement.
CAAAAGAAACTACAGAGGAAGTAGTTGTAGTTGTGGGTGTGTTGGGGAGAAAGGTTTCATCCTAAATGGTATTTATTTTTGTTGTGGTTGATCTGATGTTGATTGCTGCTTTTGATCCATGCAGGGTTTGGGGGAGGGAGATGAATTTTGTTGTCGGTTGTTGACTTGTACATGTGTGAGAGAGAGAATGAAAGTGTGTGTGTGTGTGTGTGTGTGTGTGTGTGTGTGTGTGTGTGTGTGTGTGTGTGAAGATTTTGGTGCTTTTGTAGATCTTAGGTAGGATGTGCTATGTCTGTGTGATGTGTATAAGAAATGTGCGTGTGTTTTGGGGATTAGAAAGTATGTAATACAGTAATAGTGATGGATGAAATGTGAATGCAATGTAGTCAGTAGACAGCTTCACAAACTTGCAGTCTGCTGTGTACCTGAGTGAGTGGAGGGATGCATGAAACAAAGAAATGTGGACCTGTCATGTGCATTGCGTGACCTCGTTAGGACTGGGCATTATGAACATGGTCTTGTGTGTATTATGTGACCGTGTAAAGAGTGGGCTTTATGAACATCGTCCTGTGAACTGTGATGGTCTTGTGAAGCTTTAATGAAGGTTCACTGTGTGGAGAAGATGGCCACAAGGAATACACCGTTTTAGTACGCCTTTGGTCCATTCCACTGGCTTTAGCCATGGATGATCACACAGGACAGGGATGTTTGTTGTAGTAGTTGTTTCTGTTGTTGTTATGACTGAATGGGCTGCTGGATCTCAGTGTATATACATGGAAGGAGGACTGGTGCTAAAGGTGTAGTTTAAGTTGAAAGAATGTTTGGCCACAATGCAAATAAACGTGTGAAACAAGGCGCAAAGTAATGGTTATTCAGCACACAATACGAAACAGAAAAGTGAATTTTCCGTAAATAACCCTTCTTTCAAATGTCACATACAACAGACAGAGAATGACAATGTATGAAAGAGGAGTGAGGACAGAGAGTGACAATGTATGAAAGAGGAGTGAGGACAGAGAATGACAATGTATGAAAGAGGAGTGAGGACAAGAATGACAATGTATGAAAGAGGAGTGAGGACATAGAATGACAATGTATGAAAGAGGAGTGAGGACAAGAATGACAATGTATGAAAGAGGAGTGAGGACAGAGATGACAATGTATGAAAGAGAGTGAGGACAGAGAGGACAATGTATGAAAGAGGAGTGAGGACAGAGAGTGACAATGTATGAAAGAGGAGTGAGGACAGAGAATGACAATGTATGAAAGAGGAGTGAGGACATAGAATGACAATGTATGAAAGGAGTGAGGACAGAGAATGACAATGTATGAAAGAGGAGTGAGGACAGAGAATGACAATGTATGAAAGAGGAGTGAGGACGAGATGACAAAGAGAATGACAATGTATGAAAGAGGAGTGAGGACAGAGAATGACAATGTATGAAGTGAAGTAGGAGTGAGGACAGAGAATGACAATGTATGAAAGGAGTGAGGACAGAGAATGACAATGTATGAAAGAGGAGTGAGGACAGAGAATGACAATGTATGAAAGAGGAGGACAGAGAATGACAATGTATGAAAGAGGAGTGAGGACAGAGAATGACAATGTATGAAAGAGGAGTGAGGACAGAGAATGACAATGTATGAAAGAGGAGTGAGACAGAGAATGACAATGTATGAAAGAGGAGTGAGGACAGAGAATGACAATGTATGAAAGGAGTGAGGACAGAGAATGACAATGTATGAAAGGAGTGAGGACAGAGAATGACAATGTATGAAAGGAGTGAGGACAGAGAATGACAATGTATGAAAGAGGAGTGAGGACAGAGAATGACAATGTGTGAAAGAGGAGGACACAGAATGACAATGTATGAAAGAGGAGTGAGGACAGAGAATGACAATGTTGAAAGAGGAGGGACAGAGAATGACAATGTATGAAAGGAGTGAGGACAAGAATGACAATGTATGAAAGAGAGTGAGGACAGAGAATGACAATGTATGAAAGGAGTGAGGACAGAGAATGACAATGTGTGAAAGAGGAGTGAGGACAGAGGAATGACAATGTGTGAAAGAGGAGTGAGGACAGAGAATGACAATGTATGAAAGGAGTGAGGACAGAGAATGACAATGTATGAAAGAGGAGTGAGGACAGAGAATGACAATGTATGAAAGAGGAGTGAGGACACAGAATGACAATGTATGAAGGAGTGAGGACAGAGAATGACAATGTATGAAAGAGGAGGACAGAGAATGACAATGTATGAAAGAGGAGTGAGGACAGAGAATGACAATGTATGAAAGAGGAGAGTGAGGACAGAGAATGACAATGTATGAAAGAGGAGTGAGGACAGAGAATGACAATGTATGAAAGGAGTGAGAACAGAGAATGACAATGTATGAAAGGAGTGAGGACAGAGAATGACAATGTATGAAAGAGGACAGAGAATGACAATGTATGAAAGAGGAGTGAGGACAGAGAATGACAATGTATGAAAGAGAAGTGAGGACAGAGAATGACAATGTATGAAAGGAGTGAGGACACAGAATGACAATGTATGAAGAGGAGTGAGGACAGAGAATGACAATGTATGAAAGAGGAGGACAGAGAATGACAATGTATGAAAGAGGAGTGAGGACAGAGAATGACAATGTATGAAAGAGGAGTGAGGACAGAGAATGACAATGTATGAAAGAGGAGGACAGAGAATGACAATGTACGAAAGAGGAGTGAGGACAGAGAATGACAATGTATGAAAGAGGAGTGAGGACAGAGAATGACAATGTATGAAAGAGGAGGACAGAGAATGACAATGTATGAAAGGAGTGAGGACAGAGAATGACAGTGTATGAAAGAGGAGTGAGGACAGAGAATGACAATGTATGAAAGAGGAGGACACAGAATGACAATGTATGAAAGGAGTGAGGACACAGAATGACAATGTATGAAAGAGGAGTGAGGACAGAGAATGACAATGTATGAAAGAGGAGTGAGGACAGAGAATGACAATGTATGAAAGGAGTGAGGACACAGAATGACAATGTATGAAAGAGGAGTGAGGACAGAGAATGACAATGTATGAAAGAGGAGTGAGGACACAGAATGACAATGTGTGAAAGAGGAGTGAGGACACAGAATGACAATGTATGAAAGGAGTGAGAACAGAGAACGACAATGTATGAAAGAGGAGTGAGGACAGAGAATGACAATGTATGAAAGAGGAGTGAGGACAGAGAATGACAAACAGAGAATGACAATGTATGAAAGAGGAGTGAGGACAGAGAATGACAATGTATGAAAGAGGAGGACAGAGAATGACAATGTATGAAAGAGGAGTGAGAACAGAGAATGACAATGTACAAAAGGAGTGAGGACAGAGAATGACAATGTATGAAAGAGGTGTGAGGACAGAGAATGACAATGTATGAAAGAGGAGGACAGAGAATGACAATGTATGAAAGAGGAGGACAGAGAATGACAATGTATGAAAGAGGAGTGAGGACAGAGAATGACAATGTATGAAAGAGGAGGACAGAGAATGACAATGTATGAAAGAGGAGTGAGGACAGAGAATGACAATGTACGAAAGGAGTGAGGACAGAGAATGACAATGTACGAAAGGAGTGAGGACAGAGAAATGAAAAAAACGATGTGTGAAAGAGGAGTGAGGACAGAGAATGACGATGTGTGAAAGAGGAGGACAGAGAATGACGATGTGTGAAAGAGGAGTGAGGACAGAGAATGACGATGTGTGAAAGAGGAGTGAGGACAGAGAATGACAATGTATGAAAGAGGAGGACAGAGAATGACAGTGTATGAAAGAGGAGGACAGAGAATGACAGTGTATGAAAGAGGAGGACAGAGAATGACAATGTATGAAAGAGGAGGACACACAATGACAATGCTTGACTGAAAATGGCGTACAGTTACATAGCTGCCAACGCTCCTGAATTTTTCTGGAGTTTCCATTATTCAGAGAGTTTTCCTGAAATTCAGAATTTAGTGGGGAAAAATCCAAAATTTCAAAATTTTGTTTACAAATGTGGGGTTTTGAGGGTCATTTTTGAAAAGGAAAAGGATATTGGCGATTAAATGTATGCATAATACATTTTTAACCCCCCACATTTGTCAGCCGAAACATAAGCGCATTAGAATTGCCTTCAGTTAGACGGTGAACCCAACCTTCAGCCCACTCAACCCCCTCAACCCCTGGTTCCCGAATGTTGACACCGACGGTTGGCAGCTGTGAAGTGGGTGTATACATGCCACAGAAACTTACACACAAAGTAGAAGTGAAGCAGTGCAAGTTTATCCCTTGTGCAGCATTAATCAACATCACATAAAGGGTCAAGGGTGTTAAGGGTGTACAGTGACCACAACACAGTCAGGTATCCCTCCGCCTGTTTATTTCACACGTTAGCACCACACATGAACAATGAAGTCAGTGGAATGTAGAAACCGGTGTCAACATTTTTGAAGTTCTTCTTTATTATTGCTGATGCTGGATTGTCAAGAATTGATTGTTGTTGTTGTCTTCAATTTAACGTCTATCCACATAGTGATATTAGACGGGGGGAGGGGAGGGGAGGGGGGAGGGAGGGGATCGGAAGGAAGAGGAGGGGAGGAAGAGGAGCCGTATTGTGTGTGTATGTATTTATGTCTCTTTGATAAGGGGGAGGGAAAAAAAGAAAAAGTCAGAAAAATGAGCATTAACAAAAATTACAATCAACTAGTCAAGAATTGATGCTTGTATGTATGTGTATGTGTTTCAATCTCCTGTAAGTTTTGCATTTACTCACTATACCTTCTCAGGTGTGTATATTCACTTCTCAGGAAGCAGCCACATAGGAGCTTTAAGTCACTTTTATTATTATAATAGAAACAACTCATTCTAAGGCTTTTGGGGAGAGAGGTGTTGATCCTACATACCACCACTATAGGAAAAGAAAATCACTGTTTTCAAATTCTCCACACAAAGTGTGATTTTCCTTGGACTAGTCATGCAGGTCAATTCTGTTGTTCTTTCTGCTGCAGCTCAGTCCTTGGCTCATCTCTTCTCAAATCGGATGTCCTTCTCTGTCCTGGGTTGCCCCATAGACTAGTTCCTGAAGCTTTCAAAATTTTTAGACAAGAAACTCCCTTGAGTGGTCTTCTTCAAAAACCTGCCTGATTGAGGAAGAGTCTCATAGAAATAAGCTCTGTATCTGCTTAACACATTCATGTTAATCTTTTGATCTAGAGGATACTAAAACTGCGCACAGCAATGAAGAAAATCAAGACGTAGAACCAGTTTCAAAACAATCTAAAACCCTCATGAAGCTGCCAAAAATGATAGGTCTGATAATAATAGGTTTGTGTCTTGTGTTTAGGAAGTGAAAAAAACTAACAGAGTTGTACTTGCTTCACCAGTGCTCCAGTGTGATTCTGTTTTCTCCTGAATGACACTGATGTAAAATGATACTTGAATTTCTTCAGTTGTCATATCAACTCATTTGTTGATGTATCCATATGAGAATGGGCCAGCTTGTGTTTTTGTAGGGTTTGCATATTGGTAAGTCTGAATCCAAGGTCCCTTAGGGGAAAAGAGATCACAGGCTGTACCTTCAACACAAAGTCCTTGTTCAATTCATTCACATCGCCTTCCAATCTATGAATAGTTGCACTGTAGGAGACATATCCCCTATGGTACGACCAATTCGCCATTGTCTTGGAAATTCTGGTGGTGAATCTTATAGCTGTCACCTGCCTCACAGTATTTTCCAGCTGTAAATGATACTGTGTTCAGTGTGACAAACTTCATGTCTGTTGTGCCACAGCCATTCCTCCAGTGGTGTAGGACTGTAGTCTGCTGCATCTCACCACTCCATGTTTCAAATCTGGAGCCCAAACTTGGGAAAAGCAAGTGCAGAAAACTTCAACAATTATTGACATCTCGGCCCTTCACAGAAAGAAATGACCCCCTTGCCTTTAGTAAATGTTTTGGACAGGGTCAAGCAGCTGCAGCTATTTATAGTATGCTGGAAGTGTGCCAGCAATGATCCCAGAGTCTGTAATCAATACATAGTGCTTCAGTTGACATACCTGACAATTTTATTTGGTAATTGTAGGATATTTTTTGACATGTTGAACTGCACAAAGGTGAATTCAATGGCTACACACTAAAAATGGACTCATTTTCATGTCATGATGTAATGTTTGGGCCATGTTTTATAAATTCAATAGACTGAAGCAAAATGACCAAGGCATACAGTCAGTACATGATTTGGAAATCCATCACATTTGTCTTTGAAATGTCCAGACAGATGTTTCATGAGTGCCCTCTGAAGATTTCTGCCATTTGAAAAAAAAAGTGTGAAGGATATGTATCTATATGTCATCCATCAGCAAATGCTCAGGGAAAGATGGGATGATTTCTATCTGAGTAATATTGCCTTCATCATATAAACAGGTCCAGTATCAGTTCTTTCAGCAGAGACAAGTCATGTTGCCTCTTAGAATGAGAATTGCCTTCACCTCACCATCTTGTTTGCAGAAAGGGTGACCTCTCGCTTGTCACAAAACGACACTGTCAGGGAGATGGTCTGTGAGACAGAACTGTGTGTAGGGAAATGGTTCAGCTAATGGTCTGTGTTGTTTACATGGAGTGAAGCTTACTTGTGCATAAATGAATTCTGTGTTTGTGGGTGGGATGCTCTTGATTCTGAGCAAACTGCATGCTGGTTACTATTACACCTGCCTTTGCATAGTGCTGCGTATGGTCAGGCATATTTATAAACCAGACTGAAAACCCATGTATGTACAGACATGTCTACTAGCTAACTACTAATCCATGTATATAGAGACATATGTACCTGCTAACTACTAATCCATGTATATACAGACATACCTATGTCTACTAGCTAACTACTAATCCATGTATATAGAGACATATGTACCTGCTAACTACTAATCCATGTATATACAGACATACCTATACACCTAGCCAGCCATGTATGTACAGACATGTCTACTAGCTAACTACTAATCCATGTATATAGAGACATATGTACCTGCTAACTACTAATCCATGTATATACAGACATACCTATACACCTAGCCAGCAACCAGTGTATATACAGACATATCTACCCAGCATACTAACAACCCACACATACGCAGAAATATCTCCATACCTGACAAGCAACCGTGAATAAACTATCACCCTACCTGATAAGCAAGCAACCATGCATAGACGCATCACCCTACCTCTCAAGCGAGCCACACATATTAGACATATGTATATACTTTAATTACTAACCCAGTTCTGTACAGACACACATTCATATTGATGCAGACTACGCTGTTGCGACACTGAAGGCAGTCTGGCCTTCAGTTATGCTTTGTTTGTTGATTTAATGTTCATTCTCTTCAACTTGAGGTCGTTTATGTGTTGATTTACTTTTTATTCTCTTCAACATGAGGTCTTATGATTCAGCAGGAATGGTGTAGGATGTAGAGACCAGCCCACACAAATTTCATTTGCTTGTACAGATTTCCCCGAGTGCAGCTGATGTTAGCCAGCTCTGTGCACTGATATAATATATATAATATATATATATAATATTATATATATTATATATCTGTCCACAATGTTGATATGGGTGATGGAGAGAATGATCAGGGACATCTTCAAGCTGCTTGCTTTGCTGTAGTTGTTGGGGTTTGTGCTGTACATTGGAGCAGTATTGTGACATCGCATTTCCAACATTTCTTTCTCTCACTATGCCTTTTAATGGGTTACTTATACTACATGTATGACCCTGATGCTTGGGAAAGTTTGGGATAGGAATGGAAAGGAGGGGTGGGGTGGGGTTGAGGAGGGAGAGTCTTGATTGGATTGAATGACTGTTTTTTAATGTCAGAATGATCTATTAAAAATGAACATGATTATGATCTGACATTATATGTTTGAATGATCTATTAAAAATGAACATATTATGATCTGACATTATATGTTAGAATGATCTATTAAAAATGAACATGATTATGATCTGACATTATATGTCAGAATGATCTATTAAAAATGAACATGATTATGATCTGACATTATTACTACTCCCAGTATTGTCAGTTTGAGATGCTAAGATAATCAACGTACAACTCAGCCAGCATAATAACGGTGACGTGGTTTCGTATTATAAACAAACATGACAGTTTTTGTTATGCTCAAGTTTTGTTTCATCTGCTTTTGAGATGATCCAGGTATGTAAGCAACGTACCTGCAACGGTGTGGTAGTGTCATTATGGGTATGATTGTGGTGACAGCTATGATGGTGTGTGTGTGTGTGGGGGGGTTATTGTGATGATGTGCTGTAGGGCATGATGGAACCATGTGTGATGGAGAGAAGAAAACCATCTTGATGAATCCATCCGTATGTGATGGGGACAAGAACTAGATGCACTACCAGCGGAAACAGAGCATTGTTAACTTTTTTTTTTTTAATTCAACATTTTTGTTGAGGCACTGTCTCATCGAATTTCCATGGATGATTATCATGGTTTACATAGTGACCAGGGTTTCTGCTGTTGTCTGTTATCAACATAAGTTGTCCGTGGCGTTTTCAGTCCACTGTGTCATTTTTCTTCATTCTTGTGCAATCCTTGTAGAATCTCTGGAGAACTGTGGTTCACTTGCCTGTGTTTTAGACCCTCCCTCACCCTCCCAAAATGTCGATCTGTGGTCAGTTTGTTTTTCGGCATGTCTTCTGTGACTAGCTGGACCAATGAGAATAAAAACCTGTCTGTACAGCTGTTGTGTACATCTCTTGTCCATGACATGATGGAGGTAACCTGATCTCTTGACAGTCACAGGTTCAATTGCGGCCATGGTCGGATATATTATGTTAGAAACAGGATCTGCCACTGTTTGAAAAGGTTATGACAGAAATAGGGTTCATTTGTTATTGTAAAGGTGATGTTAAAAGGTAATGACAGAAATAGGGTTCATTTGTTATTGTAAAGGTGATATTAAAAGGAAATGACAGAATTAAATAGGGTTCATTTGTTATTGTAAAGGTGATGTTAAAAGGTAATGACAGAAATAGGGTTCATTTGTTATTGTAAAGGTGATGTTAAAAACAGGATCTTCTGTTTTGTAAGGTGATGGTAGAATTGAGACCCGTTGTTTGGCAAGGTGATGGTAGAATCAGGGTCTAGTGTTTCTTAAGATGATGGTAGAATTTAGGCCTGCTGCCTGATTTTAAGTAATGTAAGAACCCAGGTCTGTTGTTTTGGCACAGTGGTGTCAGAAACAGGATCTGATGCTCCATAAGATGGTGTTAGCAATACAGTCCACTGTTTGATAAGATGGTATTAAAAGGCCAGTTGGATTTAGCACAAGGGGCCGGTAGACTCCAGGTTCACCATCAAACAGAGTGGCGTTGAAAAGAGAGTTCACTGTTTGACACAGCCATGTTAGGAATACAGGTGTTTGATAAGGTGTGGTTAGAAAGAAGATGGCCTGTTTGAGGCACTGATGTCAGAAACAAAGCTGGCCATTTGATCAGCTGATGTTAGTAACAGGGTTCTCTGTTTGATCAGCTGATGGTAGTAACAGGGTTCTCTGTTTGATCAGCTGATGTTAGTAACAGGGTTCTGTGTTTGATCAGCTGATGTTAGTAACAGGTCTGTGTTGATCAGCTGATGTAGTACAGGTTCTGTGTTTGATCAGCTGATGTTAGTAACAGGGTTCTGTGTTTGATCAGCTGATGTTAGTAACAGGGTTCTTGTTTGATCAGCTGATGTTAGTAACAGGGTTCTGTGTTTGATCAGCTGATGTTAGTAACAGGGTTCTGTGTTTGATCAGCTGATGTTAGTAACCGGGTTCTCTGTTTGATCAGCTGATGTTAGTAACAGGGTTCTGTGTTTGATCAGCTGATGTTAGTAACAGGGTTCTGTGTTTGATAAGGTGATGTTAGTAACAGGGTTCTGTGTTTGATCAGCTGATGTTAGTAACAGGGTTCTGTGTTTGATCAGCTGATGTTAGTAACAGGGTTCTGTGTTTGATCAGCTGATGTTAGTAACAGGGTTCTGTGTTTGATCAGCTGATGTTAGTAACAGGGTTCTGTGTTTGATCAGCTGATGTTAGTAACAGGGTTCTGTGTTTGATAAGGTGATGTTAGTAACAGGGTTCTGTGTTTGATCAGCTGAGTTAGTAACAGGGTTCTGTGTTTGATCAGCTGATGTTAGTAACAGGGTTCTCTGTTTGATAAGCTGATGTTAGTAACAGGGTTCTGTGTTTGATAAGCTGATGTTAGTAACAGATGTTGGGAACAGGGTTCTCTGTTTAATAAGGTGATGTTTGTAAGAGGGTTCTCCGTTTGATAAAGTGATGTTAGTAACGGGGTTCTGTGTTTGATAAGGTGATATTAGTAACAGGGTTCTCTGTTCGATAAGGTGATGGTAGTAACAGGGTTCTCTGTTTGATAAGGCGATGTTAGTAACATGGTTCTGTTTGATAAGGTGATGTTAGTGACAGGGTTCTCTGTTTGATAAGGTGATGTTAATAACAGATGTTAGTGACAGGGTTCTCTGTTTGATAAGGTGATGTTAGCAACATGGTTCTGTTTGATAAGGTGATGTCAGAAACAGTGTCTGAAATTCAGTAAGGTGATGTCAGAAACAGTGTCTGAAGTTCAGTAAGGTGGTGTCAGAAAACAGTGTCTGAAGTTCAGTAAGGTGGTGTCAGAAAACAGTGTCTGAAGTTCAGTAAGGTGGTGTCAGAAAACAGTGTCTGAAGTTCAGTAAGGTGGTGTCAGAAAACAGTGTCTGAAGTTCAGTAAGGTGGTGTCAGAAAACAGTGTCTGAAGTTCAGTAAGGTGGTGTCAGAAAACAGTGTCTGAAGTTCAGTAAGGTGGTGTCAGAAAACAGTGTCTGAAGTTCAGTAAGGTGTGTCAGAAAACAGGTCCTGAGTTCGTAAGTGTGTCAGAAAACAGCTGAATCAGTAGTGGTGTCAGAAAACAGTGTCTGAAGTCAATAGGTGTGTGAAAGCAGGGCCACTGTGATGAGATTGGTTAGAAAAGGATCCCTTGTTTAAAGAGAACATGTTAGAACGGTCCATTCTTGTGAGAAAGGCAGACGTGATCAGATGGCTTTATATGGGTTTCACTCCTTGGTGTTGAAAAACAGGTTCACGTTTGAATAAGGCAGCGCTTGATAGTCTTGTTTTTAACATGTTCATTGTTTTAAAATAAAAAATACATAAGTTCAATTATATAGCGCCTATCCTATAATTTAGGCTCTAAGCGCTTTACATTACCAACACACAACACACCAACGCTCGCACGCAGCACGCACGCCGCAGCGAGCTCAGCATACAACACAGCTCTAGACCACACGCACGCACGCAAGCACCACACAACGCCCACCACAAGCACACAACACAGCACTCACGCGCACACGCACAAACCCACTCAAGGTGGATTGGGGGGGGGGGGGGGGGGGTTACGACTGTTGAAAGAAGTTAGTTTTGACCGCAGATTTGAAAGAAGAGGGTGAAGGTAGGTGTCTGACACTGATGGGAAGTGTATTCCAGACAGTTGGTCCTTGGAAGGAAAGAGACCGTTGACCAAAAGATTTTGTTCTGACAGAAGGAATGCGCAAGAGGCGACTGTCGGCAGAGGAACGAAGATGACGGGATGGGATGTAGATGTGGAGGATGTCGGAAAGATATTTTATAGACTAGTTGCAGTGGACAGGTATTTTGATTTGCATTAAATGACATTTATGGAAGCTTTACTGCAAGTTGATGCAGAATATGTTTGAGGCACTGGCATTAGAGTGATTGTGGACTAGAGTTCTTCGACAGTGACATGAGTGGCCTGTCCCTGCCTCTGCCGGCTGTGTGGAGTAGGGAGTGTGAGTGACACTGTGCATTGATCTACTGTTCTTAGAGTGGATTTACATGTCATGTATTCAAAGACAGATCACACACAAAAGAGATCACATCATCAGTGCCATGTGCTGAAAACCAAAGCTGTTTACTGTACAGTGTTGGATTGGTTCACTATGTGTGTATGTATGTGAATGTGTGGTTGGGTGGGAACATTCAACAGTAATCGTGTGTATCTGTGATGATAAATGTGTATGAGTGTATACAGTAATTTTGTGTGGGCCCTGCAATCTGTTGAAGGAGACAACAATGGCCACATTACTGTGATGATGTTGATTATCATTTTAACCATCATCATTGTTTTTTCTGTAATTAGACTTTTACCTTGTGTTGGTGTGCCATCTGTAATCTAGTCGTGACATTCAAAAAAGATGAAAATTCAATTAAGAAAACCGGCAAACTAGAATTCCAGGGAAACCTAATGTTGGTTGAACTTTAGGAGTACAGATATTTTGTTGGATTCAAGATGGCCAATTTTTTGGTCATAGAAAGAGCAAACAAGGAATGGAAAAAAACTGTTGACAGATGCTATGATTGTTTTAGGATGTGTCATCACCAATCCATGGAAAATCCTCTCTTTTGTTTGTTTCAAAACCAAGTGACTGAGGGCGGAACATGAAGCAAAATTTAGAAAGAAGAGGGGTTAGTTACTGCCAAGGACACAGACAAACATTACAGGACAAAATAAAATGCATTTTGACCTCTCGAGTCTTCTTCAGGCAAAAACAAACAACATTTAGCCCTGTGTATACTACCCACCCCACCCCCTCCTCTTCTTGCAGACAGATTTCCCCCTCCCCCGTACCATTCCTAAAGAATTCAATGGGCAGATTGTGCCATCTGCAGAGAACATACAAGTCATGATGTGGGAATCAGAATGGATGAAAGCTCGGCTGGAAATTGCCCCTCCTCACAAAATGCAACATTTTCACACAAATGGCTTTGGTGGGGCACAAAGAAAAAATGGGACTAAAGATGAAATATAAAACATTTACCTTTCAAACTGAACTGGCAAATTTTCAGCTTGGCTGTTTCTGGATCTGTTTGTTCAGTTGGTTCTAGGTTTGATTTGTTGTTAATTTATTCTGTGCATAGATTGTGTTGCAGGCAAGTATAACTTGAATGTCATAGCATAGTGCCATGTATATAATATAGTCTGAAGCAGGGAGGAAGGGAATACTTGTGGCTTGTCCATTTTTGTAAAACTTTCCATTTTGTAACTGGTGCACAAAATGTCTTGAAATGTGTATCAACAAATCCTCTGTAGTCCAATTTCAAAAGGCAGCAGATTGAGAGGATCTGGTTTTTAACTGAGCCTGTACTGAACTCGCATCTGCTTTGATTCATGAATGTAGTGCTTAAAAAGAGAACACTTTTTGATCTCCATGTTTGGAGCTGCTGATCATCATTTTGATGGCCATATTCTTGTCAGCCCTTTAACAAAATGGTCACCAACTCTTAAATTTCAGGTTTTGATTTTTTTTTTTTTACAGTACAGTTTTACAAGTGCCACTTTTTTTAAAACAGAATTTAGAAATCTGGATTTGTTTTTAAAAATGAAATTCAGGATGCATGAAATGATTTTGAACATGGTGAAAATTTGGGTAGGGCTGATGAAGCATTGCATTATAGCCGAGTGGCTTCTGTGGTAGTGTTTAATGGCACCTGCTCCGATCCATTATATCTCCATATTAATGCCAGACAAGTTGCTCAGTCAAGGAGTCAGTGTGAGTGAGGGCCCCTGACCAGAGGAACACAGCCACCAAGTCCATCCAGTGACAGTCTTCTTGAGCTGGCTAACCCTTAAGATTTAGACACCAGTTGAAGATGTGGAGATTTAGACACCAGTTGAAGATGTGGAGATTTAGACAGAAGTTTAAGATGTGGTGGGGAAAATGGATCTGGAGGTCATCCTGAGAGCGGAGCATGAAGGGACACAACTGGGATTTTTGAGGATGACGATGAAGATGATGCTTTGAAGTTCCATTCTGGCATGAAATGATATAGCAGGGCTGCACTCAGTGGTTCTTTTTTAAAATATACCAGATAGATGCAGACACCTGCAGTGTTGATCAACGTGTGAGCAACACACACAGACACAAAAGTCTTCCCATTTGACCACATAGCACTCTCAACTTGGCATAGGATGTGGCAGGGACATATACGTCTTGGACTGAACTTGATTTCCAAGTGTTGAACCCAGAATGCTGGCAGCTTTGTGGAATCCACTCTTTTAGTATAACAACTGTTGTCATCTGTATTGCCTGCCAGTGGTTCTCTTATTTACCTGAAATCATAGTGAAAACACAACATGATTTTCTTTCTTGGGGGAGGAGTCACTAGACCAGTCTTCATTTGGCTGTACTCAGTGGTAGTTTCATTTGTTGTCTTTTAACAATATTGTTATATTAGATGAAGTGTATGTGTGTGTGAGTTAGGTGGTGATAGCTTAATGGTCTGAAACTCTTTGTAAGCCTTGAGGGATTGTTGATGTATCAGTTTGTGGAAGCAAAATGTGAATGTATGAAAATCACTGATGACTTTGAATGAGAGACAAAGATGTTTTTGTCTGTCTTTTTTTTTCTCAGTTTCGGTGGGTTGTCAGATGTAAGCCTTTTTTTTCATTTAATGTTTATTTTCCAGGGACTTTGTCAGGATGACAGCCCACACTGTTGGGGGGAGGGGGGGGGGGATCACAACAGAGTTGTGGTTATTGATTCACCATTCTATTTTTGGATCAAACAGCAGAAACGTTATGAGTTCTGTGATCCCTTTCCGGCCTCACTGCTATTGACTGCTGCCATGGTACTGTTATCAGTTTCCCTCACGTTGGTGACTGGTTCTGTGGTCTAGTCATAAGAGTGTTGCACCCTCACTCTAAGGTATTAGGTTCCAGCTTGTCAGGATTTGATGCACAAAGGGCAGAGGTAGATTTTTTTTTTTCAACTCCAACATGGAGCTGCAAGTGCTTCGAAGGGGATAGGCGTGCATATAGAAGACTGAATTCATATGTTACAGATCCCCTATTCAATTATCATGTTAACTGGTAATTGCCAGTAACACGCCGTTTGAAAAAGTAGAAAAGTGAAATTCTTTACTAGCTGCCAGTCCCAGGGACCCCTTTTATTTGACATGGACCAGCTGCTAAAGTAGAAAAGAAATTGCATCAGAATAGGGAAAAATCAATCAATACATTTTCAAGTAGCATGTGTGTCATGGTCAAATTGAATTTTAATCCTTCACATTGTGCGCAGTGGCAATTTCATCAGTATGTTACATCATATTGAGCCTACATCACAGCTTTTCGGTTCTGACTGATTCAGAAGATGCCAGCTTTCGTCCTCTAAAAATACAGTAATGCAATCAGCTGTCATCGAGTCACTTGTGGTCTCTCACCTGCTACCACTGACAAAAAACTGACAGATCAACGCTTTCCTCTTCGACAAATGAGCAAAACCAGACCCTGACATTGTTCAAAATGTTCAGGTTTGATTCTCCTGTCGACTTGTAACAGGTATAGATAACATGTTGGCCAATCCGTTTCAGTTAACCTGATTTGACAGTGGTTTTTGTTTCAGCGGGACTGCTTCTGACTCTGGTAGTTGAGTGACTGCAGGATAGTTGATTTTGGGGCCAGTTTTCAAGGTTCACTGCATTATCCACGCTGCTACCTTGAGGATTGGGTCACTGTCAGTGGGCCTAGAGTCCACCAGTGACTGGACAGGGTCTAACAGCAAAACGGCCCTCTTGTTGATGACTGGAGAGGTCTGAGAGTAACTGCAGCCCTTTTGTCAATTAAACAACACAGCACTGTTCAGCACAGTCCACAGCACCATGCGTTGAAAGCATGGTGACTTGTCCATTGATGTCAACAACAACAGTGTTGCAGTTCAGTAGAAGATAAGATACAGATTACGTGATGGTGAGTCTGGTCCACACTCAAACGGTTAGTTGTTCAGCTGATGGTCATCACTTCAAATTTCAATGGCTTGAAAACTTTGAATGTCCACTCAGTAGTATATGAGTACCCTAGGTCAGGGATTATTGTGTCAGCAGGAGAGGAATGGGCGCGGCCTTTCAGAATGGTGTGCTCTGGATATGATGAATCTGTGACAGTTCACTGCCCTTAGGCTGCAGGATCTCTAACCTTTAACAAGGCGATGTATTGGCCACAACAGCGATTCCATTGTTTAAACAAAAAAATCATAGTTATACTACGCCTTCAGTGCAGCTTGTTCACTGCATCCTGGGAACATCTTCAACCCAACTTCAACATGACTTTGTCCTCACTAGGTAGGCCAGTCTGTTGTGAGAATGAGGTCATCCTCTCCAGGTCCTGTCGCTTCACAGTTTGTTGCTCAGTGGAACTTCTCTTGACCACACCTGATCTCTCTCTGAAAGAAAAAGGACAGGTATGCAGTACATGTGGTGTTATCACAGGTGGGTGAAGAAGCGATGAATCTTGGCAGCCTTTGTGACACCTGCTGTTGGTAACATACAGATTGTCTGAGGCCACCCAGCTGATCATGTTGCTTCTGACAACCATGAACATTCTCCCGTTGCCATAACGTTGCATGCTGCACAGCAGATCACACACAGAACAGTACAAAATGTCTGTTACTGTCGCAGCCTTGAGGTCCTTTTGTTTATTCTCCTGCACAGTCATTTTCTTTCTCCATGGACCTTTGGAGTCTTTGGTACCATGGGCAAAATTTTTGGAAAATGTCTTTCTGTTTGGAAATTAGCTTAATTTAAAACACATCCAGATCCACTTTTCATGCTCCTGGTTCTAGTGATGTGCCATTATCTATGGGTTTTTTTATTCATACCGATTTCTGTGTGAGGGAATTAACCTTATGAATACATGGAAATGGAAAATCTGAAAGACAAGAAAAATGTCATTTAAGAAATACACAGTGTAATGTTTGTCACACTTTTTTCACACAGTAATCACCCATGGACATAAATAATCTTTGCTATAAAGTCATGATAGAGTCTCTTTGATCGTAATACAAGTTTATTTATAATAGGTAAAAATTCAAAATATAGAATTGAAATAAAAAAGATATACATTACTTAAATCTTATTCTATATCCTTAAAATCATGGCTGTTAATTCTGAGGCCAAGTACATAATCCATTTTATATTTGTAGATGATAGTTTTAAAAATATAAAATACTGTGAAAAATAAACTGCCCATATTTTGTTGAGGTTTTCATGTCCTTTCAAAGAATCCATGTTTTTTTGCCATGACTCAAAACAACTGGAAATGGGGGAACACACACAAAGAAAAAAAGGTATGATTCTTTGAAGGACTTTTGTCTCCTTCGAGTTCTTATTGGTCAGTGATGTGAAGTTCATTGTGACGATGTCCTGTCAGTATTCAAGTGGGGGTTTCTAACGGTCACTTTCAACAACTGGAGAATCTGAAAATACCAGGAGGTATGGATTTACCTTCAGCAGGGTAACAGGTGTTTGGACTCTGTAATCAGACGTGCATGGCATGATGAGCAAAGCATCACTATGCACTGTTGAATTTCCACACATGGTCTGTTGTAGAACCAATGTGCCATCACTGGTCTACTTGCTTACACCAGCTGTCATTTTGTTTGGTAGCCTCCTCCTTTCGATTTTCTGCCCAGAGGCACAGCAGCCAGTAGGACATGTACAAAATGACGATGGTGGAACATGACCTGCAGAGAAAAAGAATGGACAGAAATCCCCTCTTTGGAATTAAACTGCACATGTCTTATGAATATTCAGAATGATTGTCTTGTAACAATCAAAGGCTGTTTATCCTCAGCCAGTGTGTGGGCTTGTCTTGCAGGTATTCAAGAATAAACTCACTCAGACCTTCACTTCTGGAAGGAAAGGTACCTGATTTGCCTTGTGCTTGTCCACTGTCCTGGATGATAGATCTTGGGATGTGATGAATATGTGCACTGCACAGGAATGTGTTGACATTACGCAACGGGACACACAGCTGGAGAATACTTCATTGCTGTGAACTGGGTTTGAGACAGCCATACACATATCGTGCACATTACAAGTATCAGTACCCTACTCTTACCTCTGCACTCATCATAACAAACCTGTGACATCAGCACACACTTAACTATTCCATTAAAATAAAATCTGCAGTCAAGAACTGATGGAACTAAGACACAGCTGACACAGTTCCCAAACTCCTGGACAGTCTACTTTCTCCACATTGAGCATAACTGACATCAACAGCAAATACAGTACAACATAAATCCTGGTCTTGCATGACCCTACCCATAAAAATATAGCAATATTGTGACCATCTCTCACAAAATTGAGACATAAGTCAAAAAAGTTGAGCTGCAGGCTGAACAGTGGTGAAGTACGGTTTCTGCACCAGCCTGTAGCAAAACCACTAACATTAAACATATTTCACCATTTTGCATAAACAAGAAATATAATTTAATAATTTTTCATACCCTTTCCTACATTTTATGTGAAAGTTCCACAACTTTTGAACTCCTTTACTGCAAAATAACTTCTGTACCCCTCGGACACTGCGGAGCACTTAACTTTTTGTCAACAAACAGAAAGCCTTCATATACCACTGCATAAGTCCTCCTCTCTTCTTTCCACTGACATGTACAACTCGGTATCTTAAAAGAGGTACTTATCTGTCATACTGTGGGAGTCTGGTCACAACTGGCATAAGCACTATGTCAACAAAATAAACAGACACAAATGATAGCTATCTGAATGCCCAGTGTGTACAATATGGTGTACACTCAGCAATATACACAGAATGAAGAGCCCCTGTGGGAACTGACCAAGTGAAACCTGTACAAATGGCACCAACCTGGCTCAACTATTCTTTTTCCATTTTTTAATGAAACATGACTTAGCAAGCTTCCCCTCAAAACAAAGACAGCATCCTCAGAGAGCCAGCTCTTCCCATGAAGTTATTGTGATATTTCCCCATGAAAACCACCTTGATGTGGAATTGGTGAATATTCTTGCACGTGGATTAACTGTCACTGCTGAACTCGCTGATGGTTTTTCAACTATTCCTTCTGGAATTCACTTGACCAAGTTTGTTTCCACATTGTTTCATTCTGTAATATTTTTTTCTTTCTCATCCTCCAAGCCCTACAGTGATGCTCATTCTGGGTCCCCTGTTCACAAAATGCTGCGGTTTGTCTAACCAACCCTAGCATCAGCACTCCACAGGGGACAATTAACATAACAGTCATCATGAGGTAAGCTACCAGAGAAGACATTGCAGTATACTTTTGAGTAACGTTGGGGGTGATCAGCAGTGCCCATTTTGATCCAACATACGGAGGACACCACCCTACAAAGGCCCACGCTGTAGGATAATGACTGCGTGGTTGTGGAGCCAGCATGAGTGAGCGTCCACCTCCTGAAGGTGCTACCATGACCAATGCCAGTCCCCATGAGTTTGTTGACATAGACAACTTCGGCAAACTCACCACAGGTTTGAACATGGAGTTAAAAAAACAACACAAAAACCTGAGGTCACTGTGAGACCTGGGCATGAAGGATGGCAGAATTTGTGATGTTTTTCTTCTTTTGATGAAGGTCGGTGAGAATGAGGATGAAGAAGACAATGCCGGTCAGAGACTGCGTGGCAGTGTTGTACTCTATGCTTCCTTTCATAATATCTCCCAGTGTCAACCAGGCCTGAGAAATGCAGACACATGGGTGGGGATGGGGGGGGGGGGGGGGGGGGGGGGGGATGGTGGTGTTGGTCAGGAAATCTGAGCAACACTGAAAACACCATTAAGTGAATAAAACTCTTTCCAGCCTTCCAATTTGAGCCCATAGCACATTCAAGGTGGGTACATGTCATTCTGAGTTGGCCTGTCAATCATTCTTTCCTGTTTTACCATAAAGGTGTAACCCTGATTATTAGGAAAACACCAGGTGTGTTCTGATTATATCATTCCATGTATGAACACACAACATGCTCTCCTGAAAATATACCCCCACTTCACATACACCCACACACACACAATAAAGGGGGAATTCCACGCAACTAAACTGCAACATGTAAACTACAGTGAAAGAGTGTTACAGATGTCAATATTCTCATTACTTTTTAAGGACCAAGGACACTTAAATGCAATATTTGAATATTTCTCCATTTTGCCGGCGAAGTAGGCGACAAAGCCAACTGCCTATGCTCTACCTGCTGACTATCACAGCAATCCACTGGCGGTATCTGACAGAGCTATTACCAGCAGGGACACCACAGACACTGTAGAGATACACCCTGAACTGTGTGAGGTATTGATGAAATGCCAGAGAAACGGCTCACTTTAAGGACCAGTGCCATCATTATCAATGCAGTAGCTTCGGATCGCCGATTGGGGTGTGGAGGACGCAAAGTGAACAACATTCAAAACACTTCATGCCAGTAATCACAACATATCATCATCAGTGAAGAAAACAAACAAACAAAACAATCGGCAACCAGGACTGCATTCTTCTCCCTCTGTCTTTGATCAATGTAGCAAAATTCATGTTTTTCTTTTTAAACCGTACGTCACACACAACTTCAAAATAAAGTTTTCCTGTGATCCCATAGGGCCTTTTTTCTTCTTTTTTTTCTTCTTTCAATTCACTTCAAATGTATGATGTTAACATCCCATATACTGGACAGTCTATGATCAAAATGAAATCCAATGCACATAATGCTCATACGGCAATCTGCACAGTCTATTCCCTCATGAGTGTGCTGTATCTCTTTCTAGTTCAATTAATGGTCATGACTACTACACAAACAGCTAGTTCATTAAAAAGAAAAAGAAAAAAAGGTATCTAACTTGAGGATTGTCTGCTATGAAGCTGGTCTGCACTGTTGACAATTGCTAGTTCAGCGACTGGCATATCACTGTACAGAAAGTCTTCCTTTTTGCAGGTTCCAAGAGCTCTTTTGAAACACAAATCAACTCTGAATATGCATACTCAAAACAAAAATATTCTACAGAACCACAGGTGTTTAAAGTGACATAAAGAAGCAAAAAATGACAATGTTCTTACTGACATATACTGTCGGACAATTACAACTCTTTGCATGCTGAACTGTTTTGTTAAGCAGATTTCCAGCAAGCTCTTTGTTTTCAAGGAAGTTGAAACTTCACTGAATTCTGAGCAGGAATTTCTCAGTTGGATATCTCATGCAGCCTTGTCACAGATTCACAACGACTGCCAATACAACAATGACCTGCTATGTTATGGCACTGCATGTACAGGACAGAACATAGTGTCCTTTGTCGTCAGAATAGGAACTGATCACGGGAAATGAAATAATTAGAAAGTGAAATGGGCCAAAACAACAAAATTTGAAGCCTGGGAAGGTGAATGCATCTTAAAAAAGGAAGAACCCCTTTGGCAGCTTGTTTGAAAATCAACTACAAAGAGAATGGAGGCTTGTCAGCGGAAATAATTTACATACTGTATCATTATCATAGCTATCAGATCTGCTGCCCCCAATGCAATTAAATTATGGTTTTATATCACAACACATAAAACATAAACATCTTATGTTGACTGCTAAAGGAATTCTTCACTTAGAAATTTATGAAAGATTAAAATAAATGCTATTCTCATTTATAAACAGAGTTCAAATCCATTAAAGACTGAAATAAATACACTTCTCACGTATAAACATAATTCCAAACTATGTGTAGCACTGATTCGGCATCCCTATGAACATTCAATGTTGTCACAAAGATATCCCCACACACTGAGACTTGGCTTTGTACCTGACTCTGGGGAACACTCTGGGGGAGTTACTTGAAGATATCCCCACACACTGAGACTTAGCTTTGTACCTGACTCTGGGGAACACTCTGGGGAGTTACTTGAAGATATCCCCACACACTGAGACTTGGCTTTGTACCTGACTCTGGGGAACACTCTGGGGGAGTTACTTGAAGATGTCCCCACACACTGAGACTTGGCTTTGTACCTGACTCTGGGGAACACTCTGGGGGAGTTACTTGAAGATGTCCCCACACACTGAGACTTGGCTTTGTACCTGACTCTGGTGAACACTCTGGGGAGTTACTTGAAGGTGTCCCCACACACTGAGACTTGGCTTTGTACCTGACTCTGGTAAACACTCTGGGGGAGTTACTTGAAGATGTCCCCACACACTGAGACTTGGCTTTGTACCTGACTCTGGGGAACACTCTAGGGGAGTTACTTGAAGATGTCCACACGCACTGAGACTTGGCTTTGTACCTGACTCTGGGGAACACTGGGGGAGTTACTTGAAGATGAGACAGCACACTTAGCAGCAAGAATCCAGTCATGCTTGTGCCTCTCTATCTGCTTAGGACAGAATTGACTACAATTTGCACAACATCCGTGTAACAGCGAGACACACTTTGTGCCACTGATGATTAGTCTTTTAGTCTTTCTGCTGTGATCACGGTTTCTACCAACCTTCACGTAACTTTATTTTTGTAAGTCAACATTTTTTTTTCTTTGTACACACACACACACACACACACACACACACACAAATGATTTACATATTCATTCATTTCAAAGATGGCAAATACTTCATCTGTAACATTAGTGAAACAATAAAGTTTGAAAATATCAGGTCCTTTTATTTAACCTTTTTCTGTCTCCCACTGAACAGCTATCTGTGTGTAAGAATCTTGACACCCCAAGACCAGTACATCCTGCACTGTTATACCCATCAGCATTCTTGTCATGATTCTCCTGCGAACCAGCAAGACCAAATGATCATTTGTTCTGAAGACAAGATTATACTGATTGTCAGTGTCAGTCTGAAATGATTGTCACAGTCTGGGCCATGGATAGTGATAATCAAGCCACATGAGAACTAAATCCCTAGTTTCAGTTTTCAGTTTCATCAAGGAGGCGTCGCTGCGTGCGGACTAGTCCATATACGCTACACCACATCCGCTAAGTTTTGAGACCACACTACGCATGATTTGAAGCTGATGGATAAATGAATTAACAACTAAGATGAGACAATTGAAGAAGAGGGTCTCGTGGCTACGACTCAGCAGATGTCTGACCTACGCATTAGCCCAACGCGCTGGTCAGACCTTGAGTGCCTACCTACCATGGTTTTTTGTTTTTTATTGTTTTTTTTTCCCTAGAGAAAAGTGAAAGAACTGGTGAATGCCTGCCTAAGCGGTAGAGATCTACTTCCACATTATTGTCGAGATGCGACTTGGATATGGACCCATTGTCACCATGCTTACTATCAACGTTACAAGGATTGACAGTCAGACTATGTTGTCCATGTCACATCAGTTAACAAGACTCCCTCTTACACAAAAGAAATCATTTTCCTGAGGATCCACTGTCACCATACTGCCAACAACACACAGATTGGCCACTAGCACACACACACACACACACACACACACACTCCGCACACACACACTCACACCGCGCACACACACACACGTACACACACACACGCACACACACACACACACACACACACACACACACACACACACACCGACAGTCTGGCACTGGGTTTCGTCAGAATGCTGTGGGGTTTAGGTGGATACAAATCTGTCCTTGAACAGTGACAAAAACATGCACAAGAAAATACAACTTCAGTGATACCAAAGAAACGAACAACAGCATTAGCAATGAAGTGACCAGGACGAGATTACATGGAGGTGCATTCCCCCCCTGTAAAACACAGCAAGACCTTCCCTGACAGTTTTGTCCACTAACATATATATATACATTATGACAGAGACCTGGGCTGAGGCAACCTCACAGTCCTCATCACTGGTTTTACTAACAGACAGGTAGGACACAACTCCATAAAACAAAGAAACTGATGGGCAATTCCAGCAGACAGACAAAACTCTAATACATGTGTCTCATGTACAACAGGCTTATTAATATGATACTGCCAGCTTGATGTAAACTGGTTCTAAATATACCGTTCCAATTGATAGTGGATTTAACCTTTGCTGTATGTCATGAGTGTTAATTGAACCACAGTCTTCAATGTCTTTTGGTATATGAATTTGCTTTTAGGCTGTGTCCACAAAATTCCAAAATTTGTCAGGAAAGCATGACTCCACACATACAGCCAACACGGTTTGTTTTTGTCAATAAACAGAGCAGAAAACAACTACCAAACTTCTCAGTACATCGTAGGTCTGAGAACATCTTAATCGCCTTAAATCATGGGTCTGGCCAGCCCCAGGGATTGTACAGACCCAGAACCTAATTTGACCTCAGCAGTTCATTTCCTGTCAAGTGCTGGCTGGCTTCATTGTTAACCAACATGCAAGCGCTGCCCATCAGCATGTGACCCTATATGAGAGTGGAGGCAGGCTATATGCATGTACACTGACACACACTGCTTATCACATGCTCCCTCTCTAAATTACAGTTGCACGCTCACTCTTCAGAGGTGCTGGACAAGCACACCTTGGATATTCAGTCTCCCTTTCACAGACGTATGTATGCAGGCATACATTCATAATTGCGCCTGCACAGACATACTTACTTACATGCATAGTTGCATGCGTGTGTGCATACACGCGCGCGCACACACACACACACACCACACACACACACACACACACACACGTACATACATAAGCACACACACAGAGCAACTTATACATGTGCATGCACACTCATTTCGTACACACTTTCACACATACAAACAACAACTTCAACAATAACACACACACAAACAGACACACACAGACATGTACGCACACACATACATATTCACACACAAACTTTCACACACATATGCACACACATACACATTCACACACAAACTCTCTCTCTCTCACACAAACACACACACAAATACACACATAGCATATGGTATATGTACACATATGTACCATGCTGACACACAGTGACGCACATCACTATTGGACCACAGCATGTGAATGGCATTATGTTCGAACCAAGATCTGTGCATGAAAGAATGAGAGCAATATTGTGCACAGGCATGCGCACATATGGACTTTTCACATGCGCCTGAACACAGAAACCATGATGCAGTTTGAATCATTGCATGAGAGCTTATTCAATTCATTCCTCATTTGCAATCCCTTCATCATTTTGTAGACATCATTTATACTATGTGTGCATAAGAAATATTTCACTCCAAGTTTATCACAAATTTTCTAGGTTCATACATAACCATGATGAATGGCGATGTTTAGTTCCTTCAGAAAAAAAGGAGAGTCTGTAGAGACCCAAGACATTATGAAAAGGCTTTCTCCCCCCCCCCCCCCCCCCCCCCCCATCCCCCAAAATAAGGATCCCTACCGATGATGTTCAGTATGGCTTTATTCCTTAAGAAAAAGATGTGGGTCTGTAAAGACCCATGACATACAGAAAGGCTTTGTTCCTTAAGAAAAAGATGTGGGTCCATAAAGACCCATGACATACAGAAAGACTATTCCTTAAGAAAAAGATGTGGGTCTGTAAAGACCCATGATGTACAGAATGGGTTTATTCCTTACGAAAAAGGTGTGGGTCCATAAAGACCCATGACATACAGGAAGGCTTTATTCCTGAAGAAAAAGATGCGGGTCTGTAAAGACCCATGACATACAGAAAGACTATTCCTTAAGAAAAAGATGCGGGTCTGTAAAGACCCATGATGTACAGTATGGGTTTATTCCTTACAAAAAAGGTGTGGGTCCATAAAGACCCATGACATACAGGAAGGCTTTATTCCTTAAGAAAAAGATATGGGTTTGTAAAGACCCATGACATACAGGAAGGTTTTATTCCTTAAGGAAAAGGTATGGGTCTGACATACAGTATGGGTTTATTCTTTAAGAAAAAGGTGTGGGTCTGTCAAGACCCATGACGTACAGGAAAGCTTTATTCCTTCACAGAAAAGTGTGGGTCTCTGTGACATACAGCATGGCTTTATACCGCTTCACATAAAAAGTTTGGTTCCCTGTGAATCCAGATGTACCGTATAGCTTTACTCCTTCACACACACACACACACACACACACACACACACACACTCGCACACACACACACACAAGCATGGGTCTCTAAAGACCCATGACATACAGCCAAGATTTATTCCTTCACGAAAAAAAAAAAAAGCATGGATCCCTGAAGTGTGCAACATGTAACGGAGAAGGTGAACACCAAGAAAGTCCACGTGGGTTTCTGCCCCCACTACGAGCCATGCTGTGAGCCTCACTATGGACTAGCAGGTGGCGGCGAGCTTTGAGCGGTGAGAGGTGTGCGAGCACACACCAACAGCAGTGACAGCTAGCTGTAACAGCCCTGCCAATGAGAAGGCTGTGCCTGTGCCAAGACAAGGATGACATCAGGTACTGTGCAGACGGTCACACCATCAGCGATTGCTACACCAGTGCTGCTAGCTGTAAGCGTCAATAAAAAATTGGAAACATCACCGTCACACGCCAGTTGCGCTATCTAGACAGCTATTTCTCCTGGTGCTGCCGGATCGGCAGTAACTGATGTCATTCTTGTCATCTCGCAGCCTCATGGCTCGGCACTGTGGCCACAGCCTTACGGTGACTGGAGCATACATGTTAATTCACATAAAATGTCTGTTCTATTTCAAAACTGACTAGTTGACAATTTGTGTTGAAGTACTGACTGAGATGCCTACGCTGTGGTAGAAACACTGCAGCTATGCCACTAGGTTGTAGTCCATAATGACTGGTAATAGACTGAAGATTACACATCACCAGTATCAATCTTATGTCCCCGTTGCATGCAGTCTGGCCATGATATGATGCCATGGAAACATGATTGTGCCAGTGTGGGTGGGGCCAGCAACACAACAACATGTCCACCACGTCAGCGGTCATTGTCCGAAACGTGCCCTGGAGCGGTAGACTCTCTTCTTGTCTGGGGGCTGAATTTTCAGGGGGCCCCATCGGTGAGGGGGCCACACGATGTATGTGGCTCTGCCCGTGATCAGGCCCATGGAGATCTGGCAACATATACAAGACACATTGCATTCACTTTGCAAACCCACAGTCAAGATAAGATACGTCTTTATTACCACAGCTGCCAATGAGTCACATGGAATATTTGGAGGAAAAGTACACAAACAGAGATAAACACATAATGCTGATTATACACACGTATATTGCAGTTGTACTGTGGGTCGAAAGCAGATATACATATATGATTGAGTATGCAAGCGTGTAAACCTACGAAAGCACACACACGCATAAACAGACACACATATGCACATGCTGTCTCTCTCTCTCTCTCTCTCTCTCTCTCTCTCTCTCTCTCTCTCTCTCCCCTTCACACATTTACACACACACATGCACACACACACACAATCTGTGCATTAGAAACCTTAACTAGGTTGATAACTACTGCTAACGGGTAGCCAGATGAAAGCACCCATAGTCACTAAAACCACACACATGTATATCCACATGCATGCTCACTACACATCTTGTATCCAAACAAAATATACAACTTACAAGGTTGCTGATGAGTCTGTCATATAGAATGATGGGATTTTGCATACACATTTGACTTACCTGTTCTTTACACTAGTTCATTTCCATTTGCACTGGAAGACAAGGCATTGACCACTTTCGGGAGGAAAAAAAACTACCAGCAAAGCTGTTGGTTTTTGTTTTCAAACTCCTAGCACCAATCTGACAAGCATCTAGAAAATTCCGAAAGCCGGGTGTGTTGCATCTTGACTGAGTAACTGCCTTTTTGTGCAAATGCTTTTCTACAGATTTCATCGAAAGATGGTAAGTCATACCCAGTGATGCTGAGAGCTATGGTTCCTGTTTTTGAAATATTTCAAATCCAGCTGATGATGGCAAACAGGTAAAATTCAAGTGGTCCCTAAATGAGAAAATGATGTGATCATGTGACTGTCACGTGGTTCTTTCTCATGAGAAGGGGCTGGAATTCCAGCCAAAGCTCTGACTACAGTGAGGTCAAAGCCATGTCCAAAGTGGCAGCATGTCACTTCTTCAGCTTGTCCCTTTCTGCATGCAGTGTCTGCACAGTCTTCATTTTGTCACCAACCTGGCCTGAACTACAAAAATCTTTCACACTACAAGACTGAAATGCAGTACACCTGCAACATGACTGACTTAGGCATAATGGCCACTTTCATAGCTGCAGATATGGAAATGACATTGAGAGATCCAAATGGAGGATTCATTGTACACGAAAGGGCAGAAAAATCAGAAGAAATGGTGTACAGAAATCCAAATGTAAGGTTTACTGCACACCAAAGAATAGACAATCCAAAGAAATAGTGCACAATGAGAGACCCAAATGTCAGATCTGTTTAAACACCAAAGGGCACACAACCAGAGGTAGACAAAGACCCATACTTAGGGCAGACAATCGGAGGACATGGTGAACAGAGACCCACATGAAAGATTGATTGTATACTAAATGGGAGCCAGTGAAAGGTAGCAGTGTAAAGAGACCCCGGTGTAGGATTGATTGCAGGTTAAAGGGCTGACAATCAGGGGAAATAGCGAACAGAGACCAAAATTAGGCAAGATACAAACAAGCACACAGAACAAGGTGTAGAGTATCACAGATTCTTTATACAAAACAGACAAATAAATATGCAACAAATACGTGTGTACATGTGTGTGTGTGCTTGTGCATGTGCATGTGCAAGTGCATGTGTGTGTGTGACATTTCTCTCAGAGTCGCATTGTGGGCATGCTGACTGCTGTCAGTGGGAGCATTATTTTGTACATTTTTGTCTGCTCTTTGCAACATCACAACATGACCTGTCTGTTTTGTGTTACATACAAAATCTATGTCACTTTGCAACCTGTTTTGTGTGTTCTTATATTCTGCCTTGTTTTGAATGAGAATGCAGACCCCCCCCCCCCCCCCCCAAAAAAAAAAAAAAAAAAAAAAGCAACTAAAAAAGGAAGAACAGAAAAAGACGGTGAAAAAAAAAAGGGAGGATGGAGGCCCCACCTATCACACATTTAAAAAAGAATATAAACCAGCCGCCGTGGCGAAGTGGTTAGCATTGCGGACTCCCAGCTGGGAGGTCGCGGGTTCGATTCCCATCAGAGTCATGTGGGATTTTTCTGCCCCCACTGGCTCCTACCCAGAGTTGAGTTTGCTACGGGCTCAAATGAGAAGACTGGGACCACACTGTCGAGTTTCATCCACTTAATGGATATGTCTCTGAGAGTGTTGCTCAAATTTCCTGACCAACACTGCAGGTATCTGTATCTCTCAGGCCTGGTTGACGCCAGGATATATTATGAAAAGAAGTGTAGAGTACAGCCCTGTCACGCAGTCTCAGACCAAAATGGAAATCCATAGCATCATCTTTATCATCCTCATTCTCATCGATCAGCATAAAAAAGTCTCAAATTCTGTGACCCTTCATGTCCTGCTCTCATGGTGACCTCAGTTTCAATGTCCTCTCCATGTCTGTGGCCTTGGTTTGGTTCCGTCGGGGTCACCGGTATCGGCGAGTCCATGGGGGCTGTCATTGGACGGACGAGGTGGCGCCCTCCAGAGGGAGAGATCACTCACGCCGGCTCCACGACTAAGCAATTATTGTCGTCAGTAGGGGGCTTAGTAGGTGGTGTCCTGCATATGTTAGATCAGAACAGATACCACTGAACACTACCAAAGTGACTCGGCAGCAGTGCAGTGTCTCCTCCGGTGGGTTGCCTCTTGACGACTTGACATTGACTGCTCCCCGTGGATTGCCGATGTCGGACCTGCGGCGGGACCCACCGGGCTGTGGCTGTGGACGGGGTGTCGGAATGAGCAGCGTGGGTGCACTGCCACTGAGGTGGCACAGAAGTTGGGACAGCAAAAACAAAACAAAACAAAACAAACAAAACCTATAAAAACAAACAAACAAACAAACAATAAAATGCAAGTGGAAAAAATAGAGATTGGAGGGAAAAAAACAACCCAAACCCTACTGCAGTCAGTTTTATTCTAAGAGAACAACATGTTGGATTTTTTCACTTAGTCACCAGGGCAGAAAATCTGAGGGAATTACCGAAACAGATGTGAAGAAAAAAAGAGAACGGATTCAACAGATTTCACATCACAATGGATTCAACAGTCACATCACAATGGATTCAACAGTCACATCACAATGGATTCAACAGATCAGACATCATGAAGACAAAAACCTCAGCGAAGACTGCAGGCATTGTGTGTGTTAAAGTCATTAATCCTTGGAACACTCAGTCTTCTCTGTTTCTTAAAGAGAAAAACGAAGCAGATCACTGCCCTAAAATCTTTTCGGTTTTCCCTCCTATGATAGAGAGAGAGAGAGAGAGAGAGAGAGAGAGAGAGAGAGAGAGAGAGAGAGAGAGAGAGAGTGTGTGTATGTGTGAAAATGTGTGTGTGTGTGTGTTGTGTGTGTGTGTGTTGCGCGCGCGCGCGCGTGTGTGTGTGTGTGTGTGTGTGTGCGTGCATGCATGCATGCTTGCATATATGCATGCTTGCATGCGTTGTGTATGCATGCACCTTTTTCGCAAAGTGAATCTGTATGTAGGTTCTTTCGTGTTTAAGTGAACAACATAGCAGGCCTGCTTGACATGCATTATGATGAAATATTCCTTTTATGTGTTCAGTTGCGTTCTCTTGGAGCAGTTGTTGTTTTTAATCAAATGAACCAAACACTGACTGAAAGTGAACAACTATCTTCATTGCAAATGGAGAAAAGAAGAAAATGAAGAATTACACCCGACAAAAATGTCACGCACACACACATGAGTGCGCACGCACACACACATGAGTGCGCACGCACACATACATGAGTGCGCGTGCACACACACACACACACACACACACACACACACACACACACACACACACACACAGATAAACACATACAGTCAGTTGACTAACACAGGCGGGGCACAGGGACTCACAGGTCCAAACATGTTGCTGTCCACACTCCTGCCATGATGGTCCCCCTCCACCAGCAATGGCCTGTTGCACCACCACCGCCTTCTTCATGTCCAGGGTTCTGTGCCATCATCATCATCATCATCATCATCATCATCATCATCATCATCATCATCATCTAGTCCCCCTCCACCCAGCAATGGCTGTTGGCACCACCACCGCCTTCTTCCTGTCCAGGGTTCTGTGCCACATCATCATCATCATCCATCATCATCATCATCATCATCATCATCATCATAGTCCCCTCCACCCAGCAATGGCCTGTTGGCACCACCACCGCCTTCTTCCTGTCCAGGGTTCTGTGCCACCATCATCATCATCATCATAAATCATCATCATCATCAATCATCATCACATCAACATCATCATCATCTAGTCCCCCTCCACCCAGCAATGGCCTGTTGGCACCACCACCGCCTTCTTCCTGTCCAGGGTTCTGTGCCATCATCATCATCATCATCATCATCATCATCATCATCATCATCATCATCATCATCATCATCATCATCATCTAGTCCCCCTCCACCCAGCAATGGCCTGTTGGCACCACCACCGCCTTCTTCCTGTCCAGGGTTCTGTGCCATCATCATCATCATCATCATCATCATCATCATCATCATCATCATCATCATCATCATCATCATCTAGTCCCCTCCACCCAGTAATGGCCTGTTGGCACCACCACCGCCTTCTTCCTGTCCAGGGTTCTGTGCCATCATCATCATCATCATCATCATCATCATCATCATCATCATCATCATCATCATCATCATCTAGTCCCCCTCCACCCAGCAATGGCCTGTTGGCACCACCACCGCCTTCTTCCTATCCAGGGTTCTGTGCCACCATCATAACCAGCATTACCATCGTCATGATCATTATCCTCACCACTCGCATCATTACTACCATCATCGTCACCCACTACCACTATCATTATCATCGTTACCACCACCACCATCATTATCATCGTTACCTTCATCATCATCACCACAATCACCATCATCATCTATCTCCCTCCACCCAGAAATAGCCCACTGGCACCACCACCGCCTTCTTCCTGTCCAGGGTTCTGTGTCATCATCATTACCACCACCACCACCACTACCATCATCATCACTGTCATCACCATCATCATTATCTTTTAATCCCTCTCCACCCGGCAATGGTTTGCCACCACCACTACCACCATCGCCTCCTCCTTGTACAGGCAGGGTTCTGTGTCGTCATCATCATCATCATTACCACCACTATCATCAACAACTTGTTCCCCTTCTGTACCCTCATCATCGCCATCCTAATCTTTAAGGTCAGAAAATTTAGGGAGGTTTCTGTCTC
Source organism: Conus canariensis (assembly GCA_033310375.1). Classification (NCBI taxonomy): domain Eukaryota; kingdom Metazoa; phylum Mollusca; class Gastropoda; order Neogastropoda; family Conidae; genus Conus; species Conus canariensis. Next base: position 8,418,941 of record CM065721.1, on the reverse strand, counting down.
GCACACAGGAACAAACATGGGGGGGGGGGGGGGGGGGGGGGGGGGGGGAGGGGGAGGGATGAGTATGTCAAAGTTTTTTTTTACCCTGGCCAAGTTCTGTTGGAAAATGCCACCGCAAAACTACGCAGACATGGGAAAAAGAGTGTGGGATAGAGAGAGAGAGAGAGAGAGAGAGAGAGAGAGAGAGAGAGAGAGAGAGAGAGAGAGAGAGAGAGAGAGAGAGAGAGAGAGAGAGGAGACGGATTGACAGACAGACAGACAGAGAGAGAAGAAGGGATGGCAGAAAGAAGGGGAAGGGGAGAGGAATGGGAGGGAGGGATGCCAAGGGGAGCAGGAAGGGGAGTAGGGGAGGGAGGGGGGCTTGTAAAGCAATGAAGTTAAAATCAATGTTTTGTTGTTGTTGTTGTTGTTGTTGCTGTTGTTGTTGCTGTTGTTGTAAACATCAATAAAACGTGCAGCTAAGTTGGCAGACAGAAATTCTGTCTTCAAGTCCTCACGTTCGCTGTCAACGTTATTATATCACCCATTGTATGCAAATTTCATATGGCTGTGTGTCAAGGTCAGATATATGCACACATATGACTGTGTGTGTCAGGGTCATATAGACGTGCATACAGCTGTGTGTCAGGGTCATATAGACGTGCATACAGCTGTGTGTCAAGGTCATATAGACGTGCATACAGCTGTGTGTCAAGGTCATATAGACGTGCATACGGCTGTGTGTCAGGGTCATATAGACGTGCATACAGCTGTGTGTCAGGGTCATATAGACGTGCATACAGCTGTGTGTCAAGGTCATATAGACGTGCATACAGCTGTGTGTCAAGGTCATATAGACGTGCATACAGCTGTGTCAAGGTCATATAGACGTGCATACGGCTGTGTGTCAAGGTCATATAGACGTGCATACGGCTGTGTGTCAAGGTCATATAGACGTGCATACGGCTGTGTGTCAAGGTCATATAGACGTGCATACAGCTGTGTCTCAAGGTCATATAGATGTGCATACAGCTGTGTGTCAGGGCCATATAGACGTGCATACAGCTGTGTGTCAAGGTCATACAGACGTGCATACGGCTGTGTCAAGGTCATATAGATGTGCATACGGCTGTGTGTCAGGGTCATATAGACGTGCATACGGTTGTGTGTCAAGGTCATATAGACATACATATGGCTGTGTCAAGGTCATGTAGACGTGCATACGGCTGTGTGTCAAGGTCATGTAGACGTGCATACGGCTGTGTGTCAAGGTCATATAGACGTGATTACAGTATGTGTGTCAAGGTCAGATAGACGTACATACAGCTGTGTGTCAAGGTCATATAGACGTGCATACGGCTGTGTGTCAAGGTCAGATAGACGTACATATGACTCTGTGTCGTGGTCATATGCATGAACATAAGACTGTGTCATGGTGATATGCATGAACATAAGACTATGTGTGATGGCCATATTAATGAACATATGACTGTGTGTCAAGGTCATATATATTTGTACATGACTATGTGTCAACATCATATATATGCGCACATGACCGTGTCAATTAAATATATATATAATATATATATATTTATATATTATATTATATATATATATATATATATATATATATATCTCTGTGTGTGTGTGTGTGTGTGTGTGTGTGTGTGTGTGTGTGGCGCGCGGCTGTGCGCGCAATGATCGTGTGTCAACGTCTATTACGCGACACACGGTGCGTCATTCATAATAATGCACTGATGTTCAACGTCATATATAGTGTACAGACGTGTTCAATTGTCTACATATGCACACTGCTGTTCAATGTCATATAATGCCACATGACTGTATCTGACGTCAGTGTATGGCAGTCCCAGTGCGTGAGATACATATTGCACACAGGACTGTGTGTCAAAATCAATGTCGTGCACAGACGAGCTGACTTCGTTGCAGGTCAGCCCCATGGTGCCAGTCAATAATATTGCACACATGAGTGACTGCGTCAACTCAATATATGCACACAGAGTGACTCGTGTCAACGTCATGTATATGCACACATGAGTGACTGTGTCAACGTCTATATATGCACAATGAGTGACTGTGTCAACGTCCTTATATGCACACATGAGTGACTGTGTCAACGTCCAAATATATGCACAATGAGTGACTGTGTCAACGTGATATATATGCACACATGAGTGATTGCGTCAACGTCCTATATATGCACACATGAGTGACCTGTGTCAACGTCATATATATGCACACATGAGTGATTGCGTCAACGTCCTATATATGCACACATGAGTGACTGTGTCAACGTCATATTATGCACACATGAGTGACTGTGTCAACGTCCTATATATGCACACATGAGTGACTGTGTCAGCGTCATATATATGCACACATGAGTGACTGTGTCAACGTCCTATATGTGCACACCTGAGTGACTGTGTCAACGTCACATATATCCACACATGAGTGACTGTGTCAACGTCATATATATGCACACCTGAGTGACTGTGTCAACGTCATATATATGCACACATGAGTGACTGTGTCAACGTTCTATATGCACACCTGAGTGACCGTGTCAACGTCATATATATGCACACATGAGTGACTGTGTGAGCGTCCTATATATGCACACATGAGTGATTGTGTCAACGTCCTATATATGCACACCTGAGTGATTGTGTCAGCGTCAATATATAGCACACATGAGTGACTGTGTCAGCGTCCTATACATGCACACATGAGTGACTGTGTCAACGTCCTATATATGCACACATGAGTGACTGTGTCAAATGTCCTATATATGCACACATGAGTGACTATGTCAACGTCCTATATATGCACACCTGAGTGACTGTGTCAACGTCCATATATATGCACACATGAGTGACTATGTCAACGTCATATATATGCACACATGAGTGACTGTGTCAACGTCCTATATATGCACACATGAGTGACTGTGTCAACGTCATATATATGTACACATGAGTGACTGTGTCAGCGTCATATATATGCACACATGAGTGACTGTGTCAGCGTCATATATATGCGTGCATTTCTGTGTGTCACACTTATCATAAGTTTCCTATTGGAGGAAAGCCCTCATTCAACAGAATATAGAACACAGAATGACAGATTCAGGTGCACAGCTGACTCATTCTACACAAAAGCGAGTCCAGTCATGGAAACAATCACTTGAAAAAGATAACGAGTATCTTTTAAAGTATGCTTTACAATAAGCACTGACATGACACAGGCACAAGCAGAGAATACCTTCCACACACAACGCCTACCTTCCGCTGAAGAGATCAAGCTAAGTGACAAACTCGTTCGTTTTCACTGTCCTATTTGTTTGTGTCTTGCCTGAAGAAGACCTAAGAGGTCGAAACGCGTCGTGTTTTGTCTTGTGACTCGTTTGTCCACGTTTCTCTTGGCGGTTCGCTAACATTTATTTAAGATTTCTTTCACACACAGTCACGTAATTCACTTTAGACACACCTCTCTCTTACAACACACACACACACACACACACACACACACCACGCAGCACGCACGCACGCACGCACGCACGCACGCGCGCGCGCCACACACACACACACATACGCGCGCGCGCTCACAAAAACACATTCGGCCTCCATCGATCATTGGTGCACACACAATTAAACTGATTGCGGCGCTGACGTAAATATGACCGCGGGCACACACGCACACAGAGGAGATTGAGGGGAAAAAACGCCGCAAGATGCACGCGCCCGTTCTCCAAGGACAAGGTAGAAATCCAATTCCACTCAAACAAAACACACCATGACTCATACCACCTGCATGGCATGCACGCACACCACACACACAGACACACACACACAGACATAGACACACACAGACACACACACACACACTCTCTCTCTCTCTCTCTCCTCTCTCTCTCTCTCCTCACACACACACACACACACACACACACACACACACACACACACACACACACACACCACTCACTCACTCACACACACACCGTACGTTCCGGCCCCTCCCTGTTCTCTCTCTGGTAGTGGTGATTATTCCAGCTGCTGAATTTTGCATCCACAACAGGCATAGCTTTTCCTTAATGCGTGTTTGACCTCTCTCGCCCTGCCTTCAGACACTGGGCCAAGGTGAGCTCCGCGGGGGGGGGAGGGGGGGAGGAGAGAGAGAGGAGAGAGAGAGAGAGAGAGAGAGAGAGAGAGAGGAGAGAGAGAGAGAGGAGAGAGAGGGGGGATGGGGGGAGCAACGTACGACTTCTCCTCACGCAACACGGCAACAGCTGCCGACGTAAACACCAACATTCCTCGTGCACGTTGCCGCCAATCAATTATGCCATTTGTGACGGGGAGGGGGATGGGGTGGGAGGGGGGGGGGGGTGGGGGTGCAGGGGGGTGGTGGGCAGGGGAGTGAGGGAGGAGGTGACAGGAGGGCGGGGAGGGAGTGGAGGGTCGGGGAGATGGGACAAGGGTAAGGGGAGGGGGGGGGGAGGTGGTAGTTGGGTGGGGGTGGGGGCGCGCACCTTTGCACCTGGTGAGTCGGTTCATTTCCCCAGCATATTGTATCGGCATTACGCGGGCAGAAATGCACTTCCATCACGGGTCCGGGGCTTGCTGCGGTGTATCAATAAACTGGATTCCATCTTTAGCTAATTTGGACCCCCTCTAACCTCCCCCTCCCCCGCCGATAAAAAAAGGTTCCAACCTGAGGCGGTGACTACACAGAGAGGTGTTCACCTTGCCGCTCTCCAGTGATGAACCCCCCCCCCCCCCCCCCTCCCCGGGGCGTCCTAGCTGCTTCTGGATCTGGCAGAAAATCTTCTAGAAGAACAACCCATCGGAAGGGGTGTGCTGTGTGAGTAGTATTGTTTGGACTCCATCTGAGGTGATAATGTTGCTGAGAAATCATTTGGTTTGGACTCCATCTGAGGTGATAATGTTGCTGAGAAATCATTTGGTTTGGACTCCATCTGAGGTGATAATGTTGCTGAGAAATCATATGGTTTGGACTCCATCTGAGGTGATAATGTTGCTGAGAAATCATTTGGTTTGGGTTCCATCCGAGGTGATAATGTTGCTGATTTGTTGAAGAAAATTCGAATATTGGTTTGGACTCCATCGAGGTGATAATGTTGCTGAGAAATCATTTGGTTTGGACTCCATCCGAGGTGATAATGTTGCTGAGAAATCATTTGGTTTGGACTCCATCTGAGGTGATAATGTTGCTGAGAAATCATTTGGTTTGGACTCCATCTGAGGTGATAATGTTGCTGAGAAATCATTTGGTTTGGGTCCATCTGAGGTGATAATAGTTGCTGAGAAATCATTTGGTTTGGATCCATCTGAGGTGATAATGTTGCTGAGAAATCATTTGGTTTGGGTTCCATCTGAGGTGATAATATTGCTGAGAAATCATTTGGTTTGGATTCCATCTGAGGTGATAATATTGTTGAGAAATCATTTGGTTTGGATTCCATCTGAGGTGATCACGTTGTTGACAAATCCTTTTGTTTGGATTCCATCTAAGGTGATAACGTTCTTGTGAAATCATTGATACCGTTTGCTGCCGGTTCATATCTCGCTGTCCGGAACTGCCGTTTTCGCAGCTTATCTTAACATACTGTCGTTCTGGGGGAGAGTCACTATATTTGATAGGTACCATTCCCACTCACTCCTATCCCCCCCCCCCCCCCCACCCCTCGCCCCAAACCACCGCTCTCTTGGTTTATCTGCTGCATCTCTTTAGATGTTGATATGACTTTATATTTGACGGTTGTGGACACTGATGTTGAAGGTGTATTACATCCAGGGTTCGCCCACAATCCCGCGGCCCCCCCTGCCTGATCATATGCGTTGTCTGTGTACTGGGTCGTTATCAGGCCTCCTGAGAGTCATTCCCATACCGTAAAGGTTCCAGGCGTACTAACTCCTGGCCCCGCTGAGTGTGATCCTGTGAGTGAGAGTTTGGCATGAGAGGCCTCCGAGGACTGATCATCCCACGTGCTGTTTTCCATTGAAAAACAAAGAAAGAAATCCGTCTTGCCTCTCTGTTGTTGCCTGGCAGGTAGGTGGGGAGGAGGCTGTTTGTGTCTGTTCCTCTGTTTGTGGTGGATGCTGTGTGGGGAACACACGCAGGGAACATGCATGCCTGCCGTTGTGTTGTAACACGTGTGACCACAATCAGCTTCTCCCCTGGCACTTGGTGGCATAGGCCCCTACGTGGATGGGTGTGGCGGTGGCAGTGGTTTGAGGTCAGTGGTGTCTGTTCACAGGAACAACACTATTGTAAGAAATGCACAGACCCCTAAAGTTCCAGGTCAGAGTGGAGATGGCCAAGGTTGGATGTCCGTGGAATCTATTCAAAGGAACAACCGTGACCGGAAGTACTGTATTGACCTTTAAAGGGTCAAGCCAGTGGGGGGTCTTTTCAAAGACTTATGAAAAGCATACAGATCCTTTCAAGCTGGAAGTCCGAGAGATCTACTTAAAGCCATAAGACAATGAAAGGTGCCTTGATGTTCGGAGTCTGTGAACTGCCGTGACGGACGTCTGACAATCAACACCCTGTGGATCCCCATGAAAGAAGACCAGGGGTTGGAGGTGGGGTGGGGGGTGGGGTTAAGAATCAAATGGCCCCAAGGAAGACAAGGAATCTGGCCATGGTTACAATCGCCATTATAAAGTGATTCTAGTTTCCCCCTGTCAATTTACGACACACTATACTGTACTGTATTGTACTGTGCTGTACTGTATTGTACTGTGCTGTATTGTACTGTGCTGTATTGTCTAGTGTCATGGTCACAACACCTGCCTCTCAAGGGACTATACTCTTTCGCCATAGCATCGTGCCGTCCATTGTTTCTGTGTTCCTCTTTAGATTTTTTTTTTCTGTTGACCTATCTGAGAGGAGACTTCACAGGATTTTGCTATGACTAACTTTCTGTGCTGTTGTGGGTTCTTTTCCGTGTGCAAAATGCATGTTATACAGGGTCCTGGATTTGTTGTCATGTCCGGAAGACTTTCACTCAGACCACCCCTTAAGGTCCAGTGGAAAGGGGGAGGGAAACGCTTGCCCTGTGCCAGACTTGAAATATGGATCCAGTGTCTCATCCACCACTGTGCCACGTGTCCACTAAAATAATACTGAATAAACTGATAAATCAATCAACGCATGAAATAACAATTCAATAATAAATAACTAAATAAATTCATTAATAGATACATAAATGAATAAAAATGAATACCCAGTTTGATCCTATCCGATTGTTCTAGAAATGAAAAACAGCAGCAAGAGACAATCCGAAGGAAAGAAAGAAGAACATGGTGAAAATGGAACGTAGAGATGAGAGAGAGCTATAACATCCAACAGAAGTAAAATGTGACCTGTCTAATAATGAAAAACAAAATCCTACGGACGACTCTGATGGGAGGGGGAGGGGTGGAGACATGAAGCGCGCGCCACCTGTCATAAAGAGCAGCAGGCGGTGGTGGCGCTGCAGGCGAACAGGAGGAGGAGGAAGTGCAGAACGATCAAGCACCACAACTCTATGGATCAGCCATTGCCACCCATCTCTTTATCTCACGCCACCTGCGTTACCCTGCAACCCCCCCTCCCCACTCTCCCTGTCTTTTTTTTTTTCTTTCTTCCCTGAAGTCAGTCAGATGAAAACGCAGACAGCTCCTGTGACTATTTGCTGGGGGGCAGTGGGTGGGTGGGTGAGGACTCACCGGGAGTTGTACCAGGCACGTGGTCCTAAACTCTCTCACACAGCACCCGTAACCCCCCCCCCCCCCCCCCCCCCCCCCATTATGTTAGAGAAATAAAAATAAGAAAATCTTCCTGCGTGCCATTCCCTTGCGAAAGTGAACAAAGTACTCAACAAACAACATATCAGCTTTTACCCCTTAAAAGAGGAGACAATTTGTTGTTGTTATTGTTGGCGTACCCTGGCTAAAAGACTCCAGGGATCATCCAAACAGCCGAAGCACTTGAACACTATGGTACAAATGCATCAGCTAGGGATGAGAACATTACGTGTGTGACCGTTTTTGATTACCTCGCCACATGGACAGCCACACTCCGACTTCGGGGGATTTTGGAGACTGATAATGTTATGCTAGGAGCTTGTCACAACTGAAGAACCCCGCATAACTATGCAGACAATTTAAAAAAAGAAAAGAAAAGCTTCTACTGTGTAATTTAAACAAACAAACAACACAAAAAAGTTCGGAAAGTAACCAATGATAAATCGTCCGCTTTTATCTTCTTATGGAACAGGCAATCAAAGAAAAAAATAATACAGGCAACCTTGCGTAAAACAAACAAACGCGTAAGTTCGCAAAATAACAGGCTTGCACGCTGGTGTGAATTTGTCTCCATAAAGCGGAGAGACCGCGGACAGTAAAATAACGACCAATTTCTTCCTAACGATCAAAGGATGTCCCTATTTTTGGTGCAGGGTATGGAAGAAGGTGTGTGTGTGTGGGTGGGTGGGGGGGGGGGGGGGGGATGAAATAGTTCAACGGCTCTCCCTGCCAATCCGAGGACGTTGCTATTTTGAGTGCTGGGGAGTGTGGTGGGAGATGCCTTGGACCTCCAGCCCTCTGGGGCAAAATTCGTCGTTAGTTTCAAAGTGTGGTGAGTAAAGGCGGAAATTGAAGCAGGTTTTTAAACAGAATTGTTAGTGAGTCCGCCAAACCACAGGGACAAACGAATAATAAGACAAAACACGACGCGTTTCGACCTCTTGGGTTTTCTTCAGGCAAGAAATAAACAACATGCAGGACAACGAAAACGAAGAACGAGCGATCGCTTTTATCATGCGCTGAACATGAGAAGATAAGTGAATGCTCGTTCTTCGTTTTCAGTCTTGAATGTTGTTTTTCTAGCCAGAAGAAGACGTAAGAGGTCGAAATGCGCCGACGATGACGTGGATTTTTACACGGAAAATGGCTGAATGAGAAACAAGATCGTTCAGACTTCGTCTTCATTTTTCAACGCTGTCTCTTTTCTTCATACATACCAATGTATATGTCGAGCTACGTGATTCACCGAGAGCTGTAAAGGTCCTTCTGAGTGGTAGGAAGAGACGTCGGCATTCACCTGTGCAGCGAGCTAAGCGATAAAGGAAACACCTCTTTTGCTGGGAGTAGACAGACAGAGTAGAGGAAAACAGGAGAAAGAAAGAAAAAAAAAAAGTGGAATTCCAGCATAGAAGACACGAAGGGCGGCAGTGTGTGCTTCCTGGATGTCTTTCATGATGGAATTTCACTGTTTTACTACTCCACTACAAATCCGACATCCCGATCGGGTCAGGGAAGCGTACCTGATGTACATGACATGGTATTTAGTGTCAGTGCGAACCACGTTCACGTGTCAGTCAAAGCTGTATCCTCTGTGTACGTTACAGTGACATGTATCAATGTTATTTCCCTTCATCGAGTTTGTCGAGAAGTGTGAGCATACGACACCCGTGAAACTAAATACGGAATACTGTACTTCAACAAAACGAGCACGGAAGGGAAAAAACATCATTTCCAATCAAAAGGGAGTAAGGACATAACTGTAAGGGAGCTTCTTGTATAACATAATTTGCCTCTTTTTCTTATTATGATTCATGTTTGTCTTACCATTAATTGTGCGGAAGGACCGCATCAACAAACCAACCAACCGCTTACATGAAAATACGGAATGTAAGCACCAGTTTTCTTTCTTTCTTTTAAGCAACCCCCCATCCCACGCCCCTCCCCCCCCTCCCCATCAATACAACAAAACAGCGACGCAAAGCAATTTTCAGATGTTTACATGATGAGAAAGACAGTCATTACATGCACGAGAGAGAGAGAGAGAGAGTGAGAGAGAGAGAGAGAGAGAGAGAGAGAGCGCATTCTTGATATCGCTGTGCTTTGAGTCTCAACAGCTTTGGCAGGCCTTTGTTGTGTCTTGAGCTTTTTTTTTCTCTAGTTGATCACACTCACACATGCATGCACCCATACATATACACACGCACACGCGCGCGCGCGCGCGCACGCACACACACACACACCACACACACACACACACACACACACACACACACACACAAACACACACACACTCACACGCATACACAGAGCAAAGGTTATTGTTCAGTGTCTTGGCCCCTCCGTCACAGCTGTCTCAACCATACCTTCCGAGAGTCTGGCTGAACGAACACCACCCCCCCCCCCCCCACCCCCATCCCCCTGTCTACATCTCCAGAGCAGACTGTAACACGCACAAGGTCTTCCAGGGGAAGTTGGAATAAAGACACCCTCACTGTTCTACCTTCTGCCTACATCCCATTCCCTGTCCAGACTGTGTCACAAGCACAAAGTCTTCCTGTGGAAGTGGAGAGATGACAGGTGTTACTGGAGGGAGGCCAACTTAGGTGTTACTGGGGGGAGGTAAACCTTGGTGTTACTGGAGGGAGGTAAACTTAGGTGTTACTGGAGGGAGGTAAACTTACGCGTTACTGGAGGGAGGTAAACTTTGGTGTTACTGGGGGGAGGTAAACTTAGGTATTACTGGGGGGAGGTAAACTTAGGTGTTACTGGAGGGAGGTAAACTTGGTGTTACTGGAGGGAGGTAAACTTTGGTGTTACTGGAGGGAGGTAAACTTTGGTGTTACTGGGGGGGGAGGGGAAGGTAAACATAGGTTATACTGGAGGGAGGTAAACTTAGGTGTTACTGGAGGGAGGTAAACATAGGTTATACTGGAGGGAGGTAAACTGAGGTGTTACTGGAGGGAGGTAAACTGAGGTGTTGCTGGAGGGAGGTAAACTGAGGTGTTACTGGAGGGAGGTAAACTTAGGTGTTACTGGAGGGAGGTAAACTTAGGTGTTGCTGGAGGGAGGTAAACTGAGGTGTTACTGGAGGGAGGTAAACATACGTGTTACTGGAGGGAGGTAAACATAGGTGTTACTGGAGGGAGGTAAACTTAGGTGTTACTGGAGAGTGATAAAACTTAAGTGTTACCGGAGGGAGTTTAAACTTAGGAATTACTGGAGGGAGTTTAAACTTAGGTGTTACTGGTGGGAGTTTAAACTCAGGAGGTTTTTTTTTTTAAATACATTTTTTTATTTCTTTCCTCATTCTGTCTTCCATTCCACAGTTCCTTCATTCTCTCTTCTCCAGTCTTTCATCAACATGATCTTTCTCTTTGCTGTACATTTCCGGATGCAAATTACCACATATTTTTTGTTATTGATCATATTTGTACATGTTTGACAATATTGTAGTAAATAATCAGTGAAACATATTAGAAATGAGTTATCTTTTTTCGGTTTGAATGGATTTGAGTGTGAGTTCAATGTATGCCGAGGAAAGGTTGTTTTTTGTTGTTGTTGTTGGATATACAAACACATACACAAACAAACAAAAATCACTAAGCACAATCCTCTAAGTTCTTACAAACTACAAGCACATAATGGCAAACAAACACACCCGCTCACTCCACTTACACCCCCTCCCCTCCCCACCCACCCCCACGCCCACTTTCTCTCTCTTTTTGATTTAATGATACACATACATATGCACATATTTAATCCAGGTATCTTATGATTTTGATTATCAATTTTCAAATAATACTTCATAATTGATCCAGTTAGTGTTAAATTTTAGCAGATTCAATTGTACAGTTGCTATGTATTTTTCAAGATTATATCTTCTCTTTAGTATTTTTAGAAATACTGTTAATGAAGGCTTACATTTGTTTATTTTACAACTAAAAATGTAGTGTTTGGCTATCAGTATTATAAGATCGAATGTTGTATCAGTCGTGGAATTGTCATCTGCTCCAAATATTATTGTGTTTTCAGTCAGAGACAGATTATTCGCTATTAAACACTTTCCTTTTATTAATTCTTGCAATGATTTCCAGAATTCATTAACATGTATGCATCTCCAGAACACAGGTTCAATGCTGTCTTTTTCCTCTTCACAGAAACTACAGTTATAACTTTCTACTATTCCCATTTCTTTCAGAGCTACATTCGTTGCAATTATTCGATGCACTATTCTTATTTGCATCCATTTTAGCTTAATATCCTTAATTTGATGCATTTTTCTAAAGCATTTCTTCCAAAGTATCTGTCTATTTAGCTTCTCCGTCCATTTTGCACAACAGTTTGGTTCCCAGTTATCTTTTACTGTAACTCTGTAATAAGTTTTGGAACCTTTATCTACAGAATATATTTTCTTTAGTGCTGTGTTGACTTCTGCTTCAATGCTATTTTTTATCTCATTCTCAAACCCTTGTTTTCTCTGATGTATTTTTTAATGGATAATATGCATCCACCATAAGATAGGAAATCTATTTCAATGTTATACTTTGTTCTGAATTCCTCATGGGATAGTGAACCTCCATTGGCTTTGAAAAAATCAGATACTCTAAATACATTTCTGTTGTTCCAGTTTTTGTGTTTTATCAGTTTATTTCCTATTTTGATATGTTCATTGTAAAGAATTCGTTCTGCAAGTAGTTCTCTAGCATTTTCTGGTTTTATTTTGTAGTAGAACTGCTTATACGACATGAATACATGTTTCCAGAAAACATTGTCTTGAGTGGTGATGCACAGATGATTTGGAGAGTAATTCTCAATGTTCTCAATAATTGGGTATGAAAAAATCAACATGTCTCTCCATCTGTGTGTTGTCAGTCTCAGTCTTTTTATCCATGTTAATTTTAATGCAGTGATGAGAGCATTTATGTCAGGTAGATTCAACCCACCATCCTGTACATCTTTAATGACTGTTTTTCGACTAATTCTATCTTGTTTTTTTATTCCATACAAACCAGTAACATAAGTCTTGTAATTCTTTAACAAATGTGTTAGGTGGATTTGGAAGCATCAACCATAGGTAAGTTAGTTTTGACAGAATTAATGATTTTAAGACAGCAATTCTTCCTAAAGGGGTAATGATTCTCTTAAGCCAAATTTTAAACAGTGCCTTCACTTCTATCATTCTATCTTTGTAGTTTCTTTTTTTCCATATGTGTTAAGTCCTGAGTAAATCAAATTCCTTATATTTTGAATTCTTTTGGATTCCAGATCATCTTTAAATGTTAAACTCAGGAGTTACTGGAGGGAGTTGTTGTTGTCGTACCCTGGCTAAAAGACTCCAGGGATCATCCAAACAGCTGAAGTACTTGAACACCATGGTACAAATGCATCAGCTGGGGATGAGAACATTACGTGTGTGACCGTTTTTTGATTACCCCGCCACATGGGCAGCCACACTCCGACTTCGGGGGATTTTGGAGACTGATAATGTTATGCTAGGAGCTTGTCACAACTGAAGATAATCCCCGCATAACTATGCAGAGCATAACAACATTTTGATGTAGCCTTGGTGTTCTAGCCTATGTCAACTGGTCTGACACAGCCTTCAGCCAAGGCGTTTACACCCAGTTGCTACTGGAGGGAGTGGAAACTTAGGTGTTACCGTAGAGAGTTGTCTCCCTCCCAGGCCGCACCAGGACGGAAAGAATACTGTGCCCTGGTCCATCGCCTTCCACGATACATGTCTTTGATTGAAATCATGTTTCACGTGCACTACCAAAGATGTACATGAAAACATAAATATTCCTACAAGTTAACGCCAATCTTATAAGGTGTACATTTTAGAAGAGCGATTGTAATGCCATGTGTGTATATAGAGCTTGTGTGGTCGTTGAATCACTTATAAATAAATCTGTTTCATATACACACTCAAGAGAGAGAGAGAGAGAGAGAGAGAGAGAGAGAGAGAGAGAGAGAGAGAGAGAGAGAGAGAGAGAGAGAGAGAGAGCGAGCGAGAGAGAGAGAGAGAGTGAGAGAGAGAGAGAAAGAGACAGAGAGAGAGAGAGAGAGAGAGAGAGAGAGAGAGAGACAGAGACAGACAGACAGACAGAGATTGTCCTCACTGTACGGTGTCTCCCTCCAAGGCAACAATACGCTTGATGTAGCGCTGACTGGGGTTGGACGGTGACCTGAAACAACAGATGAAAAGACATCTTTTTACCATGATTATTTCAGCTGCAGTTTGTTTCCCTCTGCAATAACACACCCGATAAATAGCACCAAAAAAAAAACAAACCTGCTTTTACTGCACCCGCCACCCTCTTCCCATCCCCCCCCCTCCCATTAACCACCCACTCCGACACTTCTTGCCGCGCAACAGATTCCCACTGGCGCTGTTTGTCCTTTTCTTTTTGACCTTCTTTCTCTCTTTGAAAGTCGTACTACATTGTGCTGCGGAGTGATTTGTGCACTTGCTGTATTGCGCAGCACGATACTGTCTCATGGCGTGCTATGTCGTGTGCGCGCGCTCCTGTGTTTTGTGTACACCGCAGCATGTGTGACGCATTGTTATCTTTTTGGGTTATGGTCCATCGCGCGCGGGCGCGCGCGCACACACACACGCACGCACATACGAGAGAGAGAGAGAGAGAGAGAGAGAGAGAGAGACAGACAGACAGACAGAAGACAGACAGACAGAGACAGAGCAGAGAGAGAGAGAAGAGAGAGAGAGAGAGAGAGACAGAAGACAGACAGACAGACAGATAGACAGGCAGACAGCACTCAGAAAACCTATATTTGCTAAAGAGCTGAGATTTTAGGCAGAGCCTATTCCTCCAATCTGTCCTCTGAGAGAGAGAGAGAGAGAGAGAGAGAGAGAGAGAGAGAGAGAGAGAGTAGAGAGAGAGAGAGAGAGAGAGAGAGGGGGGGGGGGAGCGACAGACACAGAGAGGTCAGAGACAATTCGAGTTCATCTCTTCCTAAAAGGATGTGGGAATGTCCAGACGCTCGGCCTGACACATTTCGGACAGTCACAGAAAGCGGGACAGGCTGATTTGGATCCCAGCCAGACCGACTAGGGGGACCCAGGGACCAACGGTTATCACCGATTAAATCCTTCAATGTATAGCCACAATGGTCACGACAGGCATCACCAGCAGTGGTGTAGTGCCCCTCTCAACATTTCCTCTGAACCACTACCCCCCCCCCCCCCACCCTCACACACACACCACTCACACAAACACAAACACACACACACACACACACACAACACACACACACACACACACACACACTTTGACCATAGTACAATCACCACTTCCACCACCACCGCCACTACTGTCATCACCTCCATCGTCGTCAACATCATCATCATCATCATCATCATCATTATCTTCACCATCATCGTCACCATCCCCAATATCATCACCATCATCACTACTAACTACCACCAGCAGCGGATGGGGGTGGAAGGCCATGTTGCCATGGAGACTCTAATGCTATGGGAAGGCGACAACTGCTTATCGGTGCTGCCAGCACTGGAAATGACCTGTTCCCGTTTCCCCTCCACCCCCCAATCCTAACCCCCCCCCCCCCCCCTGCCGACCCCTTCCCCACTTCACCGAAAGGGAGACTTTCATTTCAGGACAATTTTGACACTGATACGTGCACTCGCGCATGCGTACACACACTACACAACTCTCTCTCTCTCTCTCTCTCTCTCTCTCTCTCTCTCTGTACTTCTGTCTCTGTCTGTCTGTCACACAAACACACACGCGCGCGCGCACGCTTGTGCGCTTGCGCGCCCATAAACGAACGTTCTCTCTCTCTGTCTCTGTCTGTCTGTCACACAAACACACACAAGCGCGCGCACGCTTGTGCGCTTGCGCGCCCATAAACGAACGCTCTCTCTCTCTCTCTCTCTCTCTCTCTCTCTCTCTCTCTCTCTCTCTCTCTCTCTGCACACCCTATGCAATCAGGATGGAACAAAAACGGAAACAGGGAAATTCCCTTGTTGCCGGTCTGCAAACATGAGCACCTAATATTGTTGATAGGGTGATTCTCTGGAATGGCGAAGGCTGGAGAGAGAGAGGGGAGAGAGAGAGAGAAGAGAGAGAGAGAGAGAGAGGGGGGGGAGGGAAGGAGGGAGGAGAGAGAGAGGGGGGAGGGAGGGAGGGAAAGAGAGAGAGGGGGGAGAGGGAGAGAGAGAGAGAGAGAGAGGGGGGGAGGGAGGGAGAGAGACAGAGAGAGGGAGAGAGAGATAGAGAGGGGGGAGGGAGGGAGGAGAGAGAGAGAGAGAGAGAGAGAGAGAGAGAGAGAGAGATCAGTGATGAATCTCACAGTATGGTTTCTTTATTCATCTTTTTTCCTCATCTTCCATATTGCCCTAGAGGCATTACTCTCCTAGGGGCACTCATCCCGGCTACCGGTACAACACCGCGCTAAGGTTTGTCTTGTGGCAATCCCGGCAGCCTACGGGAAGCAATCAATATCAGCTCTTCATGAGGCAACTCACAAGAGAAGACTTCACTGTCGCTCGGTCACTTCCCTGATATTCAGTGGAGACATCATCTACGAGCCCCCTGCTGACCAAAATTATTCCTTAGTTGCCTAAGTGAGCCCCCATCGCATCCCCCACCCCTCCTCTGGATGGCGCCACCACATCCGTCTAACGAACTTGCCGAACTGATGTCCCCAACACGAACTCACCACGATGTGGACGCAAAGAGGAAACAGAAAATGTGGTCACCAAGAGAACAGGACATACATGACCACAGAACGTGACTTTGTATGCCGATCAATGAGGATGGGGATGAAAAAGACGGTGCTATGGAATTCTTTTCTGATCACAGACAATATGATTGGCCTATTCTCTACGCTTCCTGTCAACCAGGCCCGAGAGATACAGACACACTCTCCGTCCAGAAATTCTCAGGCTTGCCTCTGGGATGACCGGCTTCTGCTGTCTCATGAAGGATGGCCTTGGACAGGCAGTGACAGTGAGATCCTTAGTCATGCCCGCCAGCTGATGGTGCAGGTTCAGCTTAGTGATCAGGGTGAAAGACTAGCGAGCAGAATGTTGTTCTCATGCAACAGATGCGGACAGTGTCCAGGAAGGAGTTGACCCTGAGGCATTTCGCTTCCTTGATGGTCACTGAAGTTTCTGAGCCATCGTCAAGATTGTGGCACACACACCGAGTCCCAATCACTGCGTCCACAACAACATCTTACGTCTGGAGAAAGTACGGTTCAGATGTCGACAATATGTGTTCTTGTCTTCTTCCCCCGTAACTTCGTGGGAATTCACTGGGGTGTCACGGAGAAGAACAATTCACCATGGTCCTGCAGTGCTGTGTGCCAAAGACTGGGTCTCTGCAAATGTTTCCCCAGTCCATTCTGCAATTTTGTTAGTCAATCGTTCTTTTCCTCTCCTTCTGTCTTCCCCTCCGTGTCCCTCCCTCAATAGTTCCTAAGAGGATTGTTTCAGCATGGCCACTGGATTTTGTTAAATGGCCACACAAGCGTAGTTTTCTTTTCTTAACTGACATCTACAGACCTTGATGTGGTCCAATGGTTTGACGCGCTCGTTCACTGTCGATATGATCAGTGTATCTGGTGTTCAATATCTTGCAATAACATCTCATTTCCATGGCTTGCGTTCTTCTGTCTAGATCCGCTGTCAGGGTCCATGTCTCGCATGTCTTCAGTTCTTCTGTCTAGATCCGCTGTCAGGGTCCATGTCTCGCATGTCTTCAGTTCTTCTGTCTAGATCCGCTGTCAGGGTCCATGTCTCGCATGTCTTCAGTTCTTCTGTCTAGATCCGCTGTCAGGGTCCATGTCTCGCATGTCTTCAGTTCTTCTTTCTAGATCCGCTGTCAGGGTCCATGTCTCGCATGTCTTCAGAAAGATGGAATAGAAATTATTATGATACTGGCCTTTCACACAAGTTTTGATCCGGGCAACACTGATGCTGTGTTTGCTGTCGTTGGAAGGATCTCTGGGTAAAATCCTTCTTTGCTCAGAATGAATCATAGGTAAGCGGTCTGTTGGCCAGTTCATAGCTTCTGTCCTGGATAGTGTTACCTGCATTGATGGTAGTGGGGCTGGCAATGGTAGTGGGGGTGGCAATCAACTTGATCTTCTGCATTGATGGTAGTGGGGGTGGCAATCAACTTGATCTTCTGCATTGATGGTAGTGGGGCTGGCAATGGTAGTGGAGGTGGCAATCAACTTGATCTTCTGCATTGATGGAAGTGGGGCTGGCAATGGAAGTGGGGCTGGCAATCAACTTGATCTTCTGCATTGATGGTAGTGGGGCTGGCAATCAACTTGATCTTCTGCATTGATGGTAGTGGGGCTGGCAATCAACTTGATCTTCTGCATTGATGGTAGTGGGGCTGGCAATCAACTTGATCTTCTGCATTGATGGAAGTGGGGCTGGCAATGGTAGTGGGGGTGGCAATCAACTTGATCTTCTCGGCGCTGATTTTCATGCTGCATCATGTTGATGTCTCATCCAGTCGTTCAACAAGCTTGGCGAATTCTTGTTCACAGCCTACCATGCCATTCACGTGATCTGCAAAACGAAGGCTCGTGAGCGCTCTCCCTCCAATGATGACTATGCTCACATGATCTTCAATGCATCAGATCAGTCATGATACGGTCCAGGAATATGAAAAAAAAGTGAAAGGTGGAAGGCAATCCTGGTCAATTCCAGTTGACGTATGGAACCACTCTCCAATGACAACCAGTAAAAGGACTGCACTAGTCGCTTTAGAGCAAAGCCAAAAGCACACATCAATGTTTGGGTTGCACCTGGCAAGAGAGAGTGCCTGATAGAAATGATCCTATGAATGGAGTCTAAACAACTGTCTTTTCAATCTGAAAATATGATTACAATTGTATTAAACAACAGAGTCCTTTCGTTATCAGTTATTGCTGTAACTTTAAGAAATTCATTCATCTGATTATTCAACGAATGCAGCAAGAATTCAAACACCACTGTTTCCCCTGCGTTGATAATTGTGGCTGGAAACGCCAGGTAGAATCATGTCAGCAGATTGTACGACAAGACGATCTCAGGGCAAGGCTAATTTTCACAGCTTGTAACTAACGCCCTTAGTTGCTGTGTGACACGACACCAGTATTATCGATTTCCTCTTCCAGTGGTGACTGAATCACCAGGGACTATCACATAAACTGGCACATTGCTAACATTGAATGTCTGGGTCAGTAACCTAGTATAAGGTAGTTTTGATTATATCGCAACAGTTCCCGTTTAAGTTTTATCACGGAAGGGGTCACTGCGTGTGGACTAGTTGATATATGCTACACCACGTCTGCTAAGATTCACTGCCATACTTAGCAGACGTCTGACCAACCAATTAGTCCAACGCGTTGGTCAGACCTTAGGTACGTCGCGACAAATCATTTTAGTCATGTGCTTATGTTAATCTTTGTAATTACCTTACATCTGAAGTTGTTTAAGATTGACTAAATATCAGAGATTTTGTCTTTCACTGTGAATAAAAAAGTCGCTGAAACCCTTTCATTCCTTTTCCAAGACTTCCACATCGCAGGGCAACAGGAAGAGGCAACGAAGGGAGATGGAAGTCCCCTCTCTAGATACAATTAACCCCCTCTCCCCCCACCTCAGAACAAAGGCTGGCCCAGACACCGGATGATGGCGGCCATCCAGTGACTCATGCTGCTCCGTTCCCAGGGTCCATCAAAGCCACGGGGAAATCACAGCCTTCCGTGTCCCACCACTAAATCATTCTCATCAAGAGACGAAGGAGAAGAATGGGAGTGGAGAATACTAAAAAGGGTAGGGGTGGAAAGGGAGAATAGGCAGAAGTGGGGAGAGGGGGAGCAGAGAGGTGAGGAAGGAGGAAGAGGTGGGTGGAATTGGGTGGAGGGAGAGGGGGCAGCGATCTGCTCGGTACACAGACAGAAGTGGCGGAGAGGAGTGGGCAGAGGACCATGTTCAGCATTGTCAGAAGGTTGGCAAGTCTGCAGCAGAGGAGAGGTTGCTTCGGGGTCAAAAATGAAAAACAGCCATGACGTCATTCCATGACTTCTATTTTGGTGTGTTATCAAGGTTCACTACGAACACCGTCAACACTTGAGTCACCACCACACCAGATTGTACAGGCCATTTTTCTCCCACCAGTCGTTATCAGTCAAGTTACCTGTGGAAAGAAACACAACCATACAGCCCCATCCATCCTGTTCAGCACAAAGCGCTTATCAGCACGCTTCCTGGTGGGGATACAATCTTGTTCCAACGCTGCTTTCTCCTCCTCATACCACACTACCTGCCTTTTCCATGCTGCCGTCATCCTCTCTCTACCACCCCCCTCCCCCCCCCCCCCCACCCATCTCCTTTACTCCCCCTTCCCCTTCCCAGTTAAATCCCCATTTTCCTGCACATTCTGATTAGACAGTGTGGCCAGCAGTTGAGATAAGGACAGTGTGTGGTCATTCAGGGTACTAAGGACACTACTGATGATCAGACTGTGTGGCCAGCTGTGAGGTTAGAACAGTGTGTGGTCATTCAGGGTACCAAGGACTCTACTGATAACCAGACTGTGTGGCCAGCAGTGAGATAAGGACAGTGTGTGGTCATTCAGGGTACTAAGGACACTACTGATGATCAGACTGTGTGGCCAGCAGTGAGGTTAGAACAGTGTGTGGTCATTCAGGGTACCAAGGACTCTACTGATGGTCAGACTGTGTGGCCAGCAGTGAGATAAGGACAGTGTGTGGTCATTCAGGACTGGACGATCACTACATATGACCAGGAACTCTGTGGCAGGCAGTGAGGAAATGACTGTCTTGGCCACCCACAGGAAGGGGACAGCCATCCAGCGACTCTCTCTGTACAGCCCACAGGGCCATTCAAAGCCGCTGGGAAATCACACTCTTGCTTTCCTGCTTCCCTGTCCCCAGACCACTAAATCAGTCTCATCCTGAGACGATGGAGAAAATTACTGGAGGGGAGGGCGATGGGCTAGAGGGGGGGAAAGGGGATCGATGGTGACAGGGAGGATCGGGTGGGGGTGGGGTGCTGAGAGAAGGGGAAGGGTGTAGTGGCTCCACAGTCCATGGACAAAAGTGGTGTACGGGCAGAGGAACATGATCACACCAGCTCACGAGACGAGGACAAAGTCGATGAAGATATATGCAATGATTTGTACGTGTTTATTAATGTTTTCAAGAGTTTTTGTTTTTCGACCTATGAGACAGGACTGAGGCAGGAGCTGCACTTTTACTTATGTCCCAAGTAAAGTCAGTCATCCAGCGACTCTCTCTGTACAGCCCACAGGGCCATTCAAAGCCGCTGGGAAATCACACACTTGCTTTCCTGCTGCCCTGTCCCCAGACCACTAAATCAGTCTCATCCTGAGACGATGGAGAAAATTACGGGGGGGAAGGCGAGGAGCTGGGGGGGGGGGGGGGGGGGGGGGGGAGGGGGAGGGTGGTGTTGGCTGAGAGGACCTGGTGTTGGTGGTGTGCCGAGCAAAGGGAAGGGGTTAGTGGCCTCCACAGTCCGTGGACAAAAGTGGTGTACGGGCAGAGGAACATGATCAGACTAGCGCACGAACTGAACAAAAATCGATGAAGATAAGAGCATCATTTCTACGTCTATATTGTTTTCAGGATTTTTTTTCTTAAATCTCCCAGTCCATGAGGCAAGAAGTGAGTGCGCCTTTTCTGTCCTCAGTGAAGTCGGTATGCATAATTTAAGCATATGCATTTATTTACTACTCAACTTTGAACGAGCAAGCGAGTGAGGGAGCGAGCGAGCAAGAGAGAGAGAGAGAGAGAGAGAGAGAGAGTGAGGAGGAGAGAAGACAGACAGACAGAGAGAAGAGAGAGAGAGAGAGAGAGAGAGAGAGAGGAGAGCATGCGTTCATGTGCTTAAGTATTACATCTGCCACTTGTAAATACCAGCAACTGTATCTGACTTTACCTGGATAAATGTTCCCCTCTGCCCCTAGCCCCATTGATTCCAGCACAGGAACGATAACAATGTGTGTGTGTGTGTGTGTGTGTGTGTGTGTGTGTGTGTGTGTGTGTGTGTGTGTGTGTGTGTGTGTGTGTATAACCTTGCATGTAAGCGTGCGCGTGTGTGTTTAGGATATCTTTCTCTTCCTCATACCAGCAGTGCTTCCATCGACATGGAACAAAACGACAACGCAACTGGCCCTTGAAACTGCGAGTCGAGTGCAGAATAATAACCTACATCGAAACACAAGAAATGAAAAAAGTTATAAAAAAAAAAAATAATAATAATAAAATAAAATAAAATTTCCTTCACATCGTTCCGTCATATGAATGTATTTATTCATTTTAGATTTTTCATTCATTCATTCATTCATTCATACATTCATTCATTGATCAATTATCAATTATTTTCGTTGATTTAGCTGAAGAGGGTATACCGTGATACAATCGAGCACTGAGTGTGATTGCACCGATGACTAAAATAAAGGTCAACCCCCGCAGTTGATCATAAAAGGGAGTCTGAGGAAAACACGAGGCTGACGTATGGAGGCGTGCTCCCGTGCTTGGACACAAGCAACACAGCCACTGTCGAGCTATCGACTCCAACTATAGATTATGACTCCACTCTAACAGCGGAAAAAGGCTAGCTCTAAATGCCCCTCTCTACATTATTGATGAATGGATCAGTGAATGGAAACTCCATCTAAGCTAAAACACGATGGTTTCCCTGGAAACCGCTGCGGACACAGACACACACACACAAACACACGGTCATGTATGGTGGATCTGACGAACAATCTCCTTTCAACAAAAAGCCCCAGCTTGTCAGTTCCTTCTCGCTCATCTCCTCGCAAAGCAAACGCTTCTCATTTCTTGGAGACGCCACCTCATCACATAGTATAACTTCAAAAACAAACAGACAGACAAACGGCAGGAAATGGTCAAAGAGGGTACAAGGGACAGATGGACGTTCTTTCCATTATGGTTGGAGAAAGGAGAAGACAACCCAACCGCTCCCACACTCCAAGCACAGGTCATCAATGAAGGTTTTAACATGGTTTAATGCAGTTAGGCTTAGGTCAGGGTTCAGATTGGGGTTGGGGTTTCAGTTAGAGTTGGGGTCTGGTAAGCTTAGGGCAGTGTGACCAATCACTTACACAGAAACATGTGAAACAACACGCAAAAAAGGAGAAAAAAAATAACGACACACAAATACAATTTCTTTCATAATGTTCCATCATACGAATGTATTTACGTATTAATTTACGTATTTATGTGTGTATGTATGTATCATTCATTAATTCAGCTTTTTCAAACTTTGTTTATTTAAATCTTCACTCATATATTCTTTCATTCATTCATTTAACAATTACTTATCTTTTTCGTTGAGGGGGCAGTGTTTTAGCTGAAGGGGGGGGGGGGGGGGGGGGGGGGGGGGCAGCGTGATACCATCTGAATACCGAGTCTGGTTACACCGATTACTGAAATAGCGACCAATCCCAACAGTTGATGATAAATGGGAGTCCGAGGAGAATGCGAGCTTGATGCATGCAGACATAGTCCCGTGCTGGAGACATGTAACACAGACACAGTCACGCTCTTGACTCAAACTGTAGATTATGGCTCTGCTATAACGACGGGAAAAGGCCAGCTCTAAGTGCTCCTCTCTAAATTATTGATGAATGGATCAGCGAATGGAAAATCCATCTACAATAAAATACGATGGTTTCCCTGGAAACCGTTGCGGACATAGACACGCACAGCAATCTTCTTTCAGAAAAAAAAAAAGTTCCAGCCTGCCATTTCCTGCTCTCTCAACACCAAGCAAAGCAAACCCTTCTCTTTTCTTGGAGACCCACCTGATTCTGCAGCACAATCTCAAAGAAACGACAGGAAATGGCCAGAGAACGACAGGTGCACTGGACAGGTGGACGCTATTCTTTATGGTTGGAAAAAAAGAGAGACAACTCCACTGCCCCAAACTCCAAGCACAACGTATCAATGAAGGTTTCAACATGGTTTTATGCTCTTAGGACTGGGTTAGGGTTCAAATTAGAAGGGTCAGGGTTTTGGTGAGGACTCGGGTCTGGTTACAGATTGGTTTACGGTTAAGGGTTAGGGTTTCGGTTAGAGTTCGGGTCTGGTCAGGGTTAGTGTTAAGGTTAAGGGTTATGGTTTTAGTTTGGGTTCGGGTCTGGTTAGGGTTAAGGGTTTTGGTTAGAGTTCAGGTCTGGTCAGGTTAGACTTCGATTCACGTATTCCAGAGCCGGAAAAGTCTTCCAGTTTTCTGATCAAAGAAGAAGAAGAAGATGATGGAGATGTTGATGATGACGATGATGATGATGATGATGATGATGATGATGTTGATGATGATGAAGAAGAAGAAGAAGAAGAAGAAGAGTAGAAAATTTCTGCTTTACTCTTTACACTCTCCTTGCACGCGTCCACATCCCCCCCCCCCCCCCCCCCCACACACACACACACACACACATGCACACACGAACATGTCTCTTTTGGGAGACACAGTCGAAGAAAATCGAACTTTTTATTCTACGAGAGATGGAACTCCCTCGCGCAGTTCCAGAACGAAGACGGACAAGAACTCCCCATGGCACTGGTGAATCACAGACATGGCAAAGCAACAGACAAAACTTATTCCCACTCTTGCCCCCTGAAACTACCTTCCTCTTGAGATGACTGAAAGATGGGGGATAGTGCGGGAGAATTGGGGGTGGGATGGGGTGGGGCTGGAGGCAGCGAGAGTGAAAAGATGAGGTTCTTCCACCACGCAGACAGCAGTGAAGAGTCGTGTTGAGTGACAGAGAGTTGTTCAGATCCGGAATAGCAGGCCATCTTCAGCAGTAGCATTGATCTCAGAAAGCTGCGCCCCTCCCTCCCCCCCCCCCCCCCCATTCTCCTCCATCCGACCCCTCCTCTGGCCCCAATCTCCCACTAGGAACGGCCCTTCATCCTTTTTCGCTGATCTGTAAAATGGCGAGGAGGGGAATACAGGTTTGGGTTCTGCAGAGTGGTCACATCTCCTCACACATAGAACAGCCTGGAATTTCTACCCTGAGAACATGAACAATACTACAACCAGAGCACGTCACATAGCGAAACACAACACAACTAAACATGACCCACTAGAACGCAACACAACGCGACAAGTGAATTACCAATGGTAGAACTTTTTCCACACTGAGGTTGTCTGTGAAGAGTGGAGGACATACACAGTGAACACGTGGAACTAGCCACAGAAATTTCCCTTTTCTCTGGAACTAGCAGACAGAGAGGGCTGGGGGCAGGAAGGTTGGATGATAGTAGGGGTAGATGAGTGAATGAGAGAGAGAGAGAGAGAGAGAGAGAGAGAGAGAGAGAGAGAGAGAGAGTTAGAGAGAGACTCCTTGAGGACCAAATGGCCATGTGGTGGATTGATTAAGCACACAGATAGTCCACATGGAGCAGCCTGCTCTCCACCTCACCACCCTCTACATGCTTTCGGATTTGGCAGGGGATGGTGGCACTATAGAGAAAAATGAAAACCCGATAGTTTACTGCTTAGGGTTGGTCGTTCGTTTCTTATTATAGAAATCTCTATTTACAGAAACTTGCTCACGTTTGTTAAGACAGTTATCTTCATGTGAGTGAGGTTTCTTTCTACTGACGAGCAGTAAACGAAAGTGAAGGTGGACACCTGATTTCAGACCCGCCAGGAGACAAGTTCTCTGACAGGGGCTGGAATCCTCATCACGTCTGTGGTGACAGGGTGAGGCAAGATGAACATGGCGTAAGAGGGACACCTTTTCACGCCTAATTTTGTTTTTAACCACAGCTTTGTAGCAGCACGTTTCCATATTGGGTGGTTTCAATGTAATGACAGATGAAACCATTTTTTCTGTAAGGAAGTGGATGAGTTATTTGTATATGCTTAGTGAAAGGAGAGAGAGGGGGGAGGAAGAGAGAGAAAGACAGAGAGGGAGGGAGGGAGGGAGGGAGGGAAGGAGGGAGGGAGGGAGAGAGAGAGAGAAGAGAGAGAGAGAGAGAGAGAGAGAGAGAGAGAGAGAGAATATGGGTTGAGTAGGGAAAGGACAGAGGTGGTGAAAATGCAGCGGTGGAGGGATGGGAGTGGGGACAGCATGGAAAGGAAAAACATTCCTGTAGCCGTTCTGAACTTTTTTCACCAACTGAAAAGGAACTGAATAAGACAACTGTCAACAGTCCCCTCTGCCAGACCAGCAAGACTTTCTGCCTCCATCCCCACAGACCGACATCAAAGAGCCCCCAGCAGCCAGGAAGCCCCCGACCCTTCAAGACACTCGTTTCACCACAGTGCATGGAACAATCAAAGACGCGTCCAAGAACACAGGAAATCGTAAAATAGCGTCCCTCCCCACTCTTCCCTCCTCCCACACCCCGGGCGGGGTGTGGATGGGGATGACGGTTGGATGGGGCTAGCACAGGAGATCAATAGCCCGGCTCAAGAGCATTGGACAGGATCGATGGGTTTGTTCTGTCAATGATTTCGTCTGCAACAACAGAACTGTCTCAGACTTTTCACAAACTCCTCGTCACCCCACTCCCCTCCAACCTCTTCATCATATCCTTTTACCAAATGTCAGTTTAATATCTTCATGTCCTGTGGACATTTCTGCCATCAGATGAACTTATGGACCGACAGAATGTCTGTGTTATGGACAAACACGCTCATTAATAGCACTGCACAGAGTTACCTTATTTTTCTCTCTCTCTCTCTCTCTCTCTCTCTCTCTCTCTTCTCGTCATCTCATCCTCTCTCTTGAACCTCTCCCCTTCTCCTTCATGAATGATTTTATTTTCTTATGGCATAGAATTTCAAAGCGCATTCAGCTTGCTTTCAGCATGGCGCTTTTATTGCGCTATAACAATGCATTATAAATGATTATTGGGACATTTTGTGAACTGTCTGAATGGAGCTGCAGCCTGTATGATGAAGTGATAGTGAAAAGTAAAGCAGAGTGCCAGAACACGAAATGAAGAAAGGAAAAGGCTGTTAGAGCAGGCCCACAGATAATAAACAAAAGGCTGTTAAAGCAGGCCCACAGATAATAAACAAAAGGCTGTTAACAGCCAAAGGCCACCACAGATAATAAACAAAAGTTGGCCTGTTAAAAAAGCTTAGAGCCCCACAGATAATAAACAAAAGGCTGTTAGAGCAGGCCCACAGATAATAAACAAAAGGCTGTTAAAGCAGGCCCACAGATAATAAACAAAAGGCTGTTAAAGCAGGCCCACAGATAATAAACAAAAGGCTGTTAAAGCAGGCCCACAGATAATAAACAAAAGGCTGTTAGAGCAGGCCCACAGATAATAAACAAAAGGCTGTTAAAGCAGGCCCACAGATAATAAACAAAAGGCTGTTAGAGCAGGCCCACAGATAATAAACAAAAGGCTGTTAGAGCAGGCCCACAGATAATAAACAAAAGGCTGTTAGAGCAGGCCCACAGATAATAAACAAAAGGCTGTTAGAGCAGGCCCACAGATAATAAACAAAAGGCTGTTAGAGCAGGCCCACAGATAATAAACAAAAGGCTGTTAAGCAGGCCCACAGATAATAAACAAAAGGCTGTTAGAGCAGGCCCACAGATAATAAACAAAAGGCTGTTAGAGCAGGCCCACAGATAATAAACAAAAGGCTGTTAGACAGGCCCACAGATAATAAACAAAAGGCTGTTAGAGCAGGCCCACAGATAATAAACAAAAGGCTGTTAAAGCAGGCCCACAGATAATAAACAAAAGGCTGTTAAAGCAGGCCCACAGATAAATAAAACAGAAGAAGACAATGAAAAGAAAAAACGTCTGTGTTTGCATGAAAAGTTGACGAAAAAATAAGATGGTTAATTCAGCGAGGATGTGATAAAATAGGTTTAAACAATAGCGAAAATCTCTAAATGACTCCATGTTTTTTCTGGTCCAGTGTTAGATCGATAAACAGGAAAGGTCTTGTTTTATATCCTCTCAGCTATAGTATGATCACTTCTTTCAGTCTTCAACACAATGCTTAGAACGAGATCAATGTGCTGACAAAACCGAAACTGATTTTGAGAACGTCTGTGACCCACTTGTAATCGACTGTATCACACAGAGATGAAGTGGTAACAAGCATTAACAATTTAAGGTCAGGATACTGCAAGACATTATGCAATAGATAGCTGGAGACATGTAAAAGCATGCACTAGCAAAGTGATTGTCTACATGGTTCTATTTCACAAATCCTCTGAAAGAGGAACATTCCCTACAGAGAGGGTGTTAAGAGTAAAGGCAGAAGATGGTCCTCTAAATGTAGGATGCACGGACAGTGCCCCTTTAAATGTGTTGGAGTCATTACATTAAAGTGCACTTCCACTCACTCTTACTAGTGGTAGTGGGAGCAATTTTCCGGTATCAGAGCACTGAATTAACTGTTTAGGATTGTTAAAGGAATGGCTCATATTTTAACTTTTCCCCATGTTTATGCACTTTCGAGGGATTGTATTCCAAATCTGACAGACAGAAGAGCAGCAGGGATAGCCATGGGACTGAGCAGACTCAATGAACAGACCAACAGTGCATTTGACAGCGATTTCAATCATGTTTTCTTTTTATGAATCTAGAAACAATTAAATAATCGATGATACTACAACCGGGGGGTAAAGTGGGAGAAGTCTTATGCCAGTAAATATGATAGGTATAACTGGCCATAAGGTCATCTTCAGCTTGCTTATGACTAATTTTAGCATTTAGGTCACCAATTACTATGAAATACACGTCATCTCACGTACATGTTGGACATATTTTCCTCAAAGTTTAAACATTCCGAGCAGCCAGATTCATTCAATGTGCCTGAGACAACGTAACAAGCAGTTAGATACCATCTTGGTGGAGACCAGATACCGTTTTGTCCATTGTCAGGGCAACAGCATTATCACAACACAGTCACATATTTGCACTGTAAAAGGAAAACGAAACAGACTGCACTCCTCTCCTCCCCCAGCCCCCCTCCCCCCCCCCTCCCAACATCTCTTTTGCTTGTGATCCAGCTCACTTCTTACCCTCCTCCCTTCTGCCCTCTTTCCTCTCTCTTTGCACTGTCCTCACTTCCCCACACTTCTTTCATACATTGTCATTCTGAAGCTCACTGCTCTCTGGGAAATACTGCTGTGTGATTATTCTTACGTCTGTTGTTATAACGTCTGAATTATACAAAAACACCCAGATCAATAAAAAAAAAAATTCGCTTGTTAATTTTGTATGTCTATCAAATGTGTTTTATTTTTACGCCTCGTGTTGTGTGTTCATTTATATATCATATAATATTGAAAACTTCTCTTTAGTAAATACCTAACTCTATTTCCGACCCCACGAGAGAGAGAGAGAGAGAGAGAGAGAGAGAGAGAGAGAGAGAGAGAGAGAGAGAGAGAGAGAGAGAGAGAGAGAGAGAGAGAGAGAGGAGTTATCTCAAATTTTCAAATAAAGTTAAGTGTTGTGCATTATAATAAGTGAACATGTTTGTCCATGAATAACACAGACGTTCTCGTCGGTCGATAAGTTCATCTGATGGCAGAAAAGTCCACAAGCCATAAAGATATTACATTGACGTCTGGGTATAAGGAGAAGGAAGGCGATGGGGGAGGGGTGGGGGGGGAGGCGAGGAATTTGTGAGAAGTCTCAGACAGTAGTGTTGTTGCAGACGAAATCATTGACAGAACAAACCCATCGATCCTGTCCAAGGTTCTTGAGCCAGGCTATTGATCTGCTGAGCTAACCCCCCCAACCACCATCCCCAACCCCCCCCCCCCCCTCCTTTCTCCATCCATTCCCCGGGAGATGAGGGTGGTGGGTAGGGATGAGGGAAAAACGGGGACGGACGCTATTTTACGATTTCCTGTGTTCTTGGACGCGTCTTTGATTGTTCCCATGCACTGTGGTGAACGAGTGTCTTGAAGGGTCGGGGGCTTCCTGGCTACTGGGGGGCTCTTTGATGTCGGTCTGTGGGATGGAGGCAGAAAGCCTTGCTGGTCTGGCAGAGGGGACTTTTGACAGTTGTTTTGTTAAGTTTCTGTTCAGTTAGTGAGAAGAGTTCAGGACGGTTTGGTGAGAAGAGTTCAGAACAGCTACAGGAACGTGTTCTCTTTCCCATGTTGTTTCCAGTCCCTTCCCTCAGCTGCTGCATCCTTCACCACCACTCCCCTTTCCTCACCACCCTTCTCCCCACCTCTCTTTCTTTTCTCCCCCTCTCTCTCCCCCTGCCAGAGAAAATCAGAGTTCAATCTGTCAATGCCATGTAACTATTAAAGTGGAAAATGTGTTGCCTTAATTAAACCTGTGGTTAAATGCCCAGCCCACCTTGCCTCACCCTGTGACCACAGACCTAGAGATGTGCTAAGGATGCCAGCTCCTGTCCTGGCGGTCCTGAAATCTGGTATCAACGTTCAGCATCATTCAGCGCTAGTCAACAGAAATAACAAACGTCTCCTGTCCCCAGCGCCCTCTGTCTGCTGGTT
Source organism: Conus canariensis (assembly GCA_033310375.1). Taxonomy (NCBI): domain Eukaryota; kingdom Metazoa; phylum Mollusca; class Gastropoda; order Neogastropoda; family Conidae; genus Conus; species Conus canariensis. Next base: position 8,388,607 of record CM065721.1, on the reverse strand, counting down.
CCAGAGAAATGGGAGATTTCTGTGAACAGTTCCTTGCATTCACTCTGGCTGTGTCCCCCACTCTTTATAGACAGCCTGGGTGTGGAAAAGTGCCACCACTGGCATTTCAGTGAGTCGTCTTGTATTGTACTGTGTGTCGTACAGGGTCGTGTTGTGTTTTGCATTGCACCACGATCTTGTTTCTTGTATTGTTCACTTTCTTAGTGCAGAAAACACAGGCTGTTCTGTATGTATGAGGAGATGTGACTACACTACAGAATCCAGGCCTCTGCTGCCTTGTCGCCATTTTAAAGATCAGTGGAAACGTAAAAAGGGCTATTTTATTTGGAAAATTAAGGACAGCAGGAGAGAGTGGGGTGGCGGAGGAGAGGCGAAGAAGGGAAGGGGGCGCAACTTTCTAAGATCAATGCTGCTGCCAAAGGTGGAATGTGATTCAAAATCTGAAAAACTCTCTGTCACTCAACATCACTCTTCCACTGCTGTCCGCATGTTGAAAGAACCTCAACTTTCCGCTCTCCCCTCTCCTTCCCCTCGAGCCCCCCCCCCCCCCCCCCCCCCCCCACTTTCAATCATCTCAAGAGGAAGGTGGTATTGGGGGAAAAGTGGGAAGAGGGGGAGAGGTAAGTTTTCCCTGTTGCTTTGCCTTGTCTGTGATTCACCCGGTGCTGTGGGGAGTTCTTGTCTCTCTTTGGTCTGGAACTGCGAGAGGATGCGTCTGTGGGCTGGAGAAAAAAGTCTTCGATTTTCTTTGACCGTTTCTCCCAAAAGAGGCATGTGTATGTGTGTGTGCGAGGAGAATGGAAAGAGTAAAACAGAAAGTTTCTGCTCTTCTTCTTTTCTCCTCCTCCTCTGCTTCTTCTTCTTCTTTTCTTTATCTTCTTCCTCACACTCTTCTTCTGCTCCTACTCCTCTTCCTCCTCTGCCACCCGCTTCTTCCTCTTTTCCTTGTTCTTCAAACTCTTCTTCTTCTCCTCCTCCTTGTGGTTTTCATCTTCATTGATTTGTGCAGTGTTGTTTCAATAACTATCCTTTCACCCTAGCCCGATGCTTGTGGTAGGCAGGGTTCTAAATTTGAATGGAGTCTGTCCCGCTCTCTTTTATGCCACTCTTGTTTCTGTTCCGTCTTCCCTGCCAACTCAGTGACAAGTTTCTCTTCAGTCCGCTGTGTGTAGCCTCAGACTGCCACAGCCACACCCTGGCTCGTCCTGCGGCAGCCTCAGCACCGACATCCCATCAGATCAGGCCGTCAGGAATCAACAGAGGAGGTAGCGCACTGCTGCTGAGTCACTTTACAGCGGTTAGAGTTGCCTGCTTTTTACTAGCAGGATACCATTGACTTCACTTCCTTCTGACCACAGTATTTGCTTGGTTGTGGAGTCAGAGTTACATCTTTCCAATCATACTGCATGGAGGCGGAGACGTGGACTATGCACAAAGACACAGAAAAGAAAACTAGAAGCATTCGAAATGTAGTTATTTCGACGTTTGGACAGAATAAGTTGAAAGACAAGTTGCCAATAAAGAGGTGCTGAAAAGACTAGGTGTGGAAAGAGAACTAATGTAGCACATAAGATCAACAAAGCTTGCATATTTTGGACATACCACACAGTACAATCCACTTCCAAAGAACATCTGGACTGGAACCGTGGAGGGCAAGAGAGCAAGAGGACGTGAGAGAAGACTGTGGACAGATGATGTCACAGAATGGACAGGGAGGAATCTGACAGACTGCCAAAGCATGACACAAGATCGGAAAGCTTGGAGAGTAATGACACGCCGACCTCTGGACCACAGGGACGGCACCTAGGAAAAGGAAAGGAAAAAGGAGTCAGAGTGAGTGAGGTTTCCACTCTGCATAGAGCTACCACAGCCACCGAGTAGCAATGCCCTTGAACTGGCTGGCACTGAAGACTGACAGGAAGTTACCGCGAGCATGGACGTGAAGGGGAGACCAAAAGTGAGGTCAGCATGAGAGCAAGGGATGTAGAGCCACAAAATTTGTATTTGTTTTTTAAATTTTCGATTTGGATGATGATGGAGATGGAATTATGAAGTTCTCTTCTAGTCGGGAGGAACAACATAACAGGGCTGCACTGTATACTTCCATTGATAAGGCATCCCGTGGTCAACCAGGCCCGAGAGATACTATCACCTTCAGAGTTGGTTAAGAACTTCGAGCAGCTCTCTCAGAGACACATCCATTACGTGAATAAACCTTGGACTGTGTGGCTTCTCCCCCCCCCTCCCCTTCCTCCCTCCCGTATCTGTCTGTCTGAACGTCTTTTCTCTCCTGCAACCCAACATCGTTTGTGCTTACTACAGCGTCACGTTAGCTGGTTTCTTCTCCCTTTCTTCTTCTTTGCAATTTTTCCTCCTCTTCCTTGTTATCAGTTTTATTCTTCTGCGGCCAGATCTAAGACTTTGTTACCCCTCCATATTTCGATTGCCTCTATTTTATATCTAACTCACTACTTGCACTTGTTTCCAAACTGTAAAAGAAAATAGGGACTTAGAAAAGGGCCCAGACTACAACACTTTCCAAAGGGTGGCAACTCTTCTGGTCACAGTTGTCCTCGTTCTGTCATCTTTCTGTTCAGCCTTCTGTTAGATTGGTCGCTGGGTCGTTTATTGCCTCATTCTCCGCCTTCTGTCTCTTCTGCCCGCTCTCATTCTGGTCGCTGGGTCGTTTGTTGCCTAGTTTTCCGCCTTCTCTCTCTTTTGCTCGTTCTCAGACCGGTCTCAGGGTCGTTTATTGCCTCCTTCTTCGAATCCTTTGCATGGGCGGCCTGTTTATGTATCATTACTATTCACAGATGGGAACTTCCCGCTTATGCATTATTATTTATAGATGGGAACTTTGATCAGGAAACCGGAAGACGTTCCACCTGTGGAATGCACGATCCTAACTCTAACATTAACCCCATCCCTAACCAGGCCCAACCCTTAACTGAAACCCTAACTCTAATCTGAACCCTACCCTCATCAAAACTGCATAAAACTACTCTGGAACTTTAATTCATAAACTTTGCTTGAAGTGTGGGAGCAGTAGAGTGGTCTTCGTCTTCCTCCATCCAGAAAGGAAAGAACGTCCATCTGTCCGCTGCAGCTGTTCTCTGATCAGTTCCTGCCGTTTCTTTCAGGTTGTACTGTGGGATGAGGTGGGGTCTCCAAGAAAAGAAAAGTGTTTGCCTTGTTTGCAGTCGTGTGCGCAGAAACTGGCGTGCTGGGGATTTTTATTGAAAGAAGATTGCTCGTCAGATGCACACATGACAGTGTTTGCGTGTGTCTGTGTCCACAGCAGTTTCCAGGGAAACCGTCGTGTTTTAGCGCAGATGGTGTTTCCATTTTGCGGACTTACTCATCCATTCGTCAGTAATTTAGAGTGGATTAATTGAAGCTGGCCTTTTCCCACTGTTAGAGCAGAATCATAATCTATAGTTTGAGTCAGTATCTAGGCAGGGTTTCTTTTTTGTTGTTGTTGTTACTTGTTTCCAGTATGGAAGTACGTCTGCATACGTCAGCCTCGCGTTTTCCTTAGACTCCCCTAATGATCAAGTGATGGGATTGGACTTTTGTTTTTGTCATCAGTATGATCACATTCTGTATTCAGATGGTATCAGTGTATTCCCCAGCAACTAAGAATGTGCTCAGTCAACGAAAGTAATAGATAATTGACAAATGAATGTATAATAATTTAAATGGACAATTTAACAATAACATGAACAAGTTCATATGAAGAAAATTTTATTTGTGTAACTATGACTCCTTCTTTTTGTATGTTGTGTCTCGTGTTTCTAAGTAAGTGGTTATACTGCACTAAACTCACAGTTTCTAGGCCAACTACATTGCCGTTTTGTTCTGAAGTGATGGAAACATCGCTGGTACACACACACACACACACACACACACACACACACACACCTCTCTCTCTCTCTCTCTCTCTCTCACGCACGCGCGCGTACACATTTTTTTTCGTTCCTGTGCTGGAATCGATGGGACAGGGGGCAGAGGGCAATATTTACCCAGGCAAAGTATGTACAACTGCTGTTATCTATTCGTATATATGCAACATGTATGTTCACAGACACACACATTCTCTCTCTCTCTCTCTCTCTCTCTCTCTCCTCTCTCTCTCTCTCTCGCTTGCTCGCTCGCTCAAAAGTTGAATAATGAACAGTGTGAATGTGCTTAAGTTATGCCTACTGACTGTACTTGGGACATAAGAAAAAGCGCAGCTCCTGCCTCATAGACCGAAGGTCTCATAGGTCGAAAAACAAAAACTCTTGAAAACATTAATAAACACGTACAAATCATTGAATTTATCTTCATCGACTTTGTCCTCGTCTCGTGAGCTGGTGTGATCATGTTCCTATGTCCGTACACCACTTTTGTCCATGGACTGTGGAGCCACTACACCCTTCCCCTTCTCTCAGCACCCCACCCCCACCCGATCCTCCCTGTCACCATCGATCCCCTTTTCCCCCCCTCTAGCCCATCGCCCTCCCCTCCAGTAATTTTCTCCATCGTCTCAGGATGAGACTGATTTAGTGGTCTGGGGACAGGGAAGCAGGAAAGCAAGAGTGTGATTTCCCAGCGGCTTTGAATGGCCCTGTGGGCTGTACAGAGAGAGTCGCTGGATGGCCTACACCTTCCTGTGGGTGGCCAAGGTAGTCATTTCCTCACTGCCTGCCGCAGAGTTCCTGGTCATATGTAGTGATCGTCAAGTCCTGAATGACCACACACTGTCCTTATCTCACTGCTGGCCACACAGTCTGGTTATCAATATGATCATACACATTGTCCTTATCTCACTCCTGGCCATAGGTCTGATCAAACTCTGCTGGAAAATGGGGAATGGACTGGGGAGGAGGAAGGGGAGGGGGGTAGAGGAAATGGTTTGGGGTTGGGGGTGGTGGGTGGTAGAGAGAGGATGACGGCAGCATGGAAAAGGCAGGTAGTGTGGTATGAGGTGGAGAAAGCAGCGTTGGAACAAGGTTGTGTCCCCACCAGGAAAACGTGCTTATAAGGGCTTGTGCTGAACAAGATGGATGGGGCTGTATGGTTGTGTTTCTTTCCACAGGTAACTTGACTGATAACGACTGGTGGGAGAAAAATGGCCAGTATGATCTGTGGTGGTGGTGACTCAGTCTTGATGGTGCTCTTAGTGAAGCTTGATAACACACCAAAACATGTGTCACTGAATGACGTCATGGCCGTCTTTCATTTTTGACCACTAACCTACCTGTATGTGTACTGCAGGCTTGCCAACCTTCCGTCAATGCTGAACATGGTCATCTGTCCACTCCTTTCCACCACTTCTGTCTGTGTACTGAGCAGATCGCTACCCCCATCTCCCTCCACCGAATTCTACCACACCTTCCTTCTTAGCGGATGCGTAATGTATATGGACTATCCGCACGTAGTGACTCCTCCCTGATGGAACTGAAACCAGGCTATGTAGACAGGAATAAGACATGACGCTAGGCCAGATGGACCAGTACAGAAACAGATTTGGGCATATTGTGTGAAAAGGTTCCATCAGAAAATGGATTTGGGATTGTGTGGCTGTCCCATGGGGAAAGGCAAGAAGATGTTCATGTCATAAATTTATAGACTGCATGAACAGAACTGCTTCGCCAACATGGAACACAAGAGAAAATATAACCGGTTGAACAGATTTTGAAATATTTTGAAGTGCACCACAGTGAT
>CM065721.1:8362898-8380398 GCA_033310375.1 Conus canariensis | reverse complement strand
ACTGTTCGACTTAAAACAAGTACTAGAAGGAAAAAAAGTACATACTTTTCGTGGAATTTTTTCACGTCGATCTGAGAACGTACTACACTTCAGCAGGAAATGATGTTCAGTTTCGAGTGCCTCTGGGAAAAAACGGGCAATGTTTTAAACCATAAATATGTTTAAACTGTATCTGTGGATGTACACTGAATTTAGTTTGCGACAATGCCGCCCTGGAAGAGAAAGTCTTGGCATCATAGTAAGAGAGGATGCTCATTTTCAAGTCCTCTTGGAAAGCGGACAATATTTTAAGAGAGAAATACATCTGAACTGTATCCGTGGATGTACACTGACTCTAGTCTGCAACAATGCCACACTGAAAGAGAAAATCTGAGCATTCACAAACATTCATTTTCTTCTCAAAGATAACTTTCAATTATGTGTAACAACAATACCTATTTTTTTAAATAGCCCAATGTTCTTGAATGAACATATGTATTAGTCTTCGCTTGAAACTTTATATGAATCTTTCACATGGCTTACATGTTGTTGCAACCGCACCACACTAAAGTCCATTTCACATAAAATGTCTCAGCTTTGGAACCCCAGCATTTTTTCCCATTCCGTCCATTCTCAGTCAAATGAAAACTGCCAGACATTGCAGTCTGCTTGGATCCATCACCAATAATCCGAACCACAGCCGTAATGTATTTCCCTGAGATTTTTCACACAGAGGAAACCTCTGTAGATCCCCCCAAACCTTTCGGTTTTGTGTCTTCAAGGGCACACCCAAACCTTTTACATGCAAGTAAATGGACTTCTTCAATGCTCTCTCATCTATTTATACCGCATATGTGAGATGCATTCAAGATAGGTGAACGTCAACATCTGTAAGACTTGAGAGATGCATACAAGATAGGCTGAACGTTAACGTTTGCAAGATGAGAGAGTGAGAAAAAGAGAAAGAGAAAGAGAGAGAGAGAGAGAGAGAGAGAGAGAGAGAGAGAGAGACAGACAGACAGACAGAGAGAGAGAGTGAGAGAGAGATCTCCCCTCCCCTTCACTCCATTTCGTTTGGCCCCTTATTCTTCGCATTCCCTCTTCAACACACACACGCTTTTCAGTTTCAAGGAGAAACCTTACAACAAATCGAAGTCTTCTCTTCTTGCCAACAACAAAGGAACCCCTCTGGCTCCTCCTGAGAACAAAGGCTGACATCAAGAACTGTTCACAGCACAGGAAAGGGGCGGCCATCAAGTGGCTGGTGCAGCACAGCTCACAGGGTCCATCCAGATCATTCCCCCTCCACACCCCTCATGCCCACCTTCTAACTGAAGATGGCGGATGGAGCAGAAGACGAAGCTGAGGTGTGAGTAATGGGGAAATGGGAGGGGGAGAGATGGACGGAGGAGCGAGAGAAACGGGGGAAGTGGTTAGAGATGGGAGAAAGGTGGGAAAGATGGGGGAATAGGCGAGGCAGATAAAGGGGCATGAAAGGTGATGCTAGGAGTAGGAGAGATGGGGGAAGGGTGGGAGATATGGGAGAGATTGAGGGAGGGTGGGGAAGCGAGGGAAAGGGAGGGAGAGATGGGGAGAACGCCAGGAGAGGCAAGGAAAGGAGAGGAGAGATGGGGCAAGGAAGTGAGAGATGGGCTCAGACAGAACATTGTGGGCCGAGGAGGGGGGGGGGGGGGGGGAGCAGTGAATGAATGATGATGACGTCATGGTTAGCCCCCTCCCTGTCTTCTATATCAGAATTACCTGGAGACAGTTTCTCCACTTGTTCTAATTCTTTCTAAATCTCTGATAAGAAAGACCGGCAGTCTCATTTTCGTTATCTGCATATTGACAACAAGCGCATCTGTTGTGTCTCTGAATTTCTGTCTGTCTGTCTCTTAGTAATGTTGAGCATAAAGCTGTAGCAGATTATAATGAGTGGAATCTTGCCTTAATGGACAATAGCTTGACTTGGAACCAAAGCGTCTCATACATGCAAGTTCAGTGCAGTACTACCACTTACACAGAAACACCAGAAACAGAATGCAAAATGAAAAAGAAATAATAACAAACAAATGAACATCTCTTCATACTATTCCATCACCGGAACTTATAAGTTTACTGATCTCTTAAACTGTTTCTTTAAATATTCATTCATTCATTAATCAATTATCTGTTACTTTCTTTGATTAAGTACAGTCTTAGTTGAAGTACCGAATACTATCAGAATGCTGAGCGTCATTACGCTGGCTACTAAAATAAAAGTCTATGCCAACAGTTAGTAATTAATGGGTGTCTAAGGAAAAGACGTACTCACGTTCTGGACACAAATAACACAGAGACAATGCCAATCCATCGATTCAAACCATGGATTATGACTGTTGCAACAGCGTACGAAAAAAAATTCTGCTGCTATATTAGGCAACTTGCACCTATTGTGTGGGATTCCAAGTGTACTGGTTCAGAATAAATATTCTGTCCAAGTTACTGAATCAGCCTAGATGCAGCAAAGTCGAACGAAAACTTCCTTTCTCTTTGCGCATTCTCTCTGTACTTATCTCGGTCGACAAACTTCTAAGCTTATGTTTCTATAGTCACCTTCCATGTCCGTATCTAATATGTGGATGCGTTATGCCCAGACGCACACCATCACTTTCAGCAATCAATATCATGAACCGTCCCTTCTTCCAAAGCAAATAGTAAGCTTTTGCATCAGGCCTGAACACCTCCCTGATGCAATCCTCCTCTACTTTATTGGATTCCCGGTCCCTGCCTTTCACACACGTTTCAAAAAGAGCCAATGGGATGATGCAGAGCATCAAACAGTTGGAGTGCGAACCGTATTACAGAAATGACAAAGAGACGAAGGGAACGAATGAACGAACATGTTGTACTGAACATCTGTCACAGGCAGTGAGGTCAAACTGGGAATGGGGTCAAGGGCAAGGCATATGATTAACACATTGTTGCAACCACAACAAATTAAAGCCCGTTTCACATAAAATGTCTCAACTTTCGCAGCCCAGCACTATTCCCTTTTCCATGCAGTCTAAGCAACACGAAAAACGCCAGACACGGCAGTCTGACTGGACCCATCAGCAATAATCCGTAAGACCGTAATGCATTTCCGTTAGATTTTTAACACAGAGAAACCTCCTACGATTCCCACAAGCCTTTTGGTTTAGTGTCTTCAGTGGCACACCTCAAACCTTTTACAATCAGGTAAATGAACCTCTTCCATGTCCTCTCATCGATTTATACCCCAAGTTTGACAGTGTGAGTGTCAACATCTGTAAGACTCGAGAGATGCAAACAAGATAGGCTGAACGTTAACATCTACAAGATGAGAGAGAGAGAGAGAGAGAGAGAGAGAGAGAGAGAGAGAGAGAGACAGACAGACAGACAGACAGACAGACAGACAGACAGACAGACAGATAATGACAGGCAGAGATCCCCCCCCCCCCCCCCCCCACACACACACCACACACACATCTCCCTCAAGACATTTCTCCGTCTTTTATCTGCGCCACATATCCACTTTTCGGTCTCAAGGAGAAACTGCCAGAAAAATCGAAGTCTGGTCTTCTTGCCAACAACAAAGGAACCCCTCTGGCTCCTCCTGAGAACAAAGGCTGACATCAAGAACTGCCCACAGCACAGGAAAGGGGCGGCCATCAAGTGGCTGGTGCAGCACAGCTCACAGGGTCCATCCAGACCATGACGACACGACTGGGAAATCACACACTGACCCTCCTTCCACGTTCACACTCTTCATATCCACCTTCTTCCTGAGGTGATCCACAGATGGGGGAAGGAGCAGAAGATGAAGATGAGGAATGAATTATGAGGAAATGGGAGGGGGAGAGAGGGATGAAGAAGCGAGAGAAATGAGGGAGGAAGTGAGAGATGGGGGGAAGGGTGGGAGAGATGGGGGGGATGGTCGGGAGAGCTGGAGGGGCAAGAAAGATGATGCTAGGAGCAGGAGAGGTGGAGGAAGCGTAGGAGAGGTAGAGGAAAGGTGGAAGAGATGGGAGAAAGGCAGGGAAGATGGGAGCAAGGAAGTGAAGGATAGGATGACACACAGAGGTTGGGTGGAGGCATTGCATTAAGTGAATGATAATGACATCGTGGTTAGTCCTTCCCTTTCCCTGGCCCCTCCCCTTGTCTTCTGTAACAGAATTAAGAGGAGACAATTTCTCCCCTTCTTCAAAATCACCTGACAGATAAGATACTCACTGGAATTTTCACCATCTGTAAAGTGACAAAAAGCATAACTCTCCCCCTCTCTTTCTCTCTGTTAATGTTAAGCTGCTGCTGATTAAACTGAGTGGAGTCTTGCCTAATGGAGAACAGCTTGACTTGGAACCAACAGGTTTCATACTTGATCAATAAAGCACATCAATTTCTTGGAGTCGACCTCTATTGGCCATCTAGCTAAAGTCTTTTAAATGAGATCATAAAATACATTTTCACATGCAGCACACGCTTTGAGCCCATGAAATGCCTCACCAAGATACAAAACCTTTGACTGGCTAAATACGAAAAATCTGTTCATTAGCGAATTAACACATAAACAACTTAAACACACACACACACACACACACACACACACACACACACACACACACACACACACACACACTGTAAATTCTGATCCAGTGCTGCTGTCGCACGCTTGCCATTGACAGAACAGGGTTTTGCAGAGATATGCATTGTTTTGAAAACATCGTAACAGACAAACACGCACACAGACACATACACGCACATGGAAGATTTATTAGTATCATGCAATACAAAACAAAATGCAATCCAAACTAACACACAGGAAAAGCTTCAAGATAAAACAATGTCATGCAAGAGAAAAACTATTCATCAATTTTCAAATGCAGGCTCCCTCACCGCCACCCTCTCCCTACCCCTAGGGATAAATGCAAAGAAAAAAAAAGCGCAAAGAGATCCACGGTCAAAGTGCTGAAACCAGAGCAGGCGTGGAAAGGCTGGAGTCGGGAGGGAGGGAGGAGAGGGGACAGGAAGGATGGCAGTCCAGAGGTGCTGGGGATGGCAGAGGGCCAAAGGACAGCCTGACGGACTGGTTCCCCACACAGACAGTGGGCACACCACAGAGGAGCTGTCAACAGACACAGCGGGCTGAACCAGCCGACCTCTTCTCCTCACCGCCCTCATTTTGGTGTGGATATTGGCTGGGAGACAAGGGCGGTGAAGCTGTGGGTAAAAAGAAAGTAGGCAGCTGGTCGGGTTTTTTTGGTCAATAGTTTCTTGCCGTTAACATACCCACCAATCAAAATCCAAGTTGACGATGAATGCCAGACTCACGGGAAGAAAGGAGTCCCGGTTTGGCAGAATCTCTTCTTGATTTTTCTGTCCTGAATTTAAGTTTCTATAGTTTCCTTCTGTGTATATGATTAAAACATGCATCATAGCTTTTCACAATTAATGCCACCAACCACCCCTTTCTCCAAAGCAAATACTGCCCGTGTTTTTCATTGAGCTCTCTGAAACAAATTCCCTCCGTTTTGTTGGATCCCCGCCCTCCTCTTCACCCACACTCTCTGGACAGCAGGAAGGGACAGAAAGAAGGAAGAGAAAGACAGAGAGAGAGCGAGAGAGAGAGAGAGAGATGGAGGAAGAGGAGGAGGAGGAGGGGAGAGAGGGAGAGAGAGGGGGGAGAGAGAGAGAGAGGGAGGAGGGGAGAGAGGGAGAGAGAGAAAGAGAGAGAGAGAGAGATGGAGGAAGAGGAGGAGGAGGAAGAGAGAGAGAGAGAGAGAGAGAGAGAGAGAGAGAGAGAGAGAGATGGAGGAAGAGGAGGAGGAGGAGGGGGGGAAGAGACAGAGACAGAGAGAGAGAGAGAGAGAGGAGAGAGAGAGAGAGAGAGGAACAGACTGATAGACAAACAGAGTATGGGACAAATTAATGCAAGGAAGGAGACTGGGTCTGAGAAGAGAGGGTGGCTGGCTGGGTAAATACACTTGCGTTGTCTTTATCATTCTCAGCAACTAGCAAAGACACTGACGAGGAAAATGTTTACAAAACGTCCTTCTCAGTACAAACAGTGCTTTCTGACTCTATCCCTGCACACTGGTATAAACAGATCCCTGACAGTCAGGAAGCAGAATCCATCAGGAAAAAGAAACACCCGAAGGTGCTGGGGAGGACCCAGAGAAGCACTGTCCTCACCTGCCTTTAGAGCAGTCCTGTACCACCCTTGGAGGCCTGCGCTGTGTTGACGATGGGTACAGGCACGCGCAGGACACTCCATTAAGGTATCAAGGGACATAACTGCTCCTGAACAGAGGTAAATCAGACTACAGGATGCAACTCCTAACAGCCTTAAAGTAGCATCCCCATGGGTGTACCAGTCCGTATTTCATGACTGCAGAGCCCACCGGCAATATACACCACCCTCCAGCTGCTGAGCACACCCCACAGACCCAACCACCCCTGGCCACGGACAGATGAAGACAGTGCCACTCCAGACACAGCCAAGCTTTCGCCATACTGTCTTATGTGCCCTCAAGAGATGCTCTTTCACACAGTCCACTGGGTTAATCAAAGACACGTCGAACAGCCACAGATACAGGAAAATATGATCCTTCCTTATCCTTTTACCTTGCCACCCTCTGCACTCATCTCATGGCTGATAGCAAAGATGAAGGAGGGCAGGGTGTGCAGGTAGGGAAGGAAGACAGGGGGTGGGGGTGGAAGTGGGTGGGTGGGGAAGATAGATAGCTCAGCTCAAGAACGTTGGACAGGGTAGATGAATGGTTCGGTCAGCGATTTTGTCTGGGTCAGTACTATTATTACCCTCCTTCACCCATAATGCTTCCGCCTCCCCTTCCTCCTCTCTGTCCTCCCCTCCCCCACCTCTCCTGCATGAAGGCAAGAATTTTTTTCTGGTCACTCCATCGCCTGTTCGCATGTCGGCAGGGAAAAGTTTCATAAGCATTCTCTCTCTCTCTCTCTCTCTCTCTCTCTCTCTCTCTCTCTCGGAGTGGCCTCCCTTGTTCGGCAACCGGCAAGACGTATTTCAGCCGCTCCGGTAAATTTCTACTTGTATCAACTGTATTTCGTCCAGCATGCCTGTTCAAGGTCTTCCATCCACTGTAGAAGCCACACTCAATGCTGCACTGGAAGAAATGGCATTATCGTCATTCAAAATAGAGGGCAGAGGTAAACAAACTGTCGTCGTTCTGCGGTTCACTTCGAGTACCGAACAGCCCCCTGCCACGCAAACTCAAGGCCACAGCATGGCGTATCGTCGCAAGTGCCCGTCACAGCTGAACAGGGATAGGCACAGAGCAGAGACCTACAGAATCAATCAAAAGAAAAAGGCAAGTGAAAGTTTATGTTCTCCGTCCGGTTTATTTTTGACGACACCTCCTAGTATATTTTACAACGTTGACAGAACCAGCGAAAGTTGTGTTCCATGTGATGAGATTTTCGAGAGTGACAACCATCTCCCTCTCGCTGTAACCCAGCCTGCAGAAGAAACACAACACAATGACAAGCAAACAGAGATTGATTTGGAGCCGTGCGACAAAGGATCTGTGACAGTTGCACACGATGAAGTGTCGGTCTTGGATTTTGGTTCAGTGAAGCCAAGCGCTGATCAAGACTGTGTTGACGAATGCTGTGATGTTTATGATCAGGACAGGCCTCCTGCGAATGACCTGCAGAACGACCCTCCAGAGAACGTGACTCTCAGTAACATTATGTCGTACTTACAAGGAATGTTAAGAAACATGGAAAGCGTTCATTCTGTTGACAGAGAGAATGTGCAACTGACTTCAAGCGGCAATTCAGATGTGGAGGACGGAAATCTTGTTGACAGTAGTTAAACTTTTTGAAAGTCTCAATGACAATCACATCTGTGTTCGATGTTTGTTAATTATTTATGTGATTTGGTTTCCTCATCGCGATGTTGTTTTTCTGACATTATGGTTTGTGTGCATTTGTTGATCTTCATTTTCGAACAGCCCCTCCCCCACCGTAACCCCTGCATGAGAATGGGCTTTGCAAGCTTAACTCGTTAAATCATTCGTTCGTTCGTTCTCTCTCTCTCTCTCTCTCTCTCTCTCTCTCTCTCTCTCTCTCTCTTACACACACACACACACACACACATTCTCTCTCTCTCTCTCTCTCTTTCACTTACACACACACACATTCTCTCTCTCTCTCTCTCTCTCTCTCTCTCTCTCTCTCTCTCTCTCTCCCTAAGACATATAAGCTATGGCTGGCTAAGTATGTCATAAAGTCCGTACACAAAGCAGGCCAACATAAACATGTAAAAACTTTCTGTTATTGTATTGTGGTTGCATACTCGCCACTGACAGAACATACTAGTTTTACAGAGAAATGTACTGTCATAAAAAGAACAACGTAACTGAAACACTCCATACACAATAATGATAATAATAATAATAAAAACGTTCGTCCTTCGATTTTGAAGATGACCATGACTTCAATCTCAGATGGAAGATCGCTGAGAGTGGGTCCGCAGGTGGCTGGTGAGACCGATAGGAACGCCCACATGTGGATTGCGCTGTGGAGTTTGAAGTCATGACTTGCGCTTGACTTGGATTATAGTGAGGGAGAGTTGCGCGTCGTGAGCCTCACTGTCTCGCCCCAGTCTATCCGTGTCCAGTGGCAAGACGAAGTCGAGACGGCTGGAGATAGACTGGGGTGCAGTGGATGACCGTGACGTCTTTTGTGTCTTGCCACGCCCTGTGCGCTCCACAACGCGTTGCTGGAAATCGCCTTTCTGCCCGTTGAACCAGCTTCGCATACAAGGTAGACAAGCCAAGAACCGTCAACTTACCAGCTATGCTTGCGGTATGCTCGCAAGATAGTGGAGACTGTGTGTGTATGGAGTGAATCGAGCCGTGGACAGTCAAGGACTAACACGTTCACAATTTGTTCTGTGCGCTTTGTACACCTTTTCGTCGTTGTTGATCGTGTCGCAGGTTTCACTATGCCAAATCACAATTTGACCCCAATGAAGGCATACATTACGGACCATGTCGTCGACAGACACATGGGTTATGGGTCCCGAGTGGGACTCTTATTTCACAGAGCCAAGTTGGTTACTAAGGAGAACCTTAGAGACCACGTGGTTCTGTGGGACTCCCGCTCGCAGTGGGGCCATATTTATGATAGGGTCGCTGTCGACCACCGCCATCAGTAAGATGTTCGAAAGTGATAGAACAAACACTAAGTGAAGACGACAAATTGATGAGTAATGCATTGATAAATAATGCTTGGATAGTGTTTGTGTGTAGCATAAATTTCTATAGCCCGCCCAATGACTTCTGAACCACAATATGTTTTACAAGATATATGAGAACACAAGAGTATTATCTAACAATTTGCAGAGAATTTTAACGCACAGGCCTGTCAATTGAAACAGAAAATAAAGAAAAAAAAGACAGAAAATGCTCGTTTTCAACACATTTCTGTTTTGATGTTTTGTTCACGCATCCACGTCGAGTGGTATGTATTTACATTAGATCTTTTTTTTTTTTTTCTAAAGTTCAGGAAGTATTAACAGGTAAACACTGTGCCCAGTAGTGTGGGAAATGGATTCAGAAAGGGAGCACACTCTTCAATTTTGTTTTACCAGTTCGCTTCCTTGAAATTGATTATCTGCATCCGATGTCGTGTTCTTGGAATTTTTTCTATTATTTGATTGAGTTCAGCGATCGCAAACATTTTATGCGTTCTGATTCTGCAAAGAAGTCTTTTACGACATCAGTATTTAGAAAATGTATCGGGATTTTGATGTACAAAGTGACAAACCTTGCATTTTACCCTATATCTCCCATGATCAGTAAGAATTTAATTCTGGACGGAAATTAATATCAGAATGTTTGTAAAAACAAGAATTTACTTCTTCCAGTGACTGTGTCTGACTGTCCGTTTCCTGGCTCAAATTATTATTCAATCTGAAATTATACACAGGTTGGAAGAAGTGTGCGACGTTCTTGAAATATATTTGAGACTTTTTTTTTCAACGTCGTTGGACAGGAGAAATGTCGTCAAAGAGAAACTAAGTAGAAAGGTAAGTCAACATTTACACATTTTCACAGTCCGTGGGTTTCTTCAAGGTTTCAGGTTATGATGGGGCTGAAATTCTTCAGAATCCACAGCCCATCTATTTTAGTTTGATTTTAATGAACAGAAAAGTGTCAGCTGCTGGTAGATAGAGACAGCAAGAAAACACTTAACTCACTTCTTGTCAGAAACATGCATGCATGGGCAGTGGGCAAGTCCTTTGGACTTGCACGGGAAGCTGGACGTTCCCGCCCCCACAGTCTCCACTCCACACACACACACACACACACACACACACACACACACACACACACACACACACACACACACGCACATTGAATGAAAGATTCATTTTTCATTGTGCCGTACAAAACACTACAGAATCGACCAATCTACGTAGTCCACAAACCCACAAGACAAAACAATCCAACGCCAGAGGACACCACGATCAAATCCAAATACTGGGACAAAATGCACCGAACGAAAAACGGAATACGAAGACAGCCATGGTCAAAGCGCTCAAACCTGAGGGAGAGGTGGGGGGAGACACGGGGTGTGGGAGGTTGGAGGGAAGGGGAAGCGGGTAGGGGAGGAGGGAGGGGGGATGGAGTATGGAAAGTGGGGAGAGAGGAGGATGGTAGAGGGTCAAAGGACGAGCTGATGGACTGGTTCCCCACACAAACAGTGGGCACATCCACCACAGAGGACACAGAGCGTGCTGGACCAGTCGACCTCTTCTCCTCACCACCCTCATGTTGGTTTGGATGTTGGCTGGGGACACAAGGGCGGTGGAGCTGCAGGGAACAGCGTGAGCAACTGGCGGAGTTTGTTTGTTGTTTCTTTGCTTTGAGATCATTTGTTTCTAACCATATTTACTGAACAAATCTTAAATAAATGTTAGCGAACCGCCCAGAGAAACGTGGATAAACGAGTCACAAGACAAAACACTACGTGTTTCGACCTCTTAGGTGTTCTTCAGTAAACACAAACGAACAGAACAACGAAAATTCACTTAGCTTTGATCGCTTCAGAGTTCAGCGCAAGGAAGAAGGCGTTGAATGAGAACGAGGCTGTTTTTTTTTTTTTTACTGATCAAATCCAAACCCAAAATGAATTGAATACGAGGAGAAAGGGCTCTTGTTTCATAAAATCTCTTCTTAATTTCTCTCTTATAAAACTATGTTTCTACAGTTTCATTGTGTGTTTGAACGTATGCACCATCATTTTTTTTTCTCCATAAACAACACAAGGACCCGTCACGTCTGCTTGAGAAAATACCGCACACAAGATTCTTCACTGATCTTAAGAATTCTCCCTCCACGCTACTGGATTCTTGGTCTCTTCTTCAATCCCCTGAAAAGAGCAGAAAGGGACATGAAAAGAGGAAAAGAATGGATGTGTGTGTGTGCGCGCGCGCGTGCGGGCGCTAGTGTGTGTGTGTGTGTGTGTGTGTGTGTGTGTGTGTGTGTGTGTGTGTGTTGTGTGTGTGTGTGTGAAAGAGAGAGAGAGAGGCAGACAGACACATATAGCGAGAGAGAGAGAGAGAGAGAGAGAGAGAGAGAGAGAGGAGGCAGACAGATACATACAGTGACAGAGAGAGAGAGGGACAGACAGACAGGCAGACAGAGACATAGATATATACACAGAGACAGAGAGAGAGAACAAACAGACAGACAGAGAAACAGACAGACAGAGACGGGTACAGAGAGAAATGGGGGGTGGGTGGAGGGGAAAACGATGGAGACAGAGGCATGGGAATATGGAAAGATGAGAAACATGACGATTCAGCAGAGGCACGGAGAAGGTAATCGCAAGCTACTCTTCTCTCAGCACGCCCAGCTAGCTTTCTCACTCCCTCGCCCCCACAGACGGACGTCGCGTCAGGAAGCACTACCTATCACGTCATTCATCCAGTACAGTTCACAGAGTCAATCAAAGAGGCGTGGAAGCGCCACAGAAATGGGAAAATAAGATGGCCCCCATCCATCATGCCCACACCCATCCACTCCCCTGCCTCATCTTACGGAGGATGGACGGCGATGACGGGAGGGAGGGAGGGGGGGGGGGGGGGGGGCTGAGAGAACATCAATAGCCTGGCTCAACAACCCTGGACAAGATCAATGACGGTTCAATCAATGATGTCTTTTCCACCACTATTAGTGTTACAGTTCTCCGTCCGCTTCATCTCCCTCCTTCCCCCCCTGTCCCCCCTTCTCCCCTCTCCTTTAGGCTCATGGAACTCTTTCAGCCGCTTCTATACCTTAGAAATTTTCCATAATATTTTTTTTTTCTCACTTGCACTTGATGCTGATTCCATATAAAGGGGTTCAGACTGAAAAAAAAATTGTTCTTTACTACCTACTGCTTGAGGCAAAACTTCCCCGTTTCTCTAGCTAATTCTCTCTGCATTTATCTCCATTTACACATTTCTGTTTCACTGAATGTCTTTGTAGCTTCTCAGTTCTAAGCTTATGTTTCTACAGTTACCTTCCATATCCATAGATAATTATGTGGGCGCGTTGTGCACACACAGACACACGCACTGTCATTTTCAATAATCAATATTATGAACGTCGCTTCTTCCAGCCTAAGCTTTTTCACAGCAGCCCCGAGGAGCTCTCTGACACAATCTTCTTTGGCTTTATTGGATTCCCGCTCTCCTCCCTTCACACACGCTCCAAAAAGAGCCAAAGGACGTGGCCGAGAATGAAGTAAAAGGAGGGGAAACTGCATTATGGAAATGAGAGACAGAACACACACGGTTGAGCGAAAATATTTCACTGAGCATTGGCCATAGGCCACAATTCAAAACAGGCAATGGAAAACAGGGACAGCAGGGTGGGGTGGGGATTGGATGTGGATCGGAGCTGTGTTCATTCTTAATACATATGTCATATACATCACATGTACAGATGCACACAATCTTATCTTATTTATGTGGTCAGTTGTGCGTTAGCCTTTCTACTTTCCTTTGCATGAAAAAATACGTATTTTTGGAGGAGTTTTATTCATAGATTTGAGTAAGTGAAACAGTTCAATAAGAAATGACATTCATTTGTAAATTCATCTTGCATAAACAGACAGTGTTTTAGAATACAATTTTAATCGTATCTGGGAATTTCCTAATTTGATGAAGGTATACATGATCTAGCTGGAGACAATGCCATACTGGAAGACAATGTCTCACCATCATGGAAGCATATTTCCCTCTAGGAGATAACTATACATGATTAGTAACAATACCTGTCTTGGTCTCATATAGCACCAGACCAGACTTACATACACATACATATTAGCCTTAGCTTGAAACTGTTCTTGAGCCATTTCACGTCGCTTATGCCTTGTTGCAACCATACCAAGTTAAAGCCTGTCTCACACAGAAAATATCGTTTTGAAAGCCCAACACTTCCAGTTTCTGTATATTCCAAGCAACATCATGTTTACTAGACAGGCTAGTGTATTTTGATCTTTTTGTAATAATCTAATAAACTATTGTAATGTATTCATCTAAGACTTTTCTAACAAAGGAAATGCACCCATGAACCATTTCGTTTGGTGTTTTCAGTGGCATACCCTATACCTCTTTCATGCAGGTGAATGGACCTCTTCATTGTTCTTTCATCAATTCATCCCTCATGCTCCAGGTAGATGCAAGATACAATAGGCTGAACCTTTACATGATCTTTAAAAAAAAGATTGAACATGAACATTTCCCTATACTTGCGACAAGCCTTGACAATGACTCAAAATAAAAGAGACAGAGACAGAGAGAGAGAGAGAGAGAGAGAGAGAGAGAGAGAGAGAGAGAGAGAGAGAGAGAGCATTCCCTTCTATCTCTGATCATGCCCCTCCCAACCCCTCATTCTACATTTCTCTCTTCTGTACACCCTGCTTTTCTGTCTCAAGGAGAAACTGCCAGAAAAATCGAAGTCTGGTCTTCTTGCCAACAACAAAGGAACCCCTCTGGCTCCTCCTGAGAACAAAGGATGACATCAAGAACTGCCCACAGCACAGGAAAGGGGCGGCCATCAAGTGGCTGGTGCAGCACAGCTCACAGGGTCCATCCAGACCATGACGACACGACTGGGAATTCACACACTGACCTTCCTTCCCCCTCCACACCCCTCATGCCCACCTTCTTCTGAGATGATCCACAAAGGAGAAAGTAGCGGAAGACATAGGGGAAGGGGCGGAGGAAATGCGGGAAAGGGTCGGAAAGACGGGGAAGGGATAGGACAGATGGGACAGATGGGAGAAAGGGGTGGGAGAATTGAGGGAAGAGGCGAGAGAGATTAGTGGGAAAGGGGCGGGAGAATTGAGGGAAGAGGCGAGAGAGATTAGTGGGAAAGGGGCGGGAGAATTGAGGGAAGAGGCGAGAGAGATTAGTGGGAAAGGGGCGGGAGAATTGAGGGAAGAGGCGAGAGAGATTAGTGGGAAAGGGGCGGGAGAACTGAGAGAAGAGGCGAGAGAGATTAGTGGAAAGGGCGGAGAATTGAGGGAGAGGCGAGAGAGATTAGTGGAAGGCGGGGATGAAGAAGAGGCGAGAGAGATTAGTGAAGGGCAGGAGAGTGGGGAAAAGCGGACAATGAGAAAAAGGTGGAAGTAATGACAATTGGTTAGTGTAAAGACTGGTTGACACAACATGGGTCGCAATCAGGGTGGGGTATGTGGGGACAGGAGAGGGAAGGATGCAGCAACGAAAGAATGGTGATTAAATCATGATTAGCCCCCAGTCTTCTGCAGTGCAATTAATTTGAGACAGCTGCTCCCCCTGCTCAAAATCATCTGAAAAGAAAGATGCTCTATCCGACTGTAATTACTTTAACGTGATAACAAGCGCATCTGTATTTGCTTCCTGTAATCCTGGCAGGTACCAGTTCTGGCATTTATTCACCAAAGGAAAAGAAAAACTTTGGAGAGAGCACAAAAAGTAGTATTTACAAATCGACTTTCTGAAACCCCCCCCCTCTCTCTCTCTCTCTCTCAACCACCTACACAACACACACACACACACACACACACACACACATATCAAATGAAAGATTCATTCATATCATAAAAAAAAAAACACACAATACAGTCTAACAGCCAAACACAGAATGAAAAAACCCACAGTACAGAAGAAAGCAACACAAGAAGACACACTACACCACAAAATCGAAATCCACTAGGGCTAAATGCAAAGAATGTAAAACTAAAAGGGAATTATGAAGACAGCCGTAAACACAGCCATGGTCATATCTCTGAAACCAGACAGAATGAGTGGGAGAGGGGGGTGGGATGGGAGGAAGGGGGGGAGAATGTGGATAGTGTTGATAGAAGAGAAAGGGATAGAAGAGGCGGAGGCAGAAGAGGGGGAGGGTGTCCAGAGAGGGGTCTGGGGTTGTCTGAGGGTCAAAGGACAGCCTGACGGACTGGTTCCCCACACAGACAGTGGGACACCACAGAGGAGCTGTCAACAGACACAGCAGGCTGGACCAGCCGATCCTCTCCTCACCACCTTCATCTTGGCGTGGATGTTAGTCAGGGAGACACGACGGTAAGGCTGGGGGCAACGAAGTAGGCTACTGGCCGTTCGTTTGTTGGTCATCTGCCGTTACAATACCTTTTGATCAAAACCCACAGCCAAAAGGGATGAGGCAGGGGGAGAAAGGATTCTCAGTGTAACAGATTCTCTCCTAAGTTGCTTACACTCTTCAAAACTTATTTTTCTTTATAAGCTTCTTTGTGTGTATTAACACATTCACGCTCCCACGTTGTCCATAAGATTTTTTTGCCCCTTTTTTTTCATTGATTCTGAAGAGCTTTCTGAAACAAATCACCTTCGGCTCTCCTCTCCAACCAGACTGTGAAAAGAGCAGGGCTGGGATTCATGCCTAGTTGTTAGTGATTCTAAGCTTGACAACTTTTCTCCAGCAGACAGTGACCAAATGTGGACATGCAGACAGTAACCCTGTGGGCACACAGACAGTAACCCTGTGGGCACACAGACAGTGACCCTATGGGCACACAGACAGTGACCCTATGCGCGTCCAGACAGCCAATCTACTGGCGCACAGACAGTGACCAAATAGGCGCACAGACAGTGACCAAATAGGCGCACAGACAGATAGGCGCAAAGACAGTGGCCAAATAGGCGCACAGACAGTGACCACATAGGCGCACAGACAGTGACCATACAGGCGCACAGACAGTGACCATACAGGCGCACAGACAGTGAGACGTCTGTAGAGACTGTAGAGACAGTGACCCTATGTGCGCACTCACTATGTGGTCATGGTAGCTTGTCAGGCTCGATGCCTATCAGTTCAACGTGATCCCAGCCCTGGAGAGGACATGGACCAAAGGTAGAGACAGAGAGAGAGAGTGACAGTGAGAGAGAGAGAGAAGGGTGGCAGGGAGCAAACACAGGAGGCAGTGAAGGAGCCGGGGAGGGAAAGGGAGCGAAAATCATTAGCGTAGTCTCACGGATACTCTCTATCACTGGCAAAGACACTGACCAGGAAAATCGAAAGATGTCCTCCCCAGAACAAGCATGGATTTCTGACTCCATCCCGACGCACTGGCAAAAAAAAAAAAAAAGAATTGGACGCAGACTCCATCATGATATCCATCTCACACAGTTCAGCGGGTTAATCAAAGACATGTCAAGAAGCCACAGAAATGAGAAAATAAGACCCTCCCTTACCCATCCCCCCCCCCCCTCCTTACGCTCATCTCTTGGGAAGTAGCAAAGATGGAGGAAAGGGATGGGGGTAGGGAGAGGGGCGAGACATCAATAGCTGGGTTCAAGAACCCTGGACGAGGTCGATGGACGGTTCGGCCAATGATTTTGCCCGGATCAGAACTAATATTTCCCTCTTCCTCCACACAACCCCTCCCACCTCACACCCATCACCACCACCACTTTCTCCTCTCTAAGATGAGGAAACAGCAATTCTTCTGACCGCTCCATCGCCATAAAGCATTTCAGCGGAAAAAGAGTTTCAGAAACTTTTTTTTGGCATGTTATTTGTTAGCTAAACTGCACGAACTGTGCCCACTACGTTAACGTTTCAGAAACAGTACTTGTATTTCTTATTTTCAACTTGCATTTTCTCAGTGTGATTTGCCAAACCAGGTCAGTAGCATAGCTCCCGTGCCACTCACTCTAGCTCCCCAGTTCACAACCACACTAAGGCTCGTTCTGTCACAGTCCCAACGCCAGCACTTCACAGAGAGCTACGAATACCAGGTCGTCACTAGGCAACCAGCGAGAGAAGACACGTGCTGAGGAGTATCCAAGACCTGGTCAGCGGTACCCGTTCCATCCAACACAGGCAGTACTCTGCCTACCAGTCCCTTCCCAAAGGCAACACACCACCCAGTGCCACACCCCGTCCCAGCCCCTCCTTACTGATGACAGTAAAGTGTTCGTCAAACAGCCAGCCAGAGTGTCTGCTTCCGGGGGGGGGGG
>CM065721.1:8350398-8357898 GCA_033310375.1 Conus canariensis | reverse complement strand
ATTGGTTAACACGTGGTATTAGTCAGCCCGTTCCACTGACATCTATCACAGTACAATCATCAGAACACACAGTCATAATTCTGCACTACACTGAGAACAATCTCTCTGTTCTGCTTCTGACTGGTTCTCTTCCCCTTTTCTTTATTACTTCATTCAGTAACTGACCGACTCAACCATGAATTCTTTCATCACTTAACTCCATCCATTCATTCTCCCCCAACTTCTACTGGAGTAGGTAAGAAAGACGGCTAATGACAGCAATGGGTGCTGGGTTGGAGAGAAGATTAATGGCAGAGAACAGCGCAGAGCAGAGAAGGCCAATGGCACCAGGCAGCAATCAGTGTTGCGGGCAGAGGGGAAGGCTCGCATCCACAGTCTGAGCGGGGGTGGGGGGTGGGGGGGGGGGGGGGGTAGAGAAGAAGGCAAAATGACAGCAGTTTGTGCTGGGGCAGAAGAAAATGCTAATTTCGACAACCTGTGTCGGGTAGGAGAAGAAGGCAAATGGCAGCAGTCTCTGCTGGGGTAGGAGACTAATAATTATCGGCAATCTGCATGGAGTGGAACAGATGGCAAAACGGCGGCGATCTGTCCAGAAAAGACGGCTAATGACAGCATGCCTGAGTAACACAAGCAGGCTAATGACAGTAAACTGTGCAGGGAGGAAAAGAAGGCTAATGTCAGAGACTTGTGCTGTATAGAAAAGAAGGTTAATGGCAGCAATCTGTGCTGGATAGAAAAAAAGTTAATGACAGAAATCTGTGTTGGGGTGGAAAAGAAGATAATGGCAGCAGTCTGTGCTGGGAAACAAAAAAGGCTAGGCAGCAACGGTGGGGAAACAAAAAAGGCTAATGGCAGCAACTGTGCGGGAAACAAAAAAAGGCAATGGCAGCAGTCTGTGCTGGGGAAACACAAAAAAGGCTAATGGCAGCAGTCTGTGCTGGGGAACAAAAAGGTAATGCAGCGGCTGGAAAAAAATGGCAGCAGTCTGTGCTGGGGAGAACAAAAATGGCTAATTGCGCACTGTGTGGGAGGAACAAAGAAGGCTAATGGCAGCAGTCTTGCTGGGGAAACAAATAAGTATGCGCATCTGGCTGGGGAAACAAAAATGGCTAATGGCAGCGATCTGTCGGAAACAACGGCTAATGCAGCAGCTGAGTAAACAAAAGGCTAATGGCAGTCTGTGCGGGAGAAAAAAGGCTAATGGTCAGAGCTTGTGCTGTATAAAAAAGAAGGTTAATGGCAGCAATCTGTGCTGGATAGAAAAAAAGTTAATGACAGAAATCTGTGTTGGGTGGAAAAGAAGACTAATGGCAGCAGTCTGTGCTGGGGAAACAAAAAAAGGCTAATGGCAGCAATCTGTGCTGTGCTGGGGAAACAAAAAAGGCTAATGGCAGCAGTCTGTGCTGGGGAAACAAAAAAGGCTAATGGCAGCAGTCTGTGCTGGGGAAACAAAAAAGGCTAATGGCAGCAGTCTGTGCTGGGAAACAAAAAAAGGCTAATGGCAGCAGTCTGTGCTGGGGAAACAAAAAAGGCTAATGGCAGCAGTCTGTGCTGGGGAAACAAAAAAGGCTAATGGCAGCAGTCTGTGCTGGGGAAACAAAAAAAGGCTAATGGCAGCAGTCTGTGCTGGGGAAACAAAAAAGGCTAATGGCAGCAGTCTGTGCTGGGGAAACAAAAAAGGCTAATGGCAGCAGTCTGTGCTGGGCAAACAAAAAAAGGCTAATGGCAGCAGTCTGTGCTGGGGAAACAAAAAAAGGCTAATGGCAGCAGTCTGTGCTGGTGAAAAAGAAAATTAATGCACAGTCTGTGTGGGAAACAAAAAGGTTAATGACAGCATCTGTGTGGGGAAAAAAAAAGGTTTAAAGCAGCAGTCTGTGTGGGAAAAAAGAAGGTAATGCAGCAATCTGTGGTGGGGAAAAAAAAGGCTAATGGCAGCATCTGTGCTGGGGAAAAAAAAAGGCTAATGCAGCAGTCTGTGCTGGGAAAAAAAAGGCTAATGGCAGCATCTGTGTGTGGAAGAAAAAAAGGTTAATGACAGCAATCTGTGTGGGAAAAAAAAGGTTAATGACAGCAATCTGTGTGGGGAAAAAAAGGTAATGACAGCAAGTCTGTGCTGTGGAAAAAAAAGGTTAATGACAGCAATCTGTGCTGGGAAAAAAAAAGGCTAATGGCAGCAGTCTGTGCTGGGGAAAAAAAAAGGTAATGCAGCAGTCTGTGTGGGTAGAAAAAGAAGGTTAATGACAGCAATCTGTGTGGGATAGAAAAGAAGGTTAATGACAGCATCTGTGGTGTGGTAGAAAAAGAAGGTTAATGACAGCAATCTGTGTGTGGAGTTAGAAATAGAAGAGTTAATGACAGCAACTGTGTGTGGATAGAAAAGAAGGTTAATGACAGCAATCTGTGGTGTGGTAGAAAAGAAGGTTAATGACAGCAATCTGTGGTGTGATAGAAAAGAAGGTTAATGACAGCAATCTGTGGTGTGGTAGAAAAGAAGGTTAATGACAGCAATCTGTGGTGTGATAGAAAAGAAGGTTAATGACAGCAATCTGTGGTGTGGTAGAAAAGAAGGTTAATGACAGCAATCTGTGGTGTGGTAGAAAAGAAGGTTAATGACAGCAATCTGTGGTGTGTAGAAAAGAAGGTTAATGACAGCAATCTGTGGTGTGGTAGAAAAGAAGGTTAATGACAGCAATCTGTGGTGTGATAGAAAAGAAGGTTAATGACAGCAATCTGTGGTGTGGTAGAAAAGAAGGTTAATGACAGCAATCTGTGGTGTGGTAGAAAAGAAGGTTAATGACAGCAATCTGTGGTGTGGTAGAAAAGAAGGTTAATGACAGCAATCTGTGGTGTGATAGAAAAGAAGGTTAATGACAGCAATCTGTGGTGTGTGAGGTAAGAAATGGAAGGTTAATGACAGCAATCTGTGTGTGTGGTAGAAAAGAAGGTTAATGACAGCAATCTGTGGTGTGATAGAAAAGAAGGTTAATGACAGCAATCTGTGGTGTGGTAGAAAAGAAGGTTAATGACAGCAATCTGTGGTGTGGTAGAAAAGAAAGGTTAATGACAGCAATCTGTGGTGTGGTAGAAAAGAAGGTTAATGACAGCAATCTGTGGTGTGTAGAAAAGAAGGTTAATGACAGCAATCTGTGGTGTGGTAGAAAAGAGGTTAATGACAGCAATCTGTGGTGTGATAGAAAAGAAGGTTAATGACAGCAATCTGTGGTGTGGTAGAAAAGAAGGTTAATGACAGCAATCTGTGGTGTGGATAGAAAAGAAGGTTAATGACAGCAATCTGTGGTGTGATAGAAAAGAAGGTTAATGACAGCAATCTGTGGTTGGTTGTGGTAGAAAAGAAGGTTAATGACAGCAATCTGTGGTGTAGAAAAAGTAGACAATCTGGAGAAAAGAAGGTTAATGACAGCAATCTGTGGTGTGGTAGAAAAGAAGGTTAATGACAGCAATCTGTGGTGTGGTAGAAAAGAAGGTTAATGACAGCAATCTGTGGTGTGGTAGAAAAGAAGGTTAATGACAGCAATCTGCTGGATTAGAAAAGAAGGTTAATGACAGCAATCTGTGGTTGTGAAGAAAAGAAGGAATTGACAGCAAATCTGTGTGTGTAGAAAAGAAGGTTAATGACAGCAATCTGTGTGTGTAGAAAAGAAGGTAATGACAGCAATCTGTGTGGATAGAAAAGAAGGTTAATGACAGCAATCTGTGCTGGATAGAAAAGAAGGTAATGACAGCAATCTGTGTGGATAGAAAAGAAGGTAATGACAGCAATCTGTGGTGTTGAAGAAAAGAAACGGTTAATGACAGCAATCTGTGTGTGGTAGAAAAGAAGGTTAATGACAGCAATCTGTGTGTATAGAAAAGAAGGCTAATGACATCAATCTGTGCTGTATAGAAAAGAAGGCTAATGACAGCATCGTGCTGTATAGAAAAGAAGGACTAATGACAGCAATCTGTGCTGGGTAAAATAAAAAGAAGGCAATGACATCAATCTGTGCTGGTAAAAATAAAAGAAGGCTAATGACATCAATCTGTGCTGGCAAAATATAAAAAAGAAGGCTAATGACAGCAATCTATGCTGGTAAAATAAAAAGAAGACCAATGACACAATCTGTGCTGGGCAAAAATAAAAAAAGAAGGCCAATGACATCAATCTGCGCTGGGTAGAAAAAGAAGGCAATGACATCAATCTGTGCTGGGCAAAATATAAAAAAGAAGGCTAATGACAGTCAATCTTGCTGGGCAAAAAATAAAAAAGAAGGCTAATGACAACAATCTGTGCTGGGCAAAATATTAAAAAGAAGGCTAATGACATCAATCTGCGCTGGGTAGAAAAGAAGGCCAATGACATCAATCTGTGCTGGGCAAAATATAAAAAAGAAGGCTAATGACATCAATCTGTGCTGGGCAAAAAATAAAAAAGAAGGCTAGACATCAATCTGTGCTGGGCAAAATATTAAAAAGAAGGCTAATGACATCAATCTGTGCTGGGCAAAAAATAAAAAAGAAGGCTAATGACATCAATCTGTGCGGGGTAAAAAAAATAAAAAGAAGGCTAATGAGAACAATCTGTGCTGGAAGAGAAGAGATTAACTGCGGCAATCTGTTCCCGTCAGGACGGGTTAATTATTAAGACAGCCCGTTAACTGATTGATAGGGCTTTCATGGTCTGTGTGTCAACTGACCAGCTGATCTTACAGATAGGGGTGAAAGCGACGGTGATAGAAATAGAGGCAAAGACAAAAAGGAAAAGGGTGTATGTGTCTGGGTGGAGGGGGGGGGGGGGGAGAGAGAGAGAGAGAGAGAGAGAGAGAGAGAGAAGAGAGAGAGAGAGCAGACAGACAGACAGACAGAGAAGAAAAGAAAAAGAAAACAGACAGACAGACAGAGAGAGAGAGACAAGACACAGACAGAGAGAGAGAGAGGGGAGAGAGAGGGAGTGAGAGTGGAAGAGAGAGGGGAGAGAGAGAGGAGAGAGAGAGAGAGAGGAGAGAGAGAGGAGAGAGAGAGGAGAGGGTGAGAGGAGGGAGTAGAGAGAGAGAGAGAGAGAGAGAGAGAGAGAGAGAGAGAGAGAGAGAGAGAGAGAGAGACGAAACGAACGAACGAACGAATTTTATTTTCAGAGGGTAGTGGAGTAAGCATAACTGCTTTTTTACATCCAGCCCTCCGGGGCCCAAAAAAAAAAAAAAAAAAAAAAAAAAAAAAAGGAAAAAAAAGAAAAGAAAGCAAAAGATACAAATTCTGAAATATACTAATACCAAATGCAACAAAACTAATGTACAAGAGTGAACACAGAAGAAGGGGTGGGATATGTGGGTGGGGGGTGGGGGCATTAGAGGAGGGAGAGAGAGAAAGAGACAGAGAGAGACAGAAGAGAGAGAGAGAGAGAGAGAGAGAGAGAGAAGCGAGAGAGAGAGACAGCCAGAGAGAGACAGCGAGAGAGAGAGAGAGAGAAGAGAGAGAGAGAGGAGAGAGAGAGAGAGAGAGAGAGAAAGGGAAAGAGTTAACAAAAAATAGCAATGAGAGACAGTGGGGGAGAAAGGAAGCAGGAGGGAGAAGCAAGGCATGACATTTGACATTAACATAGAAGAGACAAGAGAGAGAGAGAGAGGAGAGAGAGAGAGAGAGAGAGGGGGGGGTTGTAAAAGAGAAGGTAAATATTATATCATTAAATCAGGTCTTAACTGAAAGAGACCAACCATTTATAACTTTTCCATTAAATATCTGTGGTATGCTTTTTTGAACGATAATAAACTATTTTGTTTTTTTATGTATTCCGGGATTTCATTCCATAATTTTCCTCCTGAATAGATAAAAGATGTCGTAAAGAGATCAGTTCTTGGACGAGGGATAAATATTGTGCTTTTGTTCCGAAACTCTCGTACGGGAAATTTCTCTCGGAGATAGAATGGTGCAAGGTTATTCATAATCTTAAACATAAAGACAGCTTTGTTGAAGATACATTTAAATTCAAAGGGCAAGATGTTTAGTTCTTTATAGTCACTTATTTCCAGAGAGGAAGATTTAAGAAGTATAAGTTTGAGAGAGCGTCTGTAGAGACTTTCAAGATGCCTTAAGGAGGCTTTACTAGCTAAATCCCAACAGGTTGAAGCATAATCCACATCGCTTTGAATATAAGCATGAAAAAATAATTTCCGAGTGTGTTGATCCAAAAAATGTTTGATTCTATTAAGCTGAAAGACTTTTTTCGATATTCTTTTTGATAAAGTCGAAAGCTGATTCGACCAGGATAAATTATTATCGATAATAAGACCAAGTAGTTTATGAGAACTTACTTCATCTAATGCGTTATCATATATTTTTAATTCCTTTAGATTATCTTTAATATTTTGTCGCTTTTGCCTGGTTGATATTAACATGAATTTAGATTTTTGAGGATGAAGTGCCATATGATTAAGTTCAGTCCATTTTATGAGCCTGTCAACGTCATTTTGTAGGTCAGCGCACACTACATCTACATTTTTTCCTTTATTGTGTAAGGTGGTGTCATCAGCGAAAAGCTCACAAGAAGAGGAAATGTAAAGAGGGAGATCATTTATGTAAATCGTAAATAATATCGGTCCTAAGACTGAACCCTGAGGCACACCGAATTGACTGGCATGAAAGTGGATGATACCATATCCTGAACAACTATCTGCCTTCTATTTGATAGAAAAGACGAGAGAAGATTGACAGACTTTGGAGTTAAAACATACAAAGTAAGTTTTTTTAAGAGGAGATCATGGTTAATAACATCGAAGGCTTTAGCAAAGTCCACAAATATCGTTCCTGTGAGAAGATCATTATTGATATTTAAATGCCACTGTTCTACTAGATTCGTAAGAACCGTCTGACATGAATGATTTTCTCTAAAACCGCTTTGATTTGAATGAAATAATTTATGTGCAACGAAGTGCTTTTGAAGGTTTTGCTTAAGGTGCTTTTCTAAAGGTTTAGACAAATTAGACAGAATGGAAATCGGTCTGTAGTTCGAAGGATCTTGTGGGTCACCAGATTTAAAAAATGGCAAAACTTTAGCTTCTTTAAAGTATTGTGGATAATAGCATTTCTGAATACAAAGGTTATAGATATAAGTAAGGCTATCAGAGATAATAGGTGCGGAAATTTTCAAAATTTTGCTGTCTATATTATCTAATCCCCGGCTCTTAGATTCCTTCAAGGAATTAAGTTCTCTACATACCTCGTGTACACTGATAAACTGAAAGTCAAGTCTGGACCCTATTCGTCTAGTATCACAAAATTCTCTTAGTAACAACAGTTCATTATGTTTAGTACAATCAGTTTTAATAGTCTTTTCGACTATGGTAGAAAAGTGTTTATTGAGATTATCGGCAGACAGAATTAAAGATGACGGAGTTGTTTGTTTAGACGATTTACCTGATAATTGATTAATGGCTTTCCAGATCGATTTTGAGAGAGAGAGAGAGAGAGAGAGAGAAGAGAACGAGAAAGAGAGAGAGAGAGAGAGAG
>CM065721.1:8337898-8345398 GCA_033310375.1 Conus canariensis | reverse complement strand
CAGGCAAAGGGCAACCGTCCACCCTCAGAGCGTCAGAGAAGGCCCTTGACATCCTGCAACTCATACCCCGGTTACCTGCACACGGACATCGACCACCGTAGTGCAGGTCTGTCCCCACCACAGACATGTCTACATCTGTACACTTCCATCTGTCCCCGCCACAGACATGTCTACATCTGTACACTTCCATCTGTCCCCGCCACAGACATGTCTACATCTGTAAACTTCCATCTGTCCCCGCCACAGACATGGCTACATCTGTACACTTCCATCTGTCCCCGCCACAGACATGGCTACATCTGTACACTTCCATCTGTCCCCGCCACAGACATGGCTACATCTGTAAACTTCCATCTGTCCCCGCCACAGACATGGCTACATCTGTAAACTTCCATCTGTCCCCGCCACAGACATGGCTACGTCTGTACACTTCCATCTGTCCCCGCCACAGACATGTCTACATCTGTCAACTTCCATCTGTCCCCGCCACAGACATGGCTACATCTGTAAACTTCCATCTGTCCCCGCCACAGACATGTCTACCTCTGTAAACTTCCATCTGTCCCTGCCACAGACATGTCTACATCTGTAAACTTCATCTGTCCCCGCCACAGACATGTCTACATCTGTAAACTTCCATCTGTCCCCGCCACAGACATGTCTACATCTGTAAACTTCCATCTGCCCCCGCCACAGACATGTCTACATCTGTAAACTTCCATCTGTCCCTGCTACGGGCATGTCTACATCTGTAAACTTCCATCTGTCCCCGCCACAGACATGCCTACATCTGTAAACTTCCATCTGTCCTCGCCACAGACATGTCTACATCTGTAAACTTCCAATCTCTTCGTCCACTCCGTCACCTCCACAGATGTGTATCACCTTGTCCACTATCCAGTGAGCAGACCTCTAGCGTGAGGAATGATCAGTACCACAGGACACGCGAGATGCCTGCAGTGCCTTTGCAGATGATGGTAGTTTGTTTCCACTCAAAAGCGATGGGAAGCTGTTCAACATTGCCTGCCTGTCTACCAAGACTAAAGTTCGAAGAATGCTGTTCAGAGACACGTTGCTTGCAAATTAGGTTGCCCTGCTAACGCACACAGAGGGTTCCGGTCAGATTCTTTACGAATTCCGCGCTTTCACGCAGAGACCTTAGTCTGAGCATTAGATTTAAGAAGACGGAAATCGTGGATTAGCGCTATCTAAAGGATTTCCACTGGTGGCTGCTTTCTTGAAGGAGTAGACGAGATCCACTTTATCCCGCAAAAGCAATATAAAGTCTTGCAGAAAGGTGTAGGAAGTACGTCAGGCCGACTGTCGGTATCATGACGAACGTGAACCAGGCTTGTGTGGCAACATGTACATTCATACTTCAGCAAGTCATGGGCGACGTAGCAGAGACATGAACACTGGTTAAAAGCATTCCATGTCCACTGTTTCAGAATACAGGGCATCATAATATGAAAAACCACTGAGCAAAACAAAATTGTTTTGTACCGGGCGAAAATGCCGAGCCTGTGCACACAGCTCAAAAGGGCGTCGCATTCGATGGCCTGGCCTTGACTGCCTAAATGGATGCACGCCTTCTAAACAACGGATCTTTTATCTCCATGATCATTCCCTCCATACGACGGATCTTCATCTCCATGGTCATTCCCTCCACACAACGGATCTTTTGTCTCCATGATCATTACCTCCATGTATCAGATCTTCATCTCTATGGTCAATCTCTCCATACAACAGATCTTTTTCTCTATGGTCACTCTCTCCATACAACAGATCTTTATCTCCACGGATCTCCCTCCAAACAGGAGACCTGTTATCTCCATAATCACTCTCTCCATACAACAGATCTTTATCTCCATAATCACTCTCTCCATACAACAGATCTTTATCTCCATGGTCACTCTCTCCATACAACAGATCTTTTTCTCCATGGTCACTCTCTCCATACAACAGATCTTTTTCTCCATGGTCACTCTCTCCATACAACAGATCTTTATCTCCACGGATACTCCCTCCAAACAAGAGACCTGTTATCTCCATAATCACTCTCTCCATACAACAGATCTTTATCTCCATGGTCATTATCTCCATACAACAGATCTTTACCTCCATGCTCACTATCTACACACAAGAGCAGATCTTTGAGGTCTGTAGAAGGAAGAAATGACACACAGACAAAATTCTGAAGTGGAGACTGAGGAGAAGTAAAATAACTTCTGTGGCAGTGACAGAGTGGACGGGGAGATTGAAGGTTTACAAGATACAAGTGTGTCCGTATCGGAAACAGATCTGTACCAAACAGTAAGGTGTCCTGGACGACTTTCACGATGTTCTTGGTTATGTTCGTGTGTGGGGTAACTGGGGCATGAACAGCAGAACCTCTAGGGCTTTCTCTGACGCTCTGATGGTGCACGGCGGCCTTTTGCCTGATGGCTTTACCCTGACTCCTTCATCACTGTGTCCCTAGTCCTTCCCTCAACCTTAAAGAATACCCACCGGGTCGTGCTTCAGTTTATATTCTGACAGAGACCATAGCGTGAAATCACACACACACACACACACACGCACGCACGCACGCACGCACACCACGCACACACACCACACACACCACACACACACACACACACACACACACACACACACACACGTATGCACGCTCGTACATATGATCTTTTCCCTGGTCTGCACTCCTGGTCGATATTCTCCCAGGCAGCTAATCAATAAGGAGTTTGCAGGAGAGGCTCTTACCCCTGACCCAAGGGCCCAAAAAAGCTGGCTCTGATTGGTTCATTTGCAGTCAGGGTGAACTGCATCAGCCGTTAACGAGCGCCCAATCAGTAATTCTGTGTGAGAGCCAAACACAGCATAATGGCTCTTCCATTATCTTAACAGGATGCTAAGTTCTTTCTGGGACTGAGTTTTGCCCAGTCCGCACGGCACTGTTCTGAGAGGAGTGGTCGGTCCTCAGGGAGATGGAACATACTGTTCTGCTTTTATCAGAGTAGTGCTTCTTGGTTGGAACAAATTGTTCAGCTTGTATTAGACTAGAAGTTTTAGTCAGTTGGAACGAACTGTTCAGCTTTTATTAAGACTAGTGGTTTTCGTCACTTGGAACAAACTGTTCAGCTTTTATTAAGACTAGTGGTTTTCGTCACTTGGAACAAACTGTTCAGCTTTTATTAAGACTAGTGGTTTTCGTCACTTGGAACAAACTGTTCAGTTTCTGGAAAGAACAGTAGTCCTCAGTCAGTTGGAACAAATTGAGTTTTTATTCAGAGTACTTGGCCTTGTTCAGTTGGAACAAAGGTTAAGCTTCCATAAAAGAGTAGCGATCCTTAGTCGGCTGGAAGAATTTGTCGGCTGGAAGAATTTGTTAAGTTTCTAGTAAGAATGGTTGTCCTTAATCTGTTGGAACAAACCGTTAAGTCTTTATTAACAGCAGTGGTCCGTAGCCTGTTGGAACAAACCGTTAAGCTTTTGTTAACGGCAGAGGTCTTAAGTCAGCTGGAATAAACTGTTATGCTTCTATTAAGTGTAGTGGTCCTCAGTTGGAACAAATTGTTAAGCTTTTACTAACAGTGGTGGTCCTTAGTTGGAAGAGTCTGTTAAACTTCTATTAAGAGAAGCGGTCCTCACTCACTTGGAACAAACCGTTAGGGTTCCATTAAGAGTAACAGTCCTCAGTCAGCAGGAACAAACTGTTAAGCCTTTATATGAGAAGGAACAAACTGTTAAGCCTTTATATGAGAAGGAACAAACTGTAAAGCCTTTATATGAGAAGGAACAAATTGTTAAGCCTTTATATGAGAAGGAACAAACTGTTAATCCTTTATATGAGTAGGAACAAACTGTTAAGCCTATTTATGAGTAGGAACAACCTGTTAAGCCTATTTATGGGTAGGAACAAACTGTTAAGCCTTTATGAGTAGGAACAAACTGTTAAGCCTATTTATGAGTAGCAACAAACTGTTAAGCCTATTTATGAGTAGGAATAAACTGTTAAGCCTATTTATGGGTAGGAACAAACTGTTAAGCCTTTATATGAGTAGGAACAAACTGTTAAGCCTATTTATGAGTAGGACGTAACAAAAAAACTGTTAAGCCTATTATAGAGTAGGAACAAACTGTTAAGCCTATTTATGAGTAGGAACAACAACATGTAAAGCCTAGCTTTTATGAGTAGGAACTAAACCTGTATAAACCTATTTATATGGAGTCAAGAAGAACAAACTGTTAAGCTTTTATGAGTACATCTTTAGTCAGCTGGAACAAACAATCAAGCTTTTATCATGGGTTATGGTCCTCGCCCAATTGGAACAAGCTTAAACTTTTTAATTATGAGCAGTGGTCGGTATTAAGAGTAGATTGTTCAACTGGAACGAACTGTTAAGCTGTTACTAACGGAAGTGGTCTTCAGACAATTGGAACAAACTGTTAAGCTTTTGTAAAGAGTAATAGTCCTTACTCAGCTGGATCAAATCGTTAAACGCCTTTGATCCACAGACCAAGGTGGAAGAGGATAAGTATTTCACCTTGCCTTCGCACCATTTGCCTTTGTCGCACACCCATCTGCAGGTTACTTATCACCTCCAGGCACCTGTCACCACGCGTTCCAAGAGAACTGTTCAGCTGGCTGGGTTGCCCTCTGCGGTTATCGATGGTTTACTACGTTTGCCGGTTTGCATTGCCCACTGTTCAGCGAGGTCGGCTCACTGCCTGCCTACATGCAGCGGTCGCCAGGCTGCATATCGTCATATGCGCTTCGCAACTGACAGCTTGACACTATTTGCTTTGAAGTGTGATGAAGAAACAGCCAGCCTCTGAATTGGAGGCAAACAGAAACCTGGCAGATCAACAGGAAATAGTGAATGCCTTCAATCTGCGCAATGGAACTGTAACAAGCAAAAGGCAAAAGTCACTAAGCCTCTTTCCCCTGTGGGTCTGTGTTTACTCCTAACACGACAGGTCTCTTATTCAATCTCAGTTGACTACGAGGGTCTGTAACGGATCCACCGTCAGACGGCAGTGACAGTCTGGTGTCATTCAAGAAGGCATTTCGGTCACATTGTGGAGCCATGGAGCAGCAGCCCAGAGAACTTTTTTCAGCAATGCTGTGCCAAAATAATGAGGAAGCCTGGGAGTTTTCCTGCATCAGAGCGCTGTCCAATACCCACTCACACAGATGTATTAATATGTATGTTTTCGTCCATCACTGATATTCAGGTCCACTTCAAAACTGATTTGGCAGATAAAACGCATCCTAGTATTTTTCTGTTCGTTCGTTCTTTATCTGCTTTTATACCAACTCGCTTTTCTGTCATTCGCCATCTTTGAATGAAAAGGAAAACAAACAAACAAACAAAAACAAAAAACAAACAGGACTGATGTGATATGTTTGGAAAGTCACTCGACCGACCAACATTATCCCCAACCTTAGGGTGTTCCTATTCCAAAGTGGGTCGTATTGACGGAGGAATGTGACCCACAGCCCTCAACGCCTGATACCCGGTACTGAAATAAGTCGTCCACAACAGGCGATTTCCCTCCTCAATCAGTCCGACTTAGTGTTTAGCTAGCTGGGCTCGCCATCCTTCTCCAGCTACTGTCGGCGCTACGGCAGGCAATATTGACACAGTCACGTCAGCCCTGGTTATCCAATAGCTCTTGGATGACGAGTTCTTTGTCCTGGTACAGCCCGAGTGGAGAGTTAGCCGGGTGTGACTGTGGACACTGTTTGGACAGGGACAGAGAAGCCGCTGGTCAATGGACTGGCCTCGCCTGCTGCTATTGATCCGCCCCGACAACCCACAGTTACGGGGCCCACACAAATGAAGTCACGTCCATTACAAACATGACTGTTTGAATAGCGCCGGTTTAGGGAAGCTTGATGGCTCGTGCGCATAATGATTTGGACAGTATTTGATTTGCTTAATCCGTTAGTCAAACTGCAGAGAAGTGTGGCTTCAAAGTGTAAGCATGGATGAAAAGGACAGCAGCTAATAAAGAAACAAAGCCTAAACGACCCGAATCGCGGACCGTTTGTTTCAGTTTCAGCTTCATCCAGGACGCGTCTCTGCATGCGGACCAGTCCATATACTCTACACCACATCTGCTAAGCCACAGTGGCCTCTGTGATAAATAAATAATTGAAAAAAGAGAGAAAAGATTTAGGAAGAGGATCTTATCAACAAAACTTAGCAGAGGACTGACCTGTGTATCAACCCACCGCGTCTGGTTAGACCTTGGGTACCTCGTTGACACTGACTGCGCGTGCCCGCGTTGCACACATTGCATGTGAGCTTGTGAGTGCGCACGGGCACTTACGTTTGTATGTAAGGGTGCGGGTTTCTGTGCTGGTTATGCATGCGTATGTGTATAGCCACACCTGCAAGGGATTTGACGGAGAACATCACACTGTTGGTTATATCTTTCTGTTTCATTTTCATCCGAGGTGAACACTGATGATTTCACAAGTTAGGGGGCTGAAAGAATTTGCGGTCTACGCACACAAGCTGACAACAGATCTGAGGCTTTCATTATTGATTACAAAACATTGTCATCCTACATAATCACACGTCACCTCTGCACATTGTGGCCAGGTAAACATGCACGCTCGCATACATCCATACATGCCCCAAACCGCACATTAAGGGCGAGGCCCAATATGAATCTGCTCCATTTCTCTGAGTTCTTCGCAGTATTGGTTTTCGGATTATACCCTATGTTTGGTCAGTGATAGGTTTTGCTCTTCCTTTCAGATTGGATGTTTTACCACTTCTTCTCTTGGTATCCAGTTCTGTGAGATAAACCACGCTGCAGAAATGAATATCGAGCGAGGAAGTGGCCGCACATTCGAACCAAAAAGGAAGAGCAAAAACCATCTAATTCAAGCTACAGCAAGAGGAACTGCCAGCCTTTTGGTGCACAGCGAACCAGCTATTCCGGCTGATCATGAGGCCTGCTCTCTCTCCAAGGTGACTCAAAGAAGGACCGGACAATGACTGAATCATAGGACAACACTACAGCATTGTTATGTGACTTTATTTTCCTGCTGGGATGGAGGAGGATTAAGCTTCCCACCAGCTTTTTTTTTTGTGATAAAGCTATCTGGTTAGGAATCGCATGGTGGGAGGATTCTGCCGCATTCCATTCACTGCAAAGAAGGCTCGGCTGTCTCCATCGGCCTCCACCCCCTCCTTCACCTTTCTCCTCGCACTAAATATCAAGTTTCCCTGTTCTCCGCATTCTGGTAACAAGCAGGGACAATCTCTGCCTTTTCGCAACATTCGAGGTCGTTGGTAAAAGTAGGGTGTGAAGGGAGGAAGGGAGGAAGGGAAAGATGGGGGAAACACCCAACCTTTCAAAATGCAAATGAGTAATCCCGATACGTCTCCCCTGAGAGAGAGAGAGAGAGAGAGAGAGAGAGAGAGAGAGCACGTGGCTTGAAAATGTCGGTAAAAGTTGAGAACAAGGTTCGAGGACACTGCA
>CM065721.1:8312898-8320398 GCA_033310375.1 Conus canariensis | reverse complement strand
GAGAGAGAGACGACAGGCAGACAGAAAGGCAGACAGGTAAGCAGACAGACAAAACAAACGACAGACAAACTGGGGGGAGGGGCAGAGTGAGGGGAGAGAGAGAGAGAGAGAGAGAGAAAGACAGAGAGAGAGAGAGAGAGAGAGAGAGAGAGAGAGAGAGAGGAGAGAGAGAGAGAAGCTGAAGTGAAACTGATGGGCAGAGGAAGGAGGAACACACAAACACGTGAGAGAGAAAGATCTTTAAAAAACACAAATCTGTCAGTTGATGATTCAAAAGAATGCACATGATGAGAAGGGGGATGAAGGAAAAATAACTACAGACACGGAAGAATAAAACCATGTTAGTGATAATTGGAAAGTAAACTGCCCTGTGCGTACCTGCACCCCATGCGAACACAGCGCAGGCTTCCAAGGGTGGTGCTGGATTGCTTCTAGCTGGTTTGGTCGGTAGTTGAGGACAGGACTTCTCTGGGTCCCACCCGCACCTTCGGGTGTATCTTTGTCTTTTTTCTTTCAATGTAGGAAAATGTTGACGGGGAGGGGTAGTCTCAGTACATGGAAACATGGGGCAACACACTCTGACATTTTAAAACATCATTCACCATCCACCCACAAGACTAGGGTCCAGCCAGTGGTGATTGTGTTCTCACCATTTTTTTCCCCCTGAAATACTGGGCTCCAACCATTAATGATTGTGTTCTCATCATTCTTTTCCCCTCAGGGTGAGTTCCAATCATTAGTGTTTGTGTTCTCACCACTCTTTCCCCAACACAACTGGGCTCCAGCCATTAGTGATTGTGCTCTCACAACTTTTTCCCCTGCACAACTGGGCTCCAGTCATTAGTGATTGTACTCTCAACTTCCTATAGACTGGCCGAATTATGATTGTCTCTCACAACTCTTTCCCCTATAGATCTGGGCTCCAGACATTAGTGATTGTACTCTCACAACTCTTTCCCCTATAGATCTGGGCTCCAGTCATTAGTGATTGTACTCTCACAACTCTTTCCCCTATAGATCTGGGCTCCAGTCATTAGTGATTGTACTCTCACAACTCTTTCCCCTATAGATCTGGGCTCCAGCATTAGTGATTGTACTCTCACAACTCTTTCCCCTATAGATCTGGGCTCCAGTCATTAGTGATTGTACTCTCACAACTCTTTTCCCCTATAGATCTGGGCTCCAGACATTAGTGATTGTGCTCTCATCATGTTTTCCTTAAAAACTGGGCTCAAATAATTAGTTATTGTGTTTTTATCATTCTTTCCTCTAGGGCTGGGTCCAACCATTAGTGTTTATGTTCTCACCACTCTTTCCCCTATAGAACTGGGCTCCAACCATTAGTGATTGTGCTCTCACCACTCTTTCCCTTACACAACTGGGCTCCAGTCATTAGTGATCGTGTTTCTCATTTTTTTTTCCTTCAAAACTGGGCTCAAACCATTAGTTATTGTGTTTTCATCATTCTGTTCCCTCAGGGCTGGTCCAACCATTAGTGTTTGTGTTTTCACCACTATAGACAACTGTGCTCCAACCATTACTGTTTATGTTCTCACCACTCTTTTCCCTATAGAACTATGCTCCAACCATTACTGTTCATGTTCTCACCACTCTTTTCCCTATAGAACTATGCTCCAACCATTACTGTTCATGTTCTCACCACTCTTTTCCCTATAGAACTGGGCTCCAACCATGAGTGTTTATGTTCTCACCACTCTTTTCCCTATAGAACTGGGCTCCAACCATTACTGTTCATGTTCTCACCACTCTTTTTCCTATAGAACTGGGCTCCAACCATGAGTGTTTATGTTCTCACCACTCTTTTCCCTATAGAACTGGGCTCCAACCATTACTGTTCATGTTCTCACCACTCTTTTCCCTATAGAACTGGGCTCCAACCATGAGTGTTTATGTTCTCACCACTCTTTTCCCTATAGAACTGTGCTCCAACCATTACTGTTCATGTTCTCACCACTCTTTTCCCTATAGAACTGGGCTCCAACCATGAGTGTTTATGTTCTCACCACTCTTTTCCCTATAGAACTGGGCTCCAACCATTACTGTTCATGTTCTCACCACTCTTTTCCCTATAGAACTGGGCTCCAACCATGAGTGTTTATGTTCTCACCACTCTTTTCCCTATAGAACTGGGCTCCAACCGTTAGTGTTTATGTTCTCACCACTCTTTTCCCTATAGAACTGGGCTCCAACCGTTAGTGTTTGTGTTCTCACCACTCTTTTCCCTATAGAACTGGGCTCCAACCATTAGTGTTTGTGTTCTCACCACTCTTTTCCCTATAGAACTGGGCTCCAACCGTTAGTGTTTGTGTTCTCACCACTCTTTTCCCTATAGAACTGGGCTCCAACCATTAGTGTTTGTGTTCTCACCACTCTTTTCCCTATAGAACTGGGCTCCAACCATGAGTGTTCATGTTCTCACCACTCTTTTCCCTGTAGAACTATGCTCCAACCGTTAGTGTTTGTGTTCTCACCACTCTTTTCCCTGTAGAACTATGCTCCAACCGTTAGTGTTTGTGTTCTCACCACTCTAGACAACTGTGCTCCAACCATTAGTGTTTTTTTGTGTGTGTGTGTGTC
This sequence comes from Conus canariensis, assembly GCA_033310375.1. Classification (NCBI taxonomy): domain Eukaryota; kingdom Metazoa; phylum Mollusca; class Gastropoda; order Neogastropoda; family Conidae; genus Conus; species Conus canariensis. Next base: position 8,317,800 of record CM065721.1, on the reverse strand, counting down.
TTGTCCTGTGCTTTGTTTGTCAATGCCCTTGGCGGTAACTAACCCCCTCTCTTTCTAAATTTTGCTTCATTAGTGTTTATGTTCTCACCACTCTTTTCCCTATAGAACTGGGCTCCAACCATGAGTGTTTATGTTTATGCTCTTTCCACAGCAGGATTGTGAACCATCCATAAGTGACTGTGTTCTCACCCACGCCTCTCTTTTCTCTATAGGAATTGGGGTCCAAACATCAGTGATCACATTCTCACCACTCTTTCCCCCATGAGACCGGGCTTCATCCATCAGTGATTGTGTTCTCACCACTCTTGTCCTGTATGACTGGATTCCCGCCATGAGTGACCGTGTTTCCCACCACGCTCTTTCCCTGTAGGACCTGGGCTCCAGAATAAGTGATTGGGTTCTCACTACCCTTTCCTCATAGAACTGGGTTCCAGTTATAACTAATTGTGTTCTCACCTCTATTTTCCTATAAGATTGGGCTCCAACCATTAATGACTCTGTTCCCACAACTCTTTCCTACAGGCCAGGGCTCCAACCATTAATGATTCTGTTCTCATCGCTATTTTCCTACAGGACTGGGTTCTAACCATTAATGATGATATACTGTTCTCTATGAGACTGGGCTCCAACTACTACCAACTGTTTTACCATCATTCTATCCCATACTGGACACTTTCAAAGTTGGTATGTTCCAGCTTTGAATCTGACCAAAAACAAAAATTGCAGATTTCAAGGGCAATTTGAACCAGATTTTTAGAGCATTTCATTTGGAAAGCAAATGCTAAATGTCCCTTTCATCTGTGAATGATAACTGAAATAGAAATATTAAAAGGTAGATACATACATATTTCAACTTCATTCTTCTACATAATACGCAAAATTTACAAATGTAAAACATATATCTATGAATTATCTTTCTCCTGCTCTCTTCAGTTCTTACTTTCTTTTCAAATAAAGAGTAAACCCCGTCCGCTCTCTCTCTCTCTCTCTCTCTCTCTCTCTCAACCCTGCCTCTCTCTCTCTCTCTCTCTCTACACCTGCCCCCTCTCTTCTCTCTCTCTCTCTCTCAACACCCTCGCCTCTTCTCTCTCTCTCTCTCAACACCCTCGCCTCTCTCTCTCTCTCTCTCTCTCTCTCTCTCCACCCTCGCCTCTTCTCTCTCTCTCTCTCTCTCAACACCCTTGCCTCTCTCTCTCTCTCTCTCTCACCCCTCCTCTCTCTCTCTCTCTCTCTCTCTCTCTCCCTCTCTCTTTACACACTCTTCAGACAACAGGCATCAATAAAGAGGGGCCCTGATTACTCAGCTAATCTGGAGCCCGTGGAGAGGGACAAGGGGAGCACGGAGGGTTAATACCCATAAAGACCTGGGTACAAAGCCCAGCCAGCTCTGGTGACCACGTGAATGGCCTCGTCCCCTGCCTGGTTCCCCTTGGAAACGCCGGCAAACTTCCCCCGGGTGACGGCCTCCATAAACTGAGCTGCCTTTAGAATCAGTGGCTGTATCCCTTTTTTCCCCATCATCCAAAAGAGCTGGCTTTAGCATCAGTAGCTCTATTCCTCTTTCATTTCAGTTGCTCACAATGAAAGATGTATGTTTAGATCTCTCCGCACTACTTGTCCATGCTGACTGGTCAAAATAGTCTGCCAGCTGTTTGTTTCGATCATGCTTATGGTCTTCAAGCAAAGGTGATATCTTTAAGATGACGTGACCAAATGTTTTTTGTATCACTGGTCACGTCGTGTCTGGAAACACCTTGTTGTATTTTTCTTTTATAGCAGAAAAAAAAACTGTATGAAAATGAAACATTATATATATATACGACTACGTAAACAATCAGTGAACAAGGAAATAAAACTGAACAAAATAAGAACTGAAGTAAACAAACAGATTGAATAATTAAGCATGATAAAGGAACGAATAATTACATAAATGAGTATATAAAGATCACAGAGAGAGAGAGAGAGAGAGAGAGAGAAGAGAGAGAGAGAGAGAGAAGAGAGAGAGAGAGAGAGAGACGCATAAAGAAAGCAGTCAAGACAGAGGTAACGGGTAAACCGAAATGTAATCAAAACAGATATAATAAATCAACAATATTACAATTTATAAGTACAACGCGATCTATGCGTTTGTGCGTATCTGTTTAGAGCAATTTAGGAGTAAACTCTACTCTAAAGCAGCAAGTGTAGCATCCATACAGGGTGCTCCTGGAGGGATTCTATACTTCAGCTGGAATTCATCATGGCTGATTTCCATCTCCATCGCTTTTTTCACACACTTCCAAAACGAATCATAACTGGTGCACTTGAACAGCATCTCAGAACGGTCAGCATCGCGGAGGAAGGACTGTCCTGAACCTTTGCTTCACAGACGACATCGATGGCCTGCCAGGCAGTGAACACTCGCCGAGCTGAAAACGTTGAAAAGAAATGGCATGGGAAGCAGCGCCTTGAAGACCAAACTGATGGCAAGCCAGAACACCTCCACCACTACCGAAAAATGTCCATGGACAAATGCTAGGAATTTGCTGAAGGGTACAGATACCATGGCTGCATCACTAGCCAAGAGAAATCCAGATCAGACATCCTCACACGGACAGCAAAGACAGTTTGTCACTGTTCAGTCTGAAACCTGTGCGGAAGGGCAAGAACATCTCCAGGAATCACAAGGTCAGGTTCTTGCGTGCCCTGGTATATTCAGTCTTCCTGCACGCATGCGAGTCACGGATCCTCAAAGTGGATCTGGACAACAACAACAACAAAATCCAAGGCATGGAAATGAGATGGTAACGGAAGATACTATCAGATATAAATCATACCCATGAACAAGGGCGTCAAGCCGTCAAGCAGCACATCAGACCAGATGACGATCTGCTGACATCAGTAAAGTAAAGTACGCTGCTAATGCCATGTATCGAGATTCAAAGGCCTACCTAAAACAATACTCCAGCGAACTGTTCAGAGAAGGAGACGGAGGGGAATCCAGGGGATAAAAGAAGGACTTACGACACTGCAGAATGGACAGGGAAACTTTTGCAGACACAGGCCTTGGTTTACAACAGGCAGAGTGGAGAAACCTTGTAAACAGTTCCTCAGTGCAGTGATCCAATGACTGTTCGCTGAAGAAGACAAGAGAAGTATATGTCGCTTTAACATATTCCTACCTATATTCACCTACTCACTCACTCACACACACTCTCTCTCTCATCTTTTATTGAATTCACGAAGGACCTCTTATGGTTTCCTTGACCTATCAAAACTAGAGGAAATGAGAAGATTCTTTAACACACGCGGAAGAAGACAAGAGAAGTATATATCGCTCTAACATACCCCCCCCCCCCCCCTCTCTCTCTCTCTCTCTTAGGGTTTCCTTCACCTATCCGAAACTAGAGGAAATGAGAAGATTCTTTAACACACATGTGATTACTCCCTTAGATTTTTTTTTTAACCTTTTTGTCCAGGGATTTTCACCTGTGATATGCCAGCTACTTTATGACTCGGCAGAGGGCGTAGACGTGAGCAGTAAAGCTGTGATGAATCTGACCGGTGCCAATACGCTGACTGCATTCCGGTTTTGTTCCTAACAGATAATCCGAGTTGCTGTCTGCTAGCTTAATTCAAAAATCACTTGCATGGGACGAAACCGACTTTCTCATTTCATTCTGATGAAATTATATAGCATCCCACATTTCATGTGCATTAACAATATGGGACCGTTATCTGTCTGAAATAGTTTTAATATCTTGCCATCCTAGAATTTTTTAAAAATGCGTTTTTTCTTTTTTTTTTAGTGGAGTAAGAGAGAGAGAGAGAGAGAGAGAGAGAGAGAGAGAGAGAGAGAGAGAGAAGAAGAAGAAGAAGAAGAAGAGAGAGAGGGAGAGCGACTGACACTGATTTTTTTTAGATGTTCATTTAGCGCGCAAGAGAGAGAGAGAGAGAGAGAGAGAGAGAGAGAGAGAGAGAGAGAGAGGAGAGAGAGAGAGAAGAGAGAGAGACAGAGAGAGAGAGAGAGAGAGAGATCGCTGCATCAGAAGCCCAGATTAATCGCCCTATCTGAAGCTGCTCCATACTGTTTTTCCAGCCCAAGTTATTTGTGTGTTTTTACTGGCGAATGATGACGATTTTTGCTTCATCTGGACGGCAGAGCGTTACGACAGAGAGCTAAAGCGAGGAGCTACAAAACACTGACGACCATCCTCCACAGGTCAAAACAACGGGGACATCACATGAACAGGGCCATTTGCAGGGACAACTAGTTGACAGCTCCCTGCTCGCCCAGATGAGCCAGCCGTCCACGCTCTTTCACGAAACAACAGCTTATGCTTGTCTGCCTGCTCGCTCGCCGTTACAATCTAAGGCGCTTCATGAGTCTGTGAGAATGTTCAGTTTTAATAGACAACGGTGACGACTGCACAGATGGATGCCTAATAATTCTACGCCTGTTGTTAACTGTTTAGCAGTTCCGGACGGCGCTTTGAATAGTGCTCTATCATTCTCTCTCTCTCTCTCTCTCTCTCTCTCTCTCTTTCAAATCCTGAATGGCAGTTCGTAGAAACATATCTCGAGGCTCTCCGATCGCATTAATTCACAATGGTTCCATAGAATAAATTCAAACAGCGGTCAGTTTGTGCACATCATGATGCAACGTATGCTGGTCATTTTCTCTTGGTGCACAAATATCTCCAAGGTTTCTTTTGTCAGCTGACTCTACACTCCTGCGTGGCATTTCCAACAAAGAACGCAGCTGTCTCAAGTTGCTTCGAGTTAATTCCAAGGTGGTGATTTGGAAGGAAACCCCCCCACACTTTTTACTGCTAACTCTAATTCACAGATAAATTGAAGAAAGTGTTATACGCAGCTTCCAGCTCGATTACTGTTTCTGGTACAAGAAATGTGGCTTGTAGA
>CM065721.1:8302898-8307898 GCA_033310375.1 Conus canariensis | reverse complement strand
GAAGAGGCCATTCGCCTTGCCCATCTGAACGTGCTGTTGTCCTGGTGGTCAGGCAGTTCTTTACTTTCAGTTCTTTTGTCTTCACAACATGCACACTGTTCAGTAAGTTCTTTACTCTAAGTTCTTTTGTCTTCACAACATGCACACTGTTCAGTAAGTTCTTTACTCTAAGTTCTTTTGTCTTCACAACATGCACACTGTTCAGTAAGTTCTTTACTTTAAGTTCTTTTGTCTTCACAACATGCACGCTGTTAAGTCAGTTCTTTACTTTAAGTTCTTTTGTCTTCACAACATGCACGCTGTTCAATAAGTTCTTTACTTTAAGTTCTTTTGTCTCAACAACAAAGGCAGGACTCCAAAATAAAGAAGATACGCACGGTAGACCTTGCTCTCCACAGCTGCCCAATCGTACTTTTCATTTTTTGTTCCCATTGTCGTGAGCCATTCGGCATGCTCAGGAGAACTTTAGTACCAGAAGGTACAGCACTCGCGTACATAAATGATGGACGTAGCCTACAGCAGACACATATATAACCCACAGAGGGTGCAGCAGCCACATACATATTACATTCTAAACCACAGAGGGTACAGCAACCACATACTCTGTGCAGCCCGAGTCGTCTGTAGAGCAAGAAAACATGCTCACATTTCGCCTCTCCTCCACTCTCTTCACTGGCTATCTGTCTCAAACCGTATCTCGTACAAAATCTCAACTCTCACTTTCTCTGCTCTCTTTGAAAATGGACCTTCTTATGTCTCAGATCTCCTTAAAATCTACACCCCCTCTCGACAACTACGCTCCTGTGCTGACGACCGCCTTCTGCGAATGACTCGCTTCAGGACTACTACTGGTGAAAGATCTTTCTCTTTTCAAGCTCCAGCGACGTGGAACAGACTGCCAGACTGTCTCAGACATTCAGATTCTATCTCTTCTTTCAAGTCTAAACTTAAAACCCATCTATTTTCTCATAATTAGTCAATGCTGTGGGGAGAGGGGGGGGGGGGGGGGGGATACAACCTAACTCATAGCCGTCTGGGCCTTTTCAAATGTAGCGTATGTGTATGTTCTCTATTATATGTATTTGTTGTATGATTGAACGTTATAGGATTAAGTTTTTGTAGTGATATTTGAAGAATAAGTGAATGTCACATTGGTAGGATTAGGATTTGTTAGTTATTGTAGTAATAGTATTTGTAGTTGGGTGTAAGGTGTATTATTGTATATGAGAAGGGTGAATGTAGTATGACTTTGTAAAGCGCTTAGAGAAATTCGTTTGATTAAGCGTTATATAAGAAATCATTATTATTATTATTATTATACATATCAAATCATAATCCACAGAGGGTACAGCATACACACACATTATTAAATTATAATCCACAGAGGGTACAACAACACATACATACTAAATTATAATCCACAGAGGGTACAGTTGAGACATACATAACTACATTATTAACAACAGAAGGTACAGCAGACACAATTCATAGAGGGTCATCCAGATCCGCTCAAATCTTACCAAGTTCACAGACATCAACACACCTTATACGTCTGTTTTGTTTCTTTGTTTTTCTTTTTTCACGAGATCCATTTTTTAGAGAAATGTACGAAAATGTCGATGTCCTATCTTGCAATGCCAAAAAAGTGAGAAAAAAAGCCCAACCAATTCCTGTGTGTGCTCTTTCATCAGGATTGTGACGTAATATTGACAGCCATCACCATCCATCCTCTCGTTTTCTCTCTTTCTTTCTAGTAAGTACCTCTCTCTCTTTCTCTTTTGTAGGTACCTCTCTCTTTCTCTTTTGTAAGTACCTCTCTCTTTCTCTTTTGTAAGTACCTCTCTCTTTCTCTTTGTGAGTACCTCTCTCTTTCTCTTTTGTAAGTACCTCTCTCTTTCTCTTTTGTAAGTACTCTCTCTCTTTCTCTTTTGTGAGTACCTCTCTCTTTCTTTTGTAAGTACCTCTCTCTTTCTCTTTTGTGAGTACCTCTCTCTTTCTCTTTTGTAAGTACCTCTCTCTTTCTCTTTTGTAAGTACCTCTCTCTCTTTTGTAAGTACCTCTCTCTTTCTCTTTTGTGAGTACCTCTCTCTTTCTCTTTTGTAAGTACCTCTCTCTTTCTCTTTTGTAAGTACCTCTCTCTTTCTTTTGTAAGTACCTCTCTCTTTCTCTTTTGTGAGTACCTCTCTCTTTCTCTTTTGTAAGTACCTCTCTCTTTCTCTTTTGTAGGTACCTCTCTCTTTCTCTTTTGTAAGCACCTTTCTCTTTCTTTTGTAAGTAACTCTCTCTTTCTCTTTTGTAGGTACCTCTCTCTTTCTCTTTTGTGAGTACCTCTCTCTTTCTCTTTTGTGAATACCTCTCTCTTTCTCTTTTGAAAGTACCTCTCTCTTTCTCTTTTGTGAATACCTCTCTCTTTCTCTTTTGTCAGTACCTCTCTCTTTCTTTTGTAAGTACCTCTCTCTTTCTCTTTTGTGAATACCTCTCTCTTTCTTTTGTAAGTACCTCTCTCTTTCTCTTTTGTAAGTACCTCTCTCTTTCTCTTTTGTAAGTACCTCTCTCTTTCTTTTGTAAGTACCTCTCTCTTTCTCTTTTGTAAGTACCTCTCTCTTTCTTTTGTAAGTACCTCTCTCTTTCTCTTTTGTAAGTACCTCTCTCTTTCTCTTTTGTAAGTACCTCTCTCTTTCCTTTGTAAGTACCTCTCTCTTTCTCTTTTGTAAGTACCTCTCTCTTTCTCTTTTGTAAGCACCTTTCTCTTTCTTTTGTAAGTACCTCTCTCTCTTTTGTAAGTACCTCTCTCTTTCTTTTGTAAGTACCTCTCTCTTTCTCTTTTGTAAGTACCTCTCTCTTTCTCTTTTGTAAGCACCTTTCTCTTTCTTTTGTAAGTACCTCTCTCTTTCTCTTTTGTAAGTACCTCTCTCTTTCTCTTTTGTAAGTACCTCTCTCTTTCTCTTTTGTAAGCACCTTTCTCTTTCTTTTGTAAGTACCTCTCTCTTTCTTTTGTAAGTACCTCTCTCTTTCTCTTTTGTAAGTACCTCTCTCTTTCTTTTGTAAGTACCTCTCTCTCTCTCTTTGTTAGTACCTCTCTCTTTCTTTTGTAAGTACCTCTCTCTTTCTTTTTTGTTAGTACCTCTCTCTTTCTTTTGTAAGTACCTCTCTCTTTCTTTTGTAAGTACCTCTCTCTTTCTCTTTTGTAAGTACCTCTCTCTTTCTTTTGTAAGTACCTCTCTCTTTCTCTTTTGTAAGTACCTCTCTCTTTCTTTTGTAAGTACCTCTCTCTTTCTTTTGTAAGTACCTCTCTCTTTCTCTTTTGTAAGTACCTCTCTCTTTCTTTTTTGTAAGCACCTCTCTCTTTCTTTTGTAAGTACCTCTCTCTTTCTTTTGTAAGTACCTCTCTCTTTCTCTTTTGTAAGTACCTCTCTCTTTCTCTTTTGTAAGCACCTCTCTCTCTCTCTTATGCACATTCCTTAGCATTATCAGTTAACGTCATTTTCCTACGCCCAAATCACCATCCCCCCCCCCCCCCCCTCTCCCATTTTCTCCCACTCCCTTCTCTACGTCTTTCTGGCTGACGTCGTTGCATGCTGACATTATTAAGACATAACACAGACAACAACGCTATACCGCATTCTGACGTAGTTGCTAGCCATCTATCTTCTTCTTCCCTTTGTTATCTGATAGCGCCGTGACGCTCATCAACGGCTTGAGTATTTCCTTTGCCACCCACGCTACTGCAAAAAACGCCGAGAGTCACTACACTCCTTCACGCATGTTGTGAGCTCACACGCGCTGTGCATGTGGTGGAACCCGTAACTTCATGCACTCACTTCAAAAGCTGAAAGCTGCCAGGATCTGGGAGCTTGTTATCTTTGCTCCAAACTGTGTGATGTCAAACTGCACATGTTGAGAAGTGCCTGTCTCCTTTTCAGATGATTAACTCCCCCCTCCCTTCCATAATAATTCATTAATTAATGTCAGTTCCACCGAGGAGGTGTCACTACTTTTCATTAACTGTCATGTTCCTCTGCTGAGCTGTCAACCAGACAGACATCAGAAACAAGAAGGTTAACCCTTATAAGAAAAAAAGGAGAGGCCCAGTCCCATACAAGCACAGACCCACCGTGGGCTGTAAGACTAAAAACAGTCATTACCAGTGTGTAAGACAGCACATGTGTATGCCAGAGAGGGTAAAGCTTTGTAGTTGGCGACTGCTTAATATTTATGTTTATCTTAGTGGTATGTAAGTAGTTAATTACCCTAACACACTATTTGACTAGTCTGATGAGTTATTTCCGTTCAATTTGTAGCAGTTTCTGACAGTCTCAACACCACCTGTCAAAATCCACTCAAAACCTTATTGAAGAAACGAAAAGCGGAGACAGAAAATGAAAGGTAACACATTTCGTTTTACTTAGGAAGACTGAGACCTCACACCACACTTTCCTGAAAGTTCAGAGGGCAAGTGTGAGGACTCACTGCGCTGGACTCCAAGCCAATCATCTACACATCACGTCCTGTAACCTCCACAGACCCAGGACTCTGTCCTCCACGACAACTGGCCCAGCGCGGGAACAACAATACATGCTTCTGTGCGGACACGTGGGCAACCGAGTAACCTGCTGACCTATGTTTAGTGCTGACATCAACAAAAAACAGAAAGACAGATGTGTGCACCTCTCCACCCTTACATCAGCTGAGTCCTTGAGTACCCACCGGAGTCCGACTCAAATCAAACAAAACCTTCCCTCTTTTTATGATGAGATAAAGTGGGGAAAAGTCCAGCCCAAACAAAGACAGTCTTCATTTTGTTGAAGTTATGAATCATTTCTTTATCTGAATGTTGTATACAAAAGTAAGGATTTTGTGCGTGAAATCGCACTCGTGCTCCACTTGGAGCACAAGCGCTTTGAGGTGCACAAACCTCAGATAGATTACACCTGAGCTATTCTTGAGTATTTTTTTTTACTGTCCGGAGAAACATCAAATTTTCTTTCCATAAGTAATAC
>CM065721.1:8287898-8290398 GCA_033310375.1 Conus canariensis | reverse complement strand
ATGGCATAAGTGGTTGATTCATCTGTGATGTCAAATTGTTATACGTCAACCTTAGCATGGCATAAGTGGCTTGATTCATCTGCTGATGTCAAATTGTTATACGTCCAACCTTAGCATGGCATAAGTGGCTTGATTCATCTGCTGATGTCAAATTGTTATACGTCCAACCTTAGCATGGCATAAGTGGCTTGATTCATCTGCTGATGTCAAATTGTTATACGTCCAACCTTAGCATGGCATAAGTGGCTTGATTCATCTGCTGATGTCAAATTGTTATACGTCCAACCTTAGCATGGCATAAGTGGCTTGATTCATCTGCTGATGTCAAATTGTTATACGTCCAACCTTAGCATGGCATAATGGCTTGATTCATCTGCTGATGTCAAATTGTTATACGTCCAACCTTAGCATGGCATAAGTGGCTTGATTCATCTGCTGATGTCAAATTGTTATACGTCCAACCTTAGCATGGCATAAGTGGCTTGATTCATCTGCTGATGTCAAATTGTTATACGTCCAACCTTAGCATGGCATAAGTAGGAAACTGGACGTATATTGACCTTGATGGTGGCCCATTTGTTGTGGCCACGATTTCTGATGTGGAGCTTTGCTGGGTTTCTGGTTCATAAAGCTTCACAAATCCTATCATTAGCTAAAATATATACAGAAATTGTTTCAATGTACAACGCAAACATCAGAATTTGGAGAAAAAAAAAATCCATCAATCGAAAACGAATGAAAAACATGTAATCAATGTTAAATCTGTATGCTTGCATAACATCGAATGTGTTAGATGCAACGAGTCTCTCAGACACTGGCGTGTGTACAATGACAACACTGGGTTGGTCTGTCTTGCAGATAAACTTCGCTTGAGGGAGCAGTCTTGGGGTACCCTCACACCAAGCGACATCCGCCTTATTGGAGTAAACACAGTGGAAAATGATGCCAGTCCTCTTTGAGCAGCCCCTGTCGGAGTAATCCTGCCACAGGAGAAAAGCAGGACACGGAGAAACGTTTACTGCCAAGAATTTTTTTTTTTAAATCTACGAGTCATCCATGAATCCCGCCTGCCTACATGTTGCGTGGCATGTCTCTGACATAGGGTGACGGCACTGGTGCGTATCTTATGGCTCTTAAGCTGAACTGTTAAAACTGTTCCAATTAAGTGAGGCGCACGTGCAGTACTCGCGTTCGGTGAAACCTTCGCATCAAACGACATCTCTTTCCGGCCTTTTGATCTGTTACACCGCCATCTTCACTTAGTCTATGGTAAAGACCTCAGCCCTTTCCACCCCTTCTGTACGCTGGGAATAAAAATGAAACGACACCTCTGACAACAGACATGATGGTCCAGCCCTGTGGATCTTCTTCCTCTTGGCGTTCGCTAGCTAGACCGTCAGTCCATGACGGGTGATGAACAGTCCTGTTTTTTCAAGCTCCCGATAACAGCTGTAGAGCTTGGCCTTCAGCGCAGAGTACATGGGCCACATCTCCTGTCTGGCTGGGTCATGAAGGGAAGGGGGTGGGGGGGGGGGGGGGGGGGCGTGGGGGGGATCTCTGGAGCAGTCTGGTCTTCCTGTCTGCACTGACAGGTCGGAGACGGCACAAGTCTTATCTTCCGGTCCCCATGACAGTTTAGTGTTGTGTCTGGTGCGGACCCTCACCACAACACTTTGCTGCTCTGTGGTCAACACGTGGTAGTCGTCCCTCGGTATTGTAGGCTTTGTCCGTGCCTGATCATTCTCCGCGTTTCGGGTTCAAATCTCCACAGGGCCATTTCGGTACAATGGGGTTTTTCTTTTCCTGGGATTTAGTTCACACTGGCTCTGACGAAAGTCTTTCGAATGAGACTGTAAACCGAAAGTCCATGTATAAACACATACATAACATCACGCACACGCATAGTACTACAATCCCAACTTTCAGACGGGAAGGCCACTTTGGCCGTTGGTATCGATAACATGTATACACATAGCATGCTTCTTCTGGGTAACATCGAAGGGATGAGTGACTGATACTCGTCTGAATGACACGGAAGACGAATTTGCAGCGCCAAAGGGCAGCTCTTCATTCGGTTCTCTCCTGGCAGGCAGCCCGCTGTCAAAACGCGTGTGTGCATTGTAACTCTCAGACCTTGGTCCCTAACTGAGGATGGACGCTCAATATCTATAAAATATATGTTCATCCATCTGGATTCGGCTGGAGTTGGAAACAGTCTTCAGTAAGTGAACCACCTTTTAGTTTCCAATACAAACCGGACAGGGTTCGTAGAGGGGGCAGTATCTACAAGTAGTACAAAAATCATCAAATCCCGAAAGAAAAAACCGTTCGCATACAAACAAATCAGAGGTCAACACCGACTGTCAGTCTTTCTTAGAGCAGGCGTGGCGTTAGCGCACACAAGAGAACGCTCCGACAACTGAGCGCCGCCGTGTTTGTCCATATTTAATAATATTTTAGTTATTGATCTGTTGGTTTTAAAGTCAACTGCCATACTAGT
>CM065721.1:8280398-8282898 GCA_033310375.1 Conus canariensis | reverse complement strand
CCCCCATCAGAACAAAGTGTACATCGTCTGGTCTCACCCCCATCAGGACAAAGTGTACATCGTCTGGTCTCACCCCCATCAGGACAAAGTGTACATCGTCTGGTCTCACCGCCATCAGAACAAAGTGTACATCGTCTGGTCTCACCCCATCAGGACAAAGTGTACATCGTCTGGTCTCACCCCTATCAGGACAAAGTGTACATCGCCTGGTCTCACCCCCATCAGGACAAAGTGTACATCGTCTGGTCTCACCCCCATCAGGACAAAGTGTACATCGTCTGGTCTCACTCCCATCAGGACAAAGTGTACATCGTCTGGTCTCACCCCCATCACAACAAAGTGTACATCGTCTGGTCTCACCCCATCAGAACAAAGTGTACATCGTCTGGTCTCACCCCCATCAGGAGAAAAGTGTAACACGGGGCCCGGCCCCTTGATTTTCTGTTCGCGGTTCACTCGGCGTCGCTCCGGCTTATCGATCTCGGCGCCTCGCTCCCTTGAACGGCCAGAGCATCCCGGACCCCGAAATGGACAGGCTCAGCCATCCGCAGTGAGATGGAGGGGGAAGAGAACTCGCCCCCCAATCTCATTCACCCATCTTTTGGGGGGGGGGGGGGGGGGGCAAGGAAGCGGCGCCACTCGCTGCCTCCCCCCCCCCCCCCTCACCCTGCCTCCTTTTCGGCTGCATGCAGCTCAGTCCGTGCCGGTTGAGGAGGGTCGATGATGTTGGCGCCTCTCATAGATTGTGGGTGTGATGGAAGTCTGCTCGGTTCAAGGATGTGTGTGATTCGTTGACCTGGGTTCTGGCTTCTCGGCAAGATAATCCGAGACGTCCTTCAAAGGTAATTCATTGACTCTCTCTCTCTGTCTCTGTCTCTCATTGTTCTCTTCACAGCCTAATATACATGGTTATGTAAACTTCCATACAGCGTTATTTCAGTATTTGTTAACAGACGGGAGAGGGAGATGTTTCTAGAATTAACACTTCCACGCTAGAATGAGAGCAGCTTACAGGAAATGAGCTCCAACTTCACATGTAGCTAAAAGAAATACCAGAAAAATAGCGACAGATACATACAGAAACTAGCGGAGCAAGATGGCGAGGGTGAGCACAGTTCAGCGTTCATGGTCATACAAGCCTAGCCGACCACATAGGGCCCTTTCAGGGCGATCAGCATGGGGGGCAGTGGGGGTGGGGGTGGGGAGATAAACGAGAGAAATCACAGCTGTCAACGGAAAAGCCGTTCTACACAGCAGACAACCAATGACAACAATATTGCTGTCCGTAAGGCGGACAACACTAGGCCGTGCTGAATGTCCAAGCTAGTTCCTTTAGTTTATTGTAACTAGTAGTAAACAAATAAATCAAACACTACTACAAAACAAAACAAAAATCTCGTTTTGCTGCGACAACAACAATAACAACACACACACACACACACACACACACACACACACACACACACACACACACACACACACACACATATTTATGCACGCGAACCAGCGTACACACACATTCACATTCACTCGCACACAAACAAGGCACACACATACACACCATTCCAAACCATCGACACCAATGATGCAAATCTGTATTGGCGGAACTCAAAGACCAAAGCAGACGGAACATTGAACTACTCTTCAACGCTAACGAAACAGACAAACGTTCAGCGAAGGTGGGAGAAAAGAAAAAAAACAAGATGTGAAAGTGGAAAAGTAAATGTCAGCTGTAAGCTGACAGTCCGCCTCGTTAGAACTAATCCCATCCCCCGGCCAGACCCTCCCTCCCTGTCACCCACAGCTGCTGGCCTGCTCATTCCTGGATACACACAGGCCCCGGCAGGGAAAGAAAACACGGTGTGCTGGCAGAATTGGCACGGGCACCCCGTCTGGAAGCATTCCTGCCGGGAACAGGCACATGTGTGAGGAGTAGAACTGAGGGGAAGCACTGTCAATGCCGACAGTGGGCCAGAGCTAACGACAGTTGTTGCTGTCGTACCCTGCCTAAAAGACTCAGGGATCATCCGAACAGCCGAAGTACTTGAACACCATGGTACAAATGCATCAGCTGGGGATGAGAACATTACGTGTGTGTGACCGATTTTGATTACCCCGCCACGTGGGCAGCCACACTCCAACTTCGGGGGATTTGGGAAACTGATAACGTTATGACAGTGGCAACTTCTTCCAGGAACCCCGTTTTCAATGCTCGTTTCTCCATCACCGGGTTACTGCTGCACGCCGAGACTTGCAGCGAGACCTGCAGCTGCCTGCATAAGATGACTGGCAGGCTGTTGTATGATGACAGGATCACCCCCCAAGCAGGCTCATGTGTGTTGTGATGCCGGTCCTGACCAGGAAGTGGAGTCATCAACTCACCGAAGAACTCACACCCTGGGAAATAATTGCGCTCAATGGGTTCACTGGACGACTTTCTCTGGGCTGAACGCTCAAAGGCGTGAAAGTGTGACAACTTGGACTCGGGTTAAGACTTAGC
>CM065721.1:8245398-8272898 GCA_033310375.1 Conus canariensis | reverse complement strand
TCTGTGACATGTTCCACACGCAGTGATAAAACGATGGACTTTTGTTAAAGCAACGTTTCCCATGCTTATAAATCATTTTCTCTTTCTCCAATCTGTTCATGTGACTCCGATACTGTGAAACTGATTCCAGCCTTCAGACCCAAAATCTAGATTGAAGGTGTTGTGAAAAAGATCGTGAAAGTGTGAATGAATAAGAGCGTAGATGAGTTGAGAGGATATTTTGATTTAGTGACTGGGATATGTTCATTGACTCGTGTCAGAATGTTAATGAAGCGGCCTCTGTTGTGTCTGGTTATATTCATTGTTGTGAAGACAAGATAATTCCCTCTAAAATTACGAAACTCTTTCCCAACAATAAACCATGGATAACTAAGTCTATCATAACAGTTTTAGATTTCAGACAGGGAACAGGGAAGGCAGAAAACAAATTCAAAGAATGCGTAGAGGAAATTTACGTTTGGGACCAGAAGATGTCAAAGATAAGGTACAGCTTAAATTTCAGAAAGGGGTAAAAATAAAAGATACAAGGGCTGGATTAAAACTCTCACTGGGGAAACAAAAAAGGAAATGGGAACTTGTCAGATGAACATTCATGAGCACACTGATTTTGCAAATAAACTGAAGATTTTTTTTATTGTCGGTTTGAAAGGGATGATTTGAGTAAGGATTTGAACGAGATAATATCACAGCTACACGAATGAATGAAGGTTGAAAACAATTACAAAGACTTCAAAATTGACGAGAAGGCTGCTAAATCTATGTTTTCAAATTAACATCAGGAAAACAATCTGTCCAGACATTATAAGCGGAAATTGCTGAAGATATGTGCCTCTGAACTCTCTGTCGTGTGTTTTGTCAACTCTTCAACTGGTCTCTCAACGCATGCTCCATTCCCAGTATCTGGAAAAACTTAAATGTCTGTCCCATCCCAAAGAAAAGAAGTCCAACAATTCTAAATGATTATCGCTCCATAACTCTTAATTCATTTGTCATGAAATGCTTTGAAAAAATTGTTCTCTGTTATCTTTCGGCTTTTTCCAGATCCACACCTTGAACCTCTCCAGTTGTTGCTTGCAAACCCCAAAAGGGTACTGACGTTGCTGTTTTAACTCTTCTTCATAGTGCTTTTCTCCACTTGAACAACCAAATTTCTTTTCTTCGTTTTTGTTTTCACTAATTTCTCATCTGCTTTCAACACAATACAACCCCACCTTCTAGCACATAAACTGCTTGATTTAGATGTTGATTCAAAGATTGTCGATGCTCTGCTTTACAGAACAAATCTGTCCATTTCTGATCTGTATATCTCTTCTAAACGTTCTACCTACTCTGGTGCACCTCAAGGTATAGTGCTGTCTTCTGTTCTCTGCCTTATGAATGCAGAGGCACGGAAGCATTCCCACCAGCAAACACTGAGACGATTCTTCCTTTGAAGATCTCTCAAACTCTGACTCCATTTTGATGAAATAGAGAATTCTGTTCATGGTGCAAAGAAAATTATTTCGATCTTACAGTTACAAAAAAGGGAAATGACAGCTGATTTCCGTACAGCCTCTCCACCCGTACCAAATGTTACTATTGATGTTCATGCAGTTCAGAGGGTGGACGAACACAAATATCTAAGTGCGGTTGTAGACGAGAAATGGTTTCTGACAAAAAAAAAAAAATCAACATTGAAGTTCTATCCTCCACCACCCCCTCCTCCCTAAAAATGTGAATCAAGAATTTTTTTTGTTAGCAGAAACTGAGAAATATAAGTGTCCATTCAAAGATTTTTACAAACTTATTACCGCTGTAGCATTGAATCCTTGCTCACTGTTTCATTTCTATGCTAGTATGAAAGTCTGGTATGCAAAGCAGCCGAGTTTTGAATGATGTGGTGAATGTATGCAGTAAAGTTGTGGGTGGAAGGCAAGGTGGTACACAAGAGCTGTATTAGAAACGATCCATGTTTGCGCGAAAGACAGGACAAACTGCAAGTGATGACAGCCTTGTTTCGGCGAACTACTAGGAACATCCACCATCAGACGCCGTTTTATAGCAAAGGAGGATTAAATCAAGGCGCAGAAAACTTTTATCCCAGGATCAATTAATTTCTTAAATTCTTCGATACTTTTATACTACTTTCTCCGTGTAACCTCGAGCGTAAGTGAATGAGTGAGCTACGATGAATCAGCTAGTGTGTCACTGCATATCTATCTATCTATCTCTGTGTGTGTGTGTGTGTGGTGCGTGCGTGCGTGCGTGCGTGCGTGCGTGCGCGCGTGCGTGTGTGTGTGTGTGTGTGTGTGTGTGTGTGTGTGAGGGACGGGGGGGGGGGGGGGGGGGGGGGGGGATGGGCATGGGCATTACTGCTTGCATATTATTCTATTTGATTTTCACTTTTCAAAGTTTTGATTCTGTTCTTAATTAATGGTAGTAATCTAAGGGGCTGTACATTTAGAAGTACTTTGAAAATATGATGCGAGTCTAAATGCTACTTTTGCGACGTTTTTATCATTCATATCTTATAAATTTGTTAATTACTAGTTACATTTCATATTCTGTTCAATCGTGTTTGTGTGATAGTTGCACCTGTCGTAGTAATTTCCTTTTAAGAGATTATAAAAAGTTTTCTATCTTACCTGACACACCGTTATCATTCATTTTTCCATTGATATGGATGTGCGCACACCCATATTTTTTATACAGAAAAAAAAATGATGAGTAACCTTGTCTGCATAATGTGGGTGTGCAACCACCCATACTCTCTTTATTCATAATGAAGTATGGGTGTGCTCACACCCCAGACCATACAGAAAGGCATCAATTTCCCTTTGGTCGTTTACTTCCTTACTTTCTTAAAAACAGAAATCTATCTTACGGAAGAAGACACACGAATGGAAAGTGATATAAGTCATCTAAATTCTGGCAGGCAGAACATACAAACATGTAAGCTCTGGTAGCTTGAATGCACGTCTGGGTGCACTCACCCACGACATTCGGAAAAAGGTGAAAAGAAGTTCACTGGCCTATTCCCGACACCTCTGGATGTACCAGGCTGCTGCCCTGAGTGGTATACAGCTGGCCACACAGAGCCCCCGACCGCCATAGTGAGGAGTCGCAGTCAGCATGGTACTGCGGCAGGCATTTTCTTCTTAGTGCTCATCTAGTCTGTCAGTTCATTTCTTCAATCAACAACGCACTTCAACCGCCTTTCCCGTACCCCAGCCACCTTTTCCTGAACCTTTTCCTCGTCTCTTTCCTTTATCTCCAAACCTCATTGCTTGCTACTGATAAAGACAGCAGCAAATTTAACATTAGTCATGATAAAACTTTAGCACTTCAAAACAATTGTAGAGTTACTAAAGGAACACGTACTTATTACGATATTATGGTGGAAGCCAATGAAGTTTTTAGCATTAGTGCCTTTGTCAAGTGGGAACAACGTCTTGATATACCTACTGACTGGATAGAGGTACTGAAAAGGATTAAGAAAATTAAAGAAACAAAACTGAAATGGTTCCAAATTGAAATATGCCACTGAATTTCGGTAACAAATAGTGTTCTGAAAAGTATGCAAATTATTGATAGTGACAAATGTAATTTTTGTAACAGAGAGATAAAGACTCAATTAATCATTACCTGTGCGAATATGAGTTTTCCCATATTTTCTAGAAAGACCTTGAAAGAGCTCTGAGAGTTAAGTGTTCACACTGTGAACGATTATCCATTATTAATGTGGAGATTATATTATTTGGTACAGATGTGAAAACAAAAACCAAAGATATGCTAGACCTGATCATTTTAATGGGAAAATATTTCATTTATAAATGTAGAATTAACAAAACCAAACCTAATCTAAACATGTTTTTGAAGGAGCTGGACTACAGATATAAAATGGAGAAATATATGTACTTGATGGAGATGAATCATGCTACCTACCAAACAAAATGATTACCATATATTAAACTACTAGAGGATTAATGGTTATATTATGTACTGCATGTATGTGTACTAAGTGTGTGTGTGTGTGTGTGTGTCTATATATATATATATATATATATATATATATATATATATATATAATGTGTGTGTGTCTGTGTGTGTGTGTGTGCGTGTGTGTGTGTGTGTGCATGCACGCGCAAGCACACACACACACACATATGTGGATGTGTGTGTGTGTGTATACATATATATGTTATGATAAGTACTTGTATACTCTCTTTGTTTTCTATTTAACGTCGTCCGCGACCTTGGAGCCTCCATGAAATAATGGGAAGTCAAAGTGTGTCTGTATAATCTGCTTTCTTCGAATGCCATGATTCGATGGAGTTGAGGTAATACTTTGTGTCATGCAGTTTATAACCTTGTATCATGTTTCTGTACATCATTAATGCCATTTATATTGGAATTTATTCGTGATGTGTGCCCATTTAAAAGATGAAAAAAAATCTGGACTTAAAAAAAATAAAACAAATAAAAGAAACCACAAATTGTAAAAAAAAAGAAAAAAAAAAAAAAGACAGCAGCAGTTTCTACAATAAATGTTCTGACCTTGATCACCTGTGTTCTGTGACCGTTACGTAACAGACACCAGCAGCAGGGCAAGACTGAAACCGAATTGTTGTTGCCAGGTCCTCCATCACTTTTCTCCTTCCCTCAGTAGGCGCTACATCCTCCCCCCCCCCTACCACCATCATCCTCACCACACACACACACACGCGCGCGCGCGCGCGCGCGCTCACACACACATGCGCGCACAGACTCTCAAATGGGATAATTAACATAGAATCTGTTATACAAGTGAGGCACACAGAGAGGGAGGGAGGGTGGGGGCAGGGGAGAGTGTGTAGATAAAATGATTGATTCACTAGATCCATAGATAAGCACTGGTGCAGTTATCCCGTCCTGGCCCTGCGTAGGGTATGCTATATATATAAAAGAGAGAGAGAGAGAGAGAGAGAGAGAGAGAGAGAGAGAGAGAGAGAGGACAGACAGACAGACAGACAGACAGACAGACAGACACAGAAACAGTGACAGAAACAGAGACAGAACAGACTCAGACAGACAGCGACACAGAGAACGAGAATCAGAGAAAGAGTGGATGCGAAGGGGGAAGAAGGGAAGAGAACCTAAAACATCACCCTTCCCCGCAGTTAACGCACGCACGCAGGATAATAACAAAGCCAACACCACTACAAACAAACATCCACAGCTTTCAAGTTCAAGTTGATGGTAACAGCCACCATCACCACGACTACCATCACACACGCCCAAAGCGGCAGAGAAGCGGTCGCCGCACCCGTCTGTCTTGCACGTGGAGCAACAACCCCACGCCAAGCCCCCCGCACACGCTGATCGCCACGCCCAGCCGCCCTCCTCCCCCCAAAGGAACCGGTTCCCCCAAATGTCAAGTGAGGTGCTCCCCGGTAAGACGACCCGTCCCACCACTGTCGGCCCTTTCTAACCTGACATTCTCACTGTCACACAATGGCTGGCCTACCTTACATCGCCCTCAGTGTTCTCCCCCCCCCTCCCCCCCCCCTCCACTTCCCATCCTCCTCTTGTTGTCCGTCTTTACTGCAACACCTCGACTTTACAACTCGTCTGCAAGGTTGATGGGGGAGGAAGCCAAGGTCTGGCGGAGGGGAGGGGGGAACGGGTCTTGGGGTGGATTTAGGTGTGTCGAATTGGCACATTCTGTTATGGTTCAGGGGAGGAATGAGGTGGGGGTGGGGGATGAACACGGCACACTCTATTACAGTCTAAGACAAGTGGGGTGGGGAAGGAGCAGGTGGAAATGGCACATTCTGAAATGCCGTGAAAGTGGTCGGGGTGGAGCAAAGCACGGAAATGGCACACTCTGACATGCCGTGAAAGTGGTCGGGGTGGAGCAAAGCACGGAAATGGCACATTCTGAAATGCCGTGAAAGTGGTCGGGGTGGAGCAAAGCACGGAAATGGCACATTCTGAAATGCCGTGAAAGTGGTCGGGGTGGAGCAAAGCACGGAAATGGCACACTCTGACATGCCGTGAAAGTGATCGGGTGGAGCAAAGCACGGAAATGCACAGTCTGACGGCTCCGAGAGAGAGGGATGAGGGTGGGAGTTGAAACAGCACATCATCACGGTCTGAAGGAGATGGGGTTGGGGGGATGAGGGGGGGGGGGGGGGGGCGGCGGAAATGGCACCATGCCGTGCTCAGAGGGGAAGTGGGTGGGGAGAATGGGAGTGGGCATGGCATAACGTCATGCTTTTTAACAGTAGTGGGTGAGGAGGAAGAAGGTGGAAATGGCAAACATAGTCATACTCTGAGGGGAGTGGTTAGGGAGGAAGGGGTGGAAACAGCACATTCATGCACTTAAGGGAGCAGGGTGGGAAGGGAGTGCAAATGGCACTCTGTCATACTCTGAAGGGTGTGGGTGGGAGGGGAGTGCAAATGGCACTCTGTCATACTCTGAAGGGCGTGGGTGGGAAGGGAGTGTAAATGGCACTCTGTCATACTCTGAAGGGTGTGGGTGGGAAGGGAGTGCAAATGGCACTCTGTCATACTCTGAAGGGCGTGGGTGGGAGGGGAGTGTAAGTGGCACTCTGTCGTTCTCTGTGCAGAATGGGAGGAGAGGGGGGACGGGGGGCGGGGGGGGGGGGGGGACGGCACACTTTGTTATACTCTGAACTAACACTCTGTCACAGTCTGAGGAAAAAAATGATGGGGGGGGGGGGGGGAGGGGGGGAAGAGAGAGAGAGAGAGAGAGAGAGAGAGGAGAGAGAGAGAGGAGAGGAGAGAGGAGAGAGAGAGAGGACGGCACACTTTGCTATACTCTGAAGTAACACTCTGTCACAGTCTGAGGAAACGTGATTGGGGGGTGGGGGGGGGGGGGGGGAGGAGAGAAGGAAATGGCTCGTTCTGACATGCCATGAGGGCAGCGGGGCGGAAACGGAGTGAGATGGAGTACGCAGACTTGGTCATGCTTACAGGGAAGACGGGCGGAAGACGGGGAAGGACAGACCATCTTGCTGTATGGGAGGGCATGAGAAGGGAGGGAGGAACAGACAGAAAGAGGGCGGCGGAATCAGCAGACTCATGTTCTGAGGGAAAGATCTTTCTCACGCTATCCCCACAGCCCCGCCGACCACACACACCGAGTTAGATTCTGTTTTTCTTTTTGTTTGTTTGTTTACATCCACCATACGGTGGGTGAGCTGTTTATCCGGCAAAGACCGTGGTGGGTTAGCGCCTCCCCATGCATGGGTCACGCCGTGTGCAGCACATCCAGGAAGCAAGGTCTACCACGTGATGTCCCAGAACCACGCGTCTCAAGCGGACCTTCCAAAACCTTCTGGCGCCACGAGTCGTCCGGAATCCAAGCTTTTAAAAAAAAATTTTTCAGCACCAGCAAATTGGAAAGTCCTACTCTCTAAATGTTGGCGTCACCTCAGCATTTCTGAAAGGCATTCTTCTGCTCTTTTGTACACATGAAAACAGAACGATTGTAGTTTTAACTTTTTTTTCTTGCTTTTCTACCAGCAGTAAAGTAGTGTAGTAGCGTCCCGTGGGTTGATTTGGAAAATGCAGCAGCAACGCAAAGCCTTGCTGTGGCGTGATTGCTACACTCGCGACGAAAAAGTTAATGTTTCAGAAACAGACAGCACTATACAATGGTGGTCTCAGGTCAGCAGCGTGACAGAATTGCCTAAAATGTTACATCCTTATCGAACCCACTGGTTAAGCAGAGACTGTGATGATGTCATGGAACCCAAGACAGCGCAGTGGTCTTCGCTTCTCAACTTTCTGACCACTTTTGGGGGGTGATCACCTTGGTAAGACTGTAACAAGACATCACAGGACACCAGACGTCGTTAAGTGTGTGTGTGTGTGTGTGTGTGTGTGTGTGTGTGTGTGTGTGTGTATGCGCGCGCGCGAGCGTGTATGTGTGCAAGAGCGCGCGTATCTCCCTTTCAAACAAAAAATCTTTCATTTTGATAGCCTCAGTGAAGTTTCATCCTGATCAAACGATGCTGTTCCCCCGGGGAACGTGAACACAAGCATGAGCTGAGCTGCCTCCAACGGCTCAGGACTCCATGACCCAGACCATTACCCCACCAATTACTGCGAGTGCATCCACGACCTTGACCGTGGCTTTCCCCCCTCTCCATTGGGCAAAAACACAGCTGGCTCGTGACGTAGTCACTTTGGGAGCTCTTTGTTCACGGGGCGGCAATTATCGGGATTGAAATCTGAAACCCGGTCCCGGTTAGTTTCGCCTGTTTGTTTACTCGTGCATAGCCAAGGCATTACGTCGCTTGAACTCGTCCAGCCCGCACTTTGCAGGCGAATTAGGTCAGGGAAAGGCTGACGTCCAACACGACGGGCACAGACAGGCAAAAAGCCACCGGGTTGGTAAAACGACCCAAGCATTTTGTACTTGTAAGCGAACGACAGCTTGACTAACAGGTCATGACTGTGATGAAAGAGACGCGCAGCACGCAAAAAAAACAATGACTGGTTGAGAGAGATTTGAAAGCTGAGGTGAAGGGGGTGGAAGGAGGGTGGGAGCGAGAGAGTGGGGATAGAGAGGGCAGGAGGGAAAATGGGAGTGGGGGAGGACGAAGTTGGTGAACGCTTTGTACTTCAACTTTTAAACTTTTGAGAAAATTTGGCTATTGCGTTGTGAATGAGATGGTCACAGTTGCACATGCGTGCATGCATGTCTGCGTGAGCGCCGGCACTTGTGTGTGAGTGTGTGTGTGTTTTGCGCGCGCGCGCGCGCGCGCGCGCGCGCGCGCGAGAGAGAGAGAGAGAGAGAGAGAGAAAGAGAGAGAGACAGAGTGTGTGTGTGTGTGTGTGTGTGTGTGTGTGTGGTGCGCGCGCAAGCACGCGTAATCATGTGTGTGTGTGTGTGTGTGTGTGTGTGTGTGTGTGTGTGTGTGTGTGTGTGTGCAAACGCATCATTTACTTTCCACAAAATCACGAAGACGGTTTCACAAGAGCAGAAACCCAAAGGAAAGTTCGATGTCGTCGGAAAGATACAAAGCTTGTACAGCTTCACCAGCGCGGACACTGGTGTCTTCAGCTACTGGCCATGTTGCTCAGCATCATTGTACACGTTGAATCAAGCAGAACTGACAAAGCTTCACTCTCACCCACCCATCCCCCGACATCTCCTCGCGCGCGCCCGAGCACACACACACACACACACACACACACACACACACACACACACACACGTCTTTTACATGCCAAGTTTCCGTGCTCGTACACTTTGGGCTTGGACCGACAGTTATGCGTCAGTGATCAGGTAACATTTTGTATTCATATTCCCAGTGATCAGGTAACATTTTGGATTCATATTCCCAGTGATCAGGTAACATTTTGTATTCATATTCCCAGTAATCAGATAACATTTTGTATTCATATTCCCAATGATCAGGTAACATTTTGTATTCATACTCCGAGTGATCAGGTAACACTTTGTATTCATATTCCGAGCGATCAGGTAACATTTTGTATTCATATTCGGAGTGATCAGATAACACTTTGTATTCATATTCCGAGTGATCAGATAACACTTTGTATTCATATTCCGGATCAACTGCTACACCGACCGCTGGACGTTCATGTTCCTTTATCGAGGAGAAAAGAGAAGACAACTCCATTGCCCTCCCCTCTCCCTCCGCCCTCACACACACACACACACACACACACAGGAAGCACAATTTATCAATGAAACTGGGGGGGGGGGGGGGGGGGGTTGTTTGTTTGTTTCTTTTTTTTTCCTTCCTTTTTTCTTTCCAGGCTACGGTTTTGGTTAAGGCTGGGTTCATTCGGTTTAATTTAAGGTTATGGGCGGGTTTTGGTTAAGGTGAGCGAAGGGTCGAGCAATCCGAAGCTGTTGATCTTCAGGTTTCCTTATCAAAGGTCCTACTTCTAATGCACCAACACGCCGCCGCACTGAACGGCACGAGCCCATGGCGCCCTTTGTTGACCCGTTTTGTTGTTGCCTGCTTGTTTCTGCGCTCAAACCCGTCCATGGCTGCTTGGCTTCAGAGTCACGCGCCGGAAAGTGACAAGTCGACTGTCTCATTACAGCCCTTACACTGGTTTGTCTCCTCGCTGCTCGGCCTGCTGTTCGGGTCCAGTCTTGGTTCCAGTCAGGACCCCCTATCCACCCCCTCCATCACTCCCTTCCCCCCATTCTTCCTGGGTTCCACCTCTTTTTAATCTCCCAGGATCCGTTCGATCGCTATCAGTCACATCGACCACGACCACAGTCAAAGATGAAACAGGAATGTCCTTAACTTGTTAAGTTTTCAACAACAGTGTTTCTAATATCCATATCTATGTGCGTGTCTTGAGCTTCGCATTGGAGGTTCTGTTCGATTATCTCTCGATTGGTCCTTACCTCTCACCTGATGCTACCAGCTTTTCTTTCTTTTTTGTGCGTGTGTGTCTTTGTCCTTTCTAAAACACTGTAACTTTTCGCTTGCCGGCTTTGCTAGGTACCTTCTCAACAGACTTCGAAGACTTCAAAACCACGCTGGTCGATTGAACCTTTGATCCTCCAAACAGTGACTCTTAACCTTTGATCCTCCAACCAGTGACTCTTAACCTTTGATCCTCCAACCAGTGACTCTTCTTGTGCATTCTCTGCACTTGTTGCCGATCTCTGACAGGAGTGACTACAACCCGTCCACCCTCCCCTTTGCTGTCATCTCTGCTTCTGCAGCCCGCTAACTGTTCTATTTATTGTACATCTGCACACCTCGTCAGCTCCGCTCTTCCTCTGATACTTGTCTCCTGTAGCTGCCCACACTGTACACACAGAGCAACTGCCCAAACTGTACACACAGACTAACTGCCCACACTGTACACACAGAGCAACTGCCCACACTGTACACACAGAGTAACTGCCCACACTGTACACACAGAGCAACTGCCCACACTGTACACACAGAGTAACTGCCCACACTGTACACACAGAGCAACTGCCCACACTGTACACACAGAGTAACTGCCCACACTGTACACACAGAGCAACTGCCCACACTGTACACACAGAGTAACTGCCCACACTGTACACACAGAGCAACTGCCCACACTGTACACACAGAGTAACTGCCCATACTGTACACACAGAGTAACTGCCCACACTGTACACACAGAGTAACTGCCCACACTGTACACACAGAGTAAATGCCCACACTGTACACACAGACTAACTGCCCACAGTGTACACACAGACTAACTGCCCACACTGTACACACAGTAACTGCCCACAGTGTACACACAAACTGCCAACAGTGTACACACAGAGTAACTGCCCACACTGTACACACAGAGTAACTGCCCACACTGTACACACGAGCAACTGCCCACACTGTACACACAGAGTAACTGCCCACACTGTACACGCAGACTAACTGCCCACACTGTACACACAGAGCAACTGCCCACACTGTACACACAGACTAACTGCCCACACTGTACACACAGACTAACTGCCCACACTGTACACACAGACTAACTGCCCACACTGTACACACAGAGTAACAGTGAAAAGACGGATTTTTATCCAGGCCCCAGCTACCTGGGACAAAGTAAGATCTGTCCTCCAGACACACAGATCTCCTAACGAAATTCAAGACAGGCATAAAAAAACACAGTTCCCCCATCAAAAGTAGACTGCATAATGTCTGAATGATTATATGTAGAATACGTATGGATAGCGTTAGGACTGTAAGGACACGTGAGTTAACGAGCTAATGAAAGACAGCATATATTTCTTAGTGTAATTTTGCCATGAGCAGGTATCTAGAACACGCACAGAACAAATGTTCAAAGGAAATATTACTACTATAATTATCATCATCTTGATGATTATCATTATCATTTATTCTGCTCATTCTATCCCAGCCGATCTCACGAGCGAGGCCTTCTCAGGGGCTGTTTATCTAACACGGCCCCCCAGGAAACACGGCTCAAGGCCTCCCAGCCTATCTGGCTTCTCCCTGGCTGAACCAGTGACTTGGAAACCCTGGCGCCCAGTGATCACTTCATTACAGCCGGGCCCGCCGTTTCCCATCCCGCTCGGGTGACATTAATGACAGAGGCCGGCAGTTGTGTCAACTCACCGTGACTTGCACAAACTGTCCGTGTGGGTCAACTGACAGCGAGCTGCCTGTGTTTGGCAGTTGCCACTGTACAGGCACACAGTGCTAAGTGCCCCCTTCAGACAGACGTGTGCTGGCTATGGCATCACTGTCTCTTTGAAATGCTTTTGATCAAGACACAGAAACACTCACTCCCCCCCCCCCCCCCCCTCTCTCTCTGTTGTAGAGGCAAGCAAATAGCACAAGAAGGGGGAGCGGGAGGTTGGGGGGTGGGAGGGGGGAGTCATCATTATAGATTTGCTTAATTAAGGAAATCGGGTTCATAAGAAATCAAATACAAGTTTTAAAAAAAACATTTCTGAAGGATTTTTTTTTAATTTTTTTTTTTTTTTTAACACCGGATTGATTTTAGTATGAAGGCTGTCGGTGTGTGTTTGTATGTAACATCAGTCGCGCATCATAGTGTCATTATTTGTATGTGCTCACAGATGTCCGCTGTTATCTTAGACACAAAGCATCTGTATTTCTCGCACATGCTTGTGTTTCTTTTGTCCTGACTGGTGTCCATTTTCTTGATTTTTGCATTCGTCAGTTTTTAATTTAAAGCTAATTCTCTTTATCGGCAGTGGGTTATAAATATCTTTTGCCAATAGAGAGTGTCAGTCTGTCAGTCATTTACTCTCTCTCTCTCTCTCTCTCTCTCACACACACACACACACACACACATACACACGCGCGCGCACACACACACACACATACACACACACACACACACACGTACGTCATATCGTATTCTCCTGCGTAACCTTGTTAAATTTCAACTCTTTTTCTTGAAAATTAAAAAAAAAAAAACAGCAGGAAGCAAGAAAGACCTAACAAGCGTGATTTTCTTCACATAACCAAAAAGTTGAATTAAACAATGAAAGGAAAGAAAGGGGGAAAGAAAAAGAAAAGAAAAGGAAAGGCCATGAAAGGAAAGCGACAAAAAAAAAAAAAAAAAAAAAAAAAAAGCACAATCCTAGCCCCTGCCGTTCAGACGCTCCATCATGTCAGACGAGTTCCACGTGCCCCGGCCTCAGAGACTGAACGACCAATCAAATGGGACTCCATCACTGACCAAGATAAAAACTGTGTCAGCAAAAGTAATACAAGAGAGAGAAAAAAAAGGAAAATTATCTGAAGACCGAAAAAAATCAAGCATTTCACAAATTATGACAAGTGCAAGTAAATAATCAAAGATTTTTTTTTAACGATATTACACACTTGAATGAAATTGAAATACTCAACATAAAGTCTGCCCTTAGGTTGGAAATCGAATGAAACGCCTCAGCGGACTGGAGAACTATCAAAAAAGGAAATAAAAGAAATGAAAAAAAAAATCAGATGGGCTTCAGCAGGAAGTATGCCAATATATCCTACTGTTTGAACGTGAAATAAAAAAAAAGAATGGAAATCATTGACGACCCCATTGTGATCAATGCAACTTGAGTGGTGCTGACAGAGACACACTAAATCACTGCTTGTGGGTTTGTCACTGCTTGTGGGTTTGCTTCAGTTTTCATGAATTCTGGAAGGAACTAGAAGACCTTTGGGAAGAAAAAGAAATGTGGTAACTGTGCTACACTGGCATTTAATGTTGAACTAGTCTTGTTTGGAACAGACGACATACCCAGAACAGATTACAAAAATGTTCATCCGATACTGTTATGGATGAATTTCTTTCTTCCTTTCATACACATATAATTATTCATGGAAAGCCTGGGTTACTATCCTTTATAAGTGAACCGAAATACAAATACACAACGGAGAAGCACATAAACTTCTTGGAATGTCTTACAAACGTCTTGGAATGTCTTACAATGTCTGTGAAAGAATGGCTATAAATTATATCAGTACTAAACGGCTTTGTGCTTAATTATATCGACCAAGCTCTACAAGCAGATTTATAGCAGGCATAACCTGTACTGCTGCAGCTCTATTAAAACCTTACCTATTATTACTTTCGACTGTGTGCTGAAATAGCATATAAAGGTCCTATTACCAGGTTTAACACTAAGATGCCATGGTTTCGAAAAAATCAATATGAGGGTCATTTCTTCATTCATTGGAGAAAAAGAAGTGAACATTTTGTTCTTCGCTTGTTTGCTTTGTTTCGTTTTTCATTTTCCACAAAACGAAAAAATAGCATTTTCTGATTGTTTTGTGTCACACTGACTTGTGTTCAACGCGAGCCAAAAACTTTGAGAACTACTTTTATTACAAAGCGAGAGGACTGCAGGCGGAAATCTAAACAAATCTTAAATAAATGTTAGCGAACCGCCCAGAGAACGTGGACAAACGAGTCACAAGACGAAACACAACGCGTTTCGACCTCTTAGGTCTTCATCAGGTGAGACATTAACGAATAAAACAATGAAAATTCACTTAGCTTTGATCGCTTCAGATCACTTCGCCTTCTTCCTTGCGCTGAACCCTGCGAAGTGATCTGAAGCGATCAAAGCTAAGTGAATTTTTATTGTTTTATTCGTTAATGTCTCACCTGATGAAGACCTAAGAGGTCGAAACGCGTTGTGTTTCGTCTTGTGACTCGTTTGTCCACGTTCTCTGGGCGGTTCGCTAACATTTATTTAAGATTTACTTTTATTACAACTGAGTTTGTTGTGATTATGGGTGCTGACCATCGTGCTAGCATTCAAGTTTGTGTTGGTGAATGCATTGTAATTGGACTATGGCGACAAGTTTTCAATGAAAACAGAACCTTCGCTGAAAATACAAAGAAAGAAAAAGAAAATCCGCAAAAGAACGCGTGTCGGTATTTCGTGTGTTTTATACACTGGAATTTTAACAATAGAACGTTAAAAACAATCCAGAATATGCGTGGGATGTTCATCGTTACTTCCGACTGAACTGTGCTTATTGTGCGTCATCCTCAGACATTTCTCGAGTGAAGTGTTCCATTCAGACAGGATCTGTGTAGGGGTAAAGCAATATTTAAAACCATAGAGTAGGCGTACATTCTCTGCGTGAAGCGTGTAATTCAACAGAGATCACAAGCTGTGTATTTATATAACTGGCGACTTGTTGCCTTTTCGTCCTGTTCTCCGTCTGTTTATTGTTTCCACAAGTTTCTTGAGTTTCCAAATGACCCGGATGTTTCTGTTTGACCTCATCCACATGCTCTGTCTGTCTGTCTGTCTGTCTGTCTGTCTCTCTTTCTCCCTCTCTCTGAGGATTGCAGAATGATCCAAACATTCCTATTTAAATCTCATGCACGCAAATCCCCTCTCTGTCTGTCTGTCTGTCTGTCTGTCTCTCTCTCTCTCTCTCTCTCTCTCTCTCTCTCTTTCTCTCTCTCTCTCTGATTACTATCGTTATACATCACATAGAGAAACAGACGTAATTTGTCCATTGTGTAGAATTGCCAAGGAAGATGAAGTCCACTTTCTTTTATGCTGCCCTACATTAACTAATTTACGAAAACAGTACATACCTTTGAAATTTTATAAGTATCAAAGCCAGTTTCGATTGAGTTTACTGTTGGCATCTAAGAATGAAAACATTGTCAGACAAATTATCAGTATTCTTATACAAAGCGTTTAAAATACGATCTGCTCCTATATCTTAAGATCTTGAAATAATATGCATTATGACTGTGTGTGTATAGATACTAAGGAAATGTTGCAATGTTCGAGAACTGACAAGTGTACACCTTCAAGAGGGTCAATGGCCTATGCTTGAATAAATCATCCGAATCCGAATCTCTCTGACTGCAGAATGATCCGAAAGTTCATCTTTAATTAAATGTCACGCATGCAAACTCTGTCTCTCTCTCTCTCTCTCTCTCTCTCTCTCTCTCTCTCTCTCTCTCTCTCTCTCTCTCTGAGGATTGCAGAATGATTTGAATGTTTGTCTTCAAATCTCATGCATGCTAATTCTCTCTCTCTCAACCACACAAGTTCTCTCTCTCTCTCTCTCTCTCTCTCTCTCTCTCTCTCTCTCTCTCTCTCTCTCATCATCATCATCATCATCATCATACATGCGTGTGGACGCATGATCATGTATGCATGTGCGTATATGCGTGTATTCGCGCGTGTGAGAATGTGTGTGTGTGTGCACAATGAAAAAAATATGCATACATTGTAGTTTGTTCGTGACAGCCAGTTGTGTGTGTGTGTGTGTGTGTGTGTGTGTGTGTGTGTGTGTGTGTGTGTGTGTGTGTGTGTGCGTGCGTGCGTGCGTGCGTGCGTGCGTGTATGAGTGTGTGTGTGTGTGTGTGTGTGTGTGTGTGTGTGTGTGTGAGAGAAAGAGAGAGAGAGAGAGAAAGGGGCAATGAAGATTTCAATGATAATGGCAGAACAGGTGAGGGCGGTGAAGGAGAAGTTAATGCCAGTGTTCCTTCCTGTCCCATGGGGCGGATCTGGTTTGTCAAGGTGCAGGCAGTTCGCGCACCTGCCACTTCACTTTGTTCAACTGCACTGCTTGGCAGGGACTCTTCTTCACACCTCCCCTCCCCCTCCCCATACACACACATCTCTCCACCCCACCCACCGCCTTTGCCAGCCCCGCCATCTTCCTCCTCCAAAAACGATAACCTTTAAAAAAAAAATCAGCAAACGATAGGTGTTCACTGTTTTCGTTTACTTGTTTCGGTCACGGCTTAATGCATCGTAAATTGTCTTCCAATTGTTTTCGACCTTCGGGACTTGATAGCAAAGTAGCAATGAATGCTGACGACGTCTGTACAACCAAAACAAGGTGTTCCTTGATGATGTATAGGGACAGGATCTATGCTGAGGAAAGTTATAATGCCATGACAAGGTCTATATTGACAATGAATACGTAACAATTAGATAACGTCTACACTAAATGCAAAATCTATATGCATGTATGTCACATCTAATGTTGACAATTGCCTCATGCAGGCTTCATGCAAGCAAAGTGCCTGATGTCAACATTAAAGCGGCCATTTTGCCGAGTGTTGATATTACGTTGCGTACTTACTATATATTCTTTCTTTTTTTTCTTTCTGCGTACGCAGGCTGATACTCCTGCAGACACTGCCTGTATAGACAGGCAGTGGAGTTTTGTGTGTATGACCGTTTTTTCATCCCGCCATTAAGGCAGCCATACTCCATCTTCGGGGAAGGTGCATGCTATGTGTAACGTGTCATCCATACCAACGGCCAAACTGGCCTTCTCTTCCGAAAGTTGGTGATAGGATTTTACGTGTGTGCAAGATGTTGTGCATGCGTTTACACACGGAACCTCGGTTTATAGTCTCATTCGAAGGACTGTATGGGGAATGGAGTCAGAACCAATGTTAACTCCGAGGGAAAAATCCCCCTGTACCGAAATTCGAATTCCTATATATCAAGATCAGGCAAATTATCAACTTAAAAACAAAACAAACAAAAAACAAAAACAAACACACACACAAAAACCAACGGAGTTCGACTAATCTTGACATAATTCTACATTGTCCACACGACTTGGGTTTTTTTTTTTTTCTTCTCAATTTGTCAATATCAGCTTGAGTGACTAAGCGGTTATGTTAAGAAAGCCCCCTTCTACAAATAAAGAGTGTTCTGTTGGTGTTTGTTCAACAACCCACCTGAGGAAAGCGTTGTGTGATGTTTCTTTATTCTTCCTATGATCTCTCTTGCTTTTAGGTCTTGACAGTGGTGCAAAGAATGCAATGATACAATGTGAAATGTTACAATGCAGCAAACTCCGCGCACAATATAACAACGCAGCAGAAAAATGTCACAAATATCACCATTTTCGTGCATCATTCGAACAATGCAGCAGTTGTTAAATTTGTTTTCAAGACTGCTGCTTTCTCCAGGTTTTACCAGTCGATGACTATACTGATTTTATATTGAGACTTTTTATCTTTTGCTACTGACGGATAATAAATTACGTCATACGCACGTAATTGAGCTCTTCAGAAGCACTCAAAGGCACATTTAAGAACTCTTCTGTGTATTTTGCTGTCCACCTAGGTATAAAAACCCTGCAGCATACACTCTTCACAAATACAATTGTGACATTTTGGATGGATTACGCAAAAAACACAAAACAACTAAAAGGTAACAATATCAGATGATAACATCCGAAGATTCAAACATTGCACTCTCTCTCTATCTATCTATCTATCTATCTGTGTGTGTGTGTGTGTGTGTGTGTGTGTGTGTGTGTGTGTGTGTGTGTGTGTGTGTGTGTGCGCGCGTGCATAGGTGCGTGCGTGCCCGCGCACGTGTGTGTGTGTGTGTGTGTGTGTGTGTGTGTGTGTGTGTGTGTGTGTGTGCACGTGTGTGCGTGCGCGGCGGCACCTGCCTTCCATTTTTCGTTGTATCAATGACTGCCTACCGACTGAGCTGTGGCTGTCTATTTCAGGTACATGATTGCAAACCTTCCCCTCCACCCTTTCTGTCTGTCTGTCTGTCTCTGTAATTGTTTAAGACATTGTTCATGGGCTTTTACATGTCTGTCGGTGTGGCTCTTTCTCTCTCTCCCTCCCTCTTCTTCTCACTCTCTTTAAACACACACACACACACACACACACACACACACACACACACACACACACACACACACACACACACACATTAAAAACAAACACACCCGTTAATGAATCCGTCAGTAATAGTGGAAATTCTGGCTAATATGTGTTAATCTTCTTCACACTGGTGCAAGGCCTTTCTGTCCCTGAGTCCTTGTGTACTCCCCCAACACACACACACACACACACACACACACACACACACACACACACACACACACACACACACACACTCTACACACACACTGAGAGAGAGAGAGAGAGAGAGAGAGAGAGAGAGAGAGAGAGAGAGAGAAGAGAGAGAGAGAAGAGAGGTCTATCTTCAGGTATCTATCTCTCCCGCTAGTGAGACAAAGTACGCTGTCAACCTTACGCTGGATTATCCCCATTGTGTAAAGGTAGTCATCAAATGTTAACA
The DNA here is from genome assembly GCA_033310375.1 of Conus canariensis. Classification (NCBI taxonomy): domain Eukaryota; kingdom Metazoa; phylum Mollusca; class Gastropoda; order Neogastropoda; family Conidae; genus Conus; species Conus canariensis. Next base: position 8,253,826 of record CM065721.1, on the reverse strand, counting down.
TTACGCAACGATCTGCGTAATGTTGACAGTTTCAGCGTGACACTTAATATCAGGCGAGCCAACTGCATAATGTGAAAATCAGACAAAAGCTTGCCTAACGTCAGCATTAGGCAATCAAAGCGTCACATATATACTATAGAAGGAAAACGGATCTTAGTTGAAGACATTCATACTACCGTGAAAAGCTTCATGCTAATGATGAATATTATATATATATATGAAGAGAGAGAGAGAGAGAGAGAGAGAGAGAGAGAGAGAGAGAGAGAGAGAGAGAGGAGAAATGTAAGGTAAGGTAATGTTGCTTATTGCCCAGCCAACCGCAAAGGGCCATATCAGGGCTGTCACCACGTTGAAGTCAGCTCACAATTCACAAATTAAAAATATATAAACAAACAAAAAAAAACACACAACCTTTTACACATCTCTTTAAAATACACCTTCTAAAAACGCACCAGAAACTTCGTTAAAAAGTCTTTCTTCCATGAAATCTTAGATCAGATGAAAAATGTTAATAGCTTTCAGAAATTCAAAGATCACGTCAGGTGGGACATCTCTGAACAGGGTTTCCATGGAGTCTGCAGTAAAGTGTTTGTCTCACATCGTGCTAGGACGAACACTCTAAAAGAATAGGTTTCACCTTTTAAAAGATAGAATGGGTTTTAAAAGGGTGGCCTGTATGCAAACAGCACAAGACTGTTTCGTCTTTAAGGCCGCCTCGGGAACATTATAAAAACTCTCAGGTTTGGACGGATTTTAAATAGTTTGTTATCCGTCTGCGAATTCCATTCCTCCTGCCAGAGGTCTTTGACATAAGCCTGTGTTTGGGGTTTCAGATCAGTGTGTGGGATAGACAATCTGCTCAACTTTTCCTTTGTGGCACTCTTGGCAAGTTGATTAACCACTTCATTGCCCCGAATGCCCACATGGCTGGGAACCCAAGCAAAAATTACGTTGTATCCATCTGATTTCGGAGAGGCGTACAGTTCAAATACATTCAGCAGCTGAGGGTGCTTGAGATTACGGCCGGCAATAGCCTCAAAAGCTGAAAGGGAGTCTGACAAAATGAGGAAATCTTTATGTTTGGATTTACAGGCCATTTCAAGAGCCAGGACCAAGGATGTCAACTCAGCAGTGTAGACGGAGCTGTCTGTTGCAATGTGTTCAGAACACCTCCGAGGGGGATCTGTTGCACAAAACACAGCAGAGGCAACTCCCTCCTCAAGTATGGAACCGTCAGTGAAAATTCTTTTGAAGGGTGGAAACTTCGAACACAGTTCGGCAAAAAGGGACTTGTATGCCAAGGAACTAGTGGAATCTTTACGGTACGAGGCTAAATCAAGCCGGATCTCTAGAGTGAAGAAACTCCATGGTGGGACATCAGGAAACTTGGAAAAATCACAAACTACTCCAAGGTCTATATCTGCTTTGTTCAAATGGGGAAGAACACGAATTCCCAAGGGTGGAATGGAACTGGGCTGGTCATCGAATTTCTTTTGGAACTGAGAGAGAGAGAGAGAGAGAGAGAGAGAGAGAGAGAGAGAGAGAGAGAGAGAGAGAGAGAGAGATGAGATCTATGTTGATGATTTCAATACCTCTTTGGAAAGAGATGAGCATTGATGATCACTATACCACGAAGTTCAGTCTGATCCCCATCCAAGCGGTATACTGGGATTACGGAAGAGTGCAGTAAACGGCTGGTGACATTTATATGTAAGGGCAAAACCGCTGACGGGAGGGTTCGGCTCACTTACTGACTGATGATGACGACGATGACAACACTGACAATACCGTACGGTCGAGACCTACACTGGGGGAAAAACCCCACGGTAATCCCCAGGTAGGGGACCCAGCAATTTTCTTTGGCTGGGGATGGAGATGTGTGGAAGGGGGGTGGGGGATGGGGGGTGGGGCAGGCCGAGAGGGGCGGTCCCGTTCTACAGCCTTGTGTTTTTTCCCGCGTGATGCTCTGACTAACATGCCGGGCAGGCCCAGTGTGGGTGCAGAGGTGGGGGTGGGGTGGGGGTGGTGGAGCAGCTCTCTCTCTCTCTCTCTCTCTCTCTCTCACACACAGACTTACACCCATCCATCCCACATAAACACGTACGCACGCACGCACACACACACACACACACACACACACATACATTGACAAACATGCCGGGCATGCCCAGTGTGGGTGCAGAGATGGGGGTGGGGGGTGGAGCAGCTCTCTCTCTCTCTCTCTCCTCTCTCTCTCTCACACACACACACATACACACACACACACACAGACTTACACCCATCCAACCTACATACACACACACACGCGCGCGCACATTGTGTGTGTGTGTGTGTGTGTGTGTGTGTGTGTGTGTGTGTGTGTGTGTGTGTGTGTGTGTGTGCATGCTGGGACCTGCCTGATCAGGTTACTGCTGCGGGTTCCTGGTCCCACCAGGCACCTCTTTACCTCTGGCGCTCACCTGAACGATTTCAAGCTTCATTAACCGCTGCCTAATTAATCCCGCTCCTTTTCCCCCTAAGGGAGGGCCAGAGGAGGGACCGCCCGAGGGAATAGGAGAGATGCCGAAGGGCTGGAAAGCAAGGAGGGGATCATGGAGGGGGTGGGGTAGGGGAGGGGGTGGGGGAGGGGAGGGGGGGGGGGCTGCTTCTCGTACTCTGCAGAATCTGAAAGCGGATCACTGAGTTGACCTGGTTAAAACACACTGCTAAAGAAAAGTGAAGGTGGATGAGGAAGGTAGCTAGGTTTCTGCCCCCCCCCCTCCCCACCCACCCCCATCCATCTTCCCTCCTCCTCCCACTCCAGCATGTTGTAAGTTGCAGATCCACGTTTCTGCAAGTTCCATGGAGCGACTTGCAGTCCAGATTTCTTTATACTCCATGCGGCAAGCTGCAGGTCCAGATCTCTCCATGTTCTGAGTGGAAAGCTGTCCCGTTCAAATGTCGGTGAAGATCTGCCTGTTACTGACACAACGATGTCCCATTAAACTGTCAGTGAAGAACTGTCATGTGCACATGGATGTTCCGTTTTACTGTCAGTGACGTCAAAACTTGTCACAGACATCATGACGTCCCATTTATTATATCCCATTCCTGCCATGGACATGAAGCCGTCCCATTTAAGAATCAATGACGCCATATTTATCACGGACACAATGATGTCCCATTTAACTGTGAATGAAATTCTGTTGTGATAGATATAATGATGTCCCATTCAACTGTCAATAACGCTTTACTGTCCTGTTTAACTGTCGATGGTGCTGATGTGTTATGGACATGATAATCCACTCAACTGTCCATCATACCCTATGTGTCATGGACATAATGATGTCCCACTGAATTGTCCGTGACGACCTGAGCGTGTCACGGACATGAGGGTGTCCTATTCAGCTGTCACTGACACACTGTGTGTCACGGGCATAACGGCGCCCCATCTCACCGTTCCAGTCCACCGGTTATTTTCGCCGCCTGCGGAAATGGGTTGTCACGGTGGCCTCGGAACTGTGTTTGTATGCCAGCTGATAGTGACCGTCAGCCGTCAGCTGACAGATCAGGGGCTATTTTCAACACATGCACCCAGAGCCCAGGGACATGATAGCCGCAGAAATGCTTGATGATTGCGCTTAATGAAAGGGTACTGGTGAAATGTGGCTGAGTGGGTGCCTGGTACCCACCGCCTGACTGACACCTCATTGACGCATTGTTGTCAAATTCTTGGCAGGTGTGGTGGAGAAGCATGATGTCTCAGGCGAATATAAATATGCTTGAGTCATCTCTCTCTCTCTCTCTCTCTCTCTCTCTCTCTGCGCCTACAGAGAAGCGGGGGCCAACGCACTGGGTAAGAAAGGTCAGCTGACAACACCACGGTGAAATGCTGGAAGAATGACTTAAGAACATAGCAACGACCAGTTCCTTTATCGCCTGGTATGTCCTTTAGGTCCCATGAAATAGATCACAGTCATTCCTGTTCACTGTAGTCAAAGTCGTGAATCATTTCCAGTATGAGCATTGATCTAGACTTGCCGACACCAAAACTGAAGCTACTGCAAAATGACCAAAGCTTTCGCTGTTGGTCTATGCCTAGCGCGGCACCTCAAGATCTGAGGGAGGATCCACGCTCGCTAGAAGACGACCATGCATTTTCATCTGTCCACTAATGACCAACTTTATGTGCCCCCCCCCCCCCCTGCAGTTTGTGCCCTTCACACAATTTCCTCCAAACAATGGAGTGAAATCTTTCTTTGGTTTCTGTTCTCTAATTCCATCGTTTCAATACAAGTGCAAATCTGCTCTCTCTCTCTCTCTCTCTCTCTCTCTCTCTCTCTCTCTCTCTCTCTCTTTCGTTTTCTCCTTTTTTTTTAGTATGCCAAAACTATCTTCATTACCAAACATAAATGTATGTTAACACTCATCAAATCATATAATTTCCTTTCAGAGACAACGTGACCTTCGGGCATCAGTTACAGGCTGAAATGTGACACAACATAGTCCACCATTATGAAGCCGGTGCTATTGTCCACCTGCATTGATAAAGCCAAACAGCGTGCGCTGGGAGCGAATGTTTAAGGCAGGAACCAGGAACACACAGCTTGAACAAAGAATGAATTTACTGTCTGCCGTGAAAATGCACGAGACACTCTGCTGGGAGAACTCTTGGCACGTCATACCTCTTCGGTCGCCTTTCCCAAGCTGCGCTTTCCCTTCGACTCGGAGGACATAGTTCTCAAGTTAGAAGAAAACTGATAATCAATAAGCACGTGCGCAAAACTTTGTGTGACGTCAGATCTCACAGTTAATAGGATTCGGTGAGGCGTGAATGTAACTCATGTGGAACTAAAGCTGCCAGGCGACAACTGGTGAATGCAAGTTCACGGAACTCATATGTGTGTGTGTGTGTGTGTGTGTGTGTGAGAGAGAGAGAGAGAGAGAGAGAGAGAGAGAGAGAGAGAGGAAGTAAAACCCCAAGACGTAGTTTAAACAAGCCAGTTTCTTATTAAACTTTTTCTTCAATACAAATAATGTAGATGTTTTTTGTTAAGGACTAGGGCTAAAAAACGAAACGTGTACTGATCATGTTCGGCTGTTAGTTACCTCGGCCCCATCATCAAATATTATAACGTCTTCTGATCGGTAGGAAAAGCTGTTGGAATTTTTACTCTCACAACACAGGTTTTTTTTTTTTTTTTTTTTAAGGAAGTGGACAACAAAAAAAAAACAAACAAAAAACAACTGAAGCCAAGCAACAAAATGTTTTCCTTCCGTGCCATTTGTACGTTTGTGTTGGCCAGGCACGGGTCAATATCAGCCCGCAGTGCTGTCCGCTAAGAGTCCAGCGGGCCTTCTCTGGGCCACATTGTCTGAGGCCTCTTCAACAGGATCCTGACAATCCAGGTCCCAAACACCCGGAGGTTCTAGAATGACAGATCCATTCTGTGCCTTTGGAAAGGCAGGCGGGGCAACTGGGTGTGACATTTGTCCCTTCGTGCCTTGCCCTTCGGCAGGATGGCGGGGAATCGAACATGGCAAAGACGTTGAATACTGTAGAACACTGCAGGCTAACCAGTACTTTTTCTGACTGAGTGCATGTTTGACACGATGAACCCAACGGCTCAGTCTCCTCAGGCAGAGAACCGCGCCACGTGCAAACAAGGTGGCGACCAATCAGCGTAGGCTTTCTGCTTGATTGGTTGATAACAGGTAGAGCCGCGTCACGTGCAGACAAGGAGGCAACCAATCAGCGTGGACTTTCTGCTTGATTGGTTGGAAACTGAGGTCTCAGGAATTCAGAGGGGAGAGCCGAGCTGAAAGGTTGACAGGCAATCACTGACACAAGCATACAATTGTAATCATATTCACATCAACCTCCGATTATCTACAACATATATGGCATCACAGGTGAACATAATTATACATACCGATAAATCCCAGCCACTGATTACTTTGTCAATACATACTATTGGCAACTTGGATACCTACCGAAGCGATGACATCACTTCCCATTAGCACAGTGTAAAGCGGTATGCCTAAATATTTTAGTTGGACTCACATTCCGCAGTTTGCCAGTTCAATTCTACAGCTGTGAGTTATATCCCTTCCCGCGGCCCTTCTGGCCGTGCGTGGCCTGTCTGGTCGTTTTCTCTGAGAGAGGTGGTTTCTAAGGTCCCCTTATTTCCCATAGTGTCAGCAGACAGTTTACATCGTCGTGTTACCACAACTGAGCGCTGATTTAACCTTTCTCCATCCTCCTCTCCCTCTCTCTCCACGCAATATTCCAATCTTCTGTACCTTTGTATACTCTCTCTCTCTCTCTCTCCCCGAGCAGTCCGATCTTATCTCTTCTCTCTCTCTCTCTCTCCTCTCTCTCTCTCTCTCAGCAGCCCTCCTATCTTATCTACCATTGTTCTCTCTCTCTCTCTCTCTCTCTCTCTCTCTCTCTCCAAGTAGTCCTATCTTATCTACCCTTATTCTCTCTCTCTCTCTCTCTCTCTCTCTCTCTCTCTCTCTCTCCCTCTCTGTCTGTTTCTCTCTCTCTCTCTCTCTCTCCTCTCTCTCTCTCTCTCTCTCTCTCAGCAGTCTTGCCATCTTTTACGCACTGGTGTGGTGCCCCGAGACGTCCCCATCTTTTCAGAGACTGACGCCAGTGAGTCAGAGATGAAGATATCTTTTGCCGCCCCTAATCAGAGCTACTCCCAGACCTGACCATCAGCTTCCTTCAGGGAATCACATAAAAGACACCGGGTCTCGTAATGATCTGAGGGTCTCCTGCCTCTTGCCCAGCCCACCGTTTGATGGTCCTCCCTCAGAGTGATGTTCTACAGGACGTGGATCATTCCCGGCCAATGAACAGGTCAGGCCATCTTCCTCCGGCACAATCAGTCTGATGGGGAGTTATCGTGGCCGGTTTTTCAGCACATTCTGGAGCAGGATAATCTATCAAAGGGTTTTTCAGCACATTCTGGAGCAGGATAATCTATCAAAGGGGTTTTCAGCACATTCTGGAGCAGGATAATCTATCAAAGGGTTTTTCAGCACATTCTGGAGCAGGATAATCTATCAAAGGGCATGTCAGATGGATCTGCTCCCATACTGACATAATTATAATGATGATAACAGTAAAAACAATAATAATAATAATGGATATTTATGACGCTTAATCTATGAATAGCCCTGGGAATATCTAGCAGGAATCATGCGCGCACGCACGCACGCGCGCGCGCTCGCGCACACACGCACCCACGACAAGGAAGCATCATGATCGAGCGCGAGCACACCCTTTTCCTGCCCCCAGTTTTATCCCCCTCCACACACACTAGCGTATGCAAGAAGCAACAAGACTATAGTTGATCATTTTGCCAGCGAAGAACACACACACACACACACACACACACACACACACACACACACACACACACACACACACACAAAATGCGGAATTTCAGGCAGAGGAATAGCCAAAGACGTGGACTCGATTTTGCTTTGGCCATGAGCGTGAATTTAACTTTAAATAGCAGCTTGTTTGTTGTGCATGATAGAATTTTCGCTGTGAAAAATGTAGATGTTGCCTGCTGAGAGAGAAGAAGAGAGAGGAGAGAGAGAGAGAGAGAGAGAGAGAGAGAGAGAGAGAGAGAGTGTGTGTGTGTGTGTGTGTGTGTATGTGTGTGTGTGTTGAGCCCCTGAGTCAGTGTGTGTCGGGCAACACCATTTGCCTTTCACCTGCTACTAATTGTTGTTCTCTCTCGCTGGGACTCGCCCACCAACTCGCTGATGTTCAAAAGAAAGCTAAGGGTAGACAGCGAAAACTGCAGACCCCATTGTAAAGAAGAAAGGTTTGCTGTACACGAGGACCGACATGGCTATCTCCCCACAGCCAACACCCCTTCCCTCTCCTGCCTTCCCCATAATCCCTGGCCGTCCTCCCAACGGAGTCCTACATCCTCACAACATATCCTGTCTCTTCAAAGCGGAGTGGTCCTAACAGCCAGCGTGCTTCTGAAGCGGGCCTTGGGTAACGCAATGCCCTGCTGGTGATACCGATAGCAGCGACATGCACAAAGGATGGGGGGGGGGGGGGGGGGGGGGGGGGGGTGGTGAGATCATGCTTCCGTCACAGGATCCACTCCACACACAAAACCCAAAGCCGCTGTGGCTGTCGTTTCGGGGAAAGAAATCTCCCTACCCCACCCTCCCCAAACTCCAAGATACCCACACCACTATCCCTCCTCTTCTTCCTGCCTCTCTGCCGTCCCTACCCTTCCTCTCCCATGACTCCCCTCCTAACACACCTCCCAACTTCCCAAGTCCCTGCAATCCAGGCAGACAACAGCGCTGACCCTGCATCCTACGTCTCATGGATGTGACATCCGCGACAGCAATCAGATCGTTCTGCAAGGCTCTGACAACCCAGGTCGTCCTCTTATACCTCAGCTTGAGG
>CM065721.1:8230398-8240398 GCA_033310375.1 Conus canariensis | reverse complement strand
TTGCCATGTGGAACTATCTTAGCGAATTTTAGTCACGTCCGTGACTTTAATTCTTTAGAAGTACCTTTAAAAGGCCCCCGCCCCCCAGTATTCTTTGTTTGTGTGTGTGTGTGTGTGTGTGTGTGTGTGTGTGTGTGTGTGTGTGTGTGTGTGTGTGTAGTGAGAGAGAGAGAGAGAGAGAGAGAGAGAGAGAGAGAGAAAGAAAGAGAGTGACTTTCTGGTTAACATGTTTTCATTATACTGTGATATTGCACGAAGAGAAAGAAATCGAACAACAGCATTAAAAATACTAAAAGATCAACTATCAACAAAATTAAGTAATAAAAGAAAACAAAACAAATTACATAACCAACTGAATGATGCAATCTGGTTCGGCAATATCATAAAATGATTCATACAGATTTGAATTTTTGTAACACAACAGATGAACAGCCAGTTTCATCCTGGTGGTAATTGTATGCAGGTAGTTCTGGGCAATCCAGAGCAACCATGTGTGGAAATACTTCGAGATGAGTTCCACTGATTACTGAACAGAAAGTCAGTCCAGAACTGCCGACGTTTGCTGGTTTCCCGGCCTGTGAACAGATATTTACAAAACCACGGTGGTAATGAGTGTGTGTGAACGTGACATTTTTCTCGCGGAGGAGAACAAATATTCCTCCCCCCCCCCACCCCCTTCCCCCCTCCTCATCTCTCGCACCCGCTTCCCTTGAATGACATGCCGAGGTAGAAAGACAGAGGAGCCTGGCAACTTGGAGGAGACGGAGGTGTGTATGCGTGTGTGTGTGTGTGTGTGGGGGGGGGGGGGGGGGTAGGGGGACTGAGAGGAAGGGGCGAGAAGAGGGCAAATGTGTGTGTGTGTGTGTGTGTGTGTGTGTGTGTGTGTGTGTGTGTGTGTGTGTGTGTGTGTGAGTGAGTGAGTGAGTGTGTGTGTGTGTGTGTGTGTGTGTGTGTGTGTGTGTGTGTGTGTGTGTGTGTGTGTGTGTGTGAAAAACAACTAACCAACAACAAACCAGCGCACTTTCTCTTTCGTCTTGTCTGTGGAAGATAGGAGCACAGAGGCTGTGGAAAAAGACGTTCACGGTCCTTTTTCACTTCGGCTCTATCTTCTAGCACATTGTTCCCAGATTCAGGTCTGTCCCATGGACATGTTGCTACCTGTCGTCCTGGTACAGTGCTGCGTGCGCAGAAAGTACACTGCCTTACGCCGTCAGCATTAGATTCTGTCAAAAATGAGGAATAACTGTTACAGTGCCAAGGGGCAAGCATTAACTGATTTTCTGGAAAAAAAAATAAAAGGCAAAAAGTTCTAGTGATAAGAAAATGGAGAAAACATGTTAAAAGAAGTGACCGCTGCATACACACATTTTGAAGGGAGGCTACTCTGGCACTGGCGAAGAACTGGCATCATAAGATCGAACTTCAACTGGGTTCTCCAGCGATCTAGGTTTATTCAACACAGTTCATGTGGTTTATGGTCCAGCCGACCACGAGGGGCCGGATCAACAAAGCTTGACTGTCGAGATTTATTAATCGATGTCCAAAAAGCGCTGATTCGTTCACGCTGAAAAGAAAATATAACAATCTGAGCAAATTCAAAAAGACCTGGGAAGGACATGCGATTTAAGTGCGCCATCCCATTTGTCCGTATACGACGGCATCCGTGATGGTGTGAGGCAAAACTTCGAGTGTGCAGGTGGGGATACCGAACAGAAGAGTGGTTTTGACACAAGAGTTCTCTCTCTCTCTCTCTCTCTCTCTCTCTCTCTCTCTCTCTCTCTCTGTCATGGCACCAGCTCACTCAGTACCGTGCCTATTTGTGTCAAGATGCTGTCAAATACATTCGATAAAAACAAGACTCGACAATGCAGTAAACTGCGTGTTGAACCCTAATCAACTAAAGCGAGGTGTCCTATGACCACAGCTCCGTGCGCTGCTCTGCCGTAGCTGTTGTTAGCTTACTCGCCTCGGGCACTCTTCCTCATTTCCTTCCAACAGTGAACAGGTGAGAACGATTAACGCACGTCCAGTCCGTTACCCCCCCCGGTACGGCACTGATCGCTGAATATTCCGGTCAAGATGTACGTTAACTGTCATTGTGTCCGTTGCCGTATCCGAAAACGGATCAATGGAATCATGCCCTCTTCATTTCTGTTTGCGCGAACTGTCACCGGAACCCGAAGCGTAAAAGGACATGGAACCTCGCCTTAAATCGGAGCTTTGAAGATGGAAGTGTTGTTGTTGTTGTTTTAAACTGACAATTCTACGCGGTAAACTCGCGGTTATTCCGTTTTGATTTCTTCGCGATGAAATACTGTCCGCTCTCTTCTTACCGCATTTTTTCTGCTTTACTTTCTTCCACACAATTGTTAATATAGTTGGCTTTTGATTTCTGATTTTCGTCTTCTATACATATGGCGCGTGATGTGATGTGGCCTATATTATGGGCCAGTTGGCCGCAATGACGCCTCCTAATTGACTGAAAGGATCCGTGGTGAAGTTATCCGATGTGTGTACATTGTCGTATCCTGTATACCATGGAAGGGGCCGCCGGAAGTAACACCACAATTCCGAGATTGAAAACTGAGTCAGATCTAGCGAAGTGCCTACGCCATAGGCAAAAACAAGCGAACAAACAAAACAGGCTTGTTTGCTTGTAATGACTTGGTGAAAAAGGTCACACACACACACACACACACACACACACACACACACACAACACCACATTCCAATTCAATTTTGCAAAAACAAAAAAAGTCTGCGAAGATCTCCGTATTTTCATTGACGCTGTGTTTCTGGGTAAAACACAACAGGTTTAAGACTGGCTACAAAACAGACATCTCCGGATGAGACCGAGAGACTGAACAATGCGATAAACGGGACTGTAAATGGGACGGTAAGTAAGGGAGCGTGACTCAGGACGGCCTCACGGGAACGGCGCGCCTGACTGCCTAACTGGCGGACTGTCGTTTAATTATGGAGGTTTAACGGCGTGTGTCCGGCCCTTCCCTTTGAGGTGCCCAGGCCGCTGTGAAGGGACTACAGGCCGGAGCCGCCGACTGCCTGCCTGCAGTCTCTGATCCCTCAGGGAGCACGACCCAAACGAGGCGCTGATGGATGGCCTGACCCCTCTTAACCCCCAATCCCCCTCCACCGCTCGTCCCCCTGCCTCCCTCCACTCCGCCCTCCCCAGCTGATGACAGTGAGCGAGTTCCGTACGAGTAGCATCTGAGCGGTGCCTTCCCCCATCAAGTCTGCCGCTGGACACTTTTTTCCTTGACAACCCAAATCTTGCTGAGGGGATAAACAGGGTCGTCCGGACATATCCGGCCTGTACAAAAGAATAGCGCACCAGTTCCAGTCCAAGTTCAAGGAATTAACAAAGACTAAACAAAAATGGTTCCTTCATGTGGCGCTTTGCCTCCAAGGAATGAACAAAGACTAAACAAAAATGGTTCCTTCATGTGGCGCTTTGCCTCCAAGGAATGAACAAAGACTTAACAAAAATGGTTCCTTCATGTGGCGCTTTGCCTCCAAGGAATGAACAAAGACTAAACAAAAATGGTTCCTTCATGTGGCGCTTTGCCTCCAAGGAATGAACAAAGACTAAACAAAAATGGTTCCTTCATGTAGCGCTTTGTCTCCAAGGAATGAACAAAAATGGTTCCTTCATGTGGCGCTTTGCCTCTTTTGTGCCGACGACAACCAACTGGTTGATGAGACATCGCAAAATGTCACAATGCTGCAGTCTCTACGAAATGTATGATGTCCATCTAAATGCTGTTTAATAGTTCAGGTATATGGATATACGAATTCTTTCCTATGAGCAGCACAAGATTTCAGTCTAATATTCCATTAAATATAGGAATTATTAATCAGCATGACCTGTGGAAAGCAGCAGTCTCGACGAAAAATGTGACTATTGTAACATAGCACGTACATCTCGGTCAAAATGAAACAATTGTAGGGGTGCAACTGTACACGCTCAGGTTCAAAATCCGACCGATACTAGATATGATAATCGCCTCTCTCGCCTAGCGATTCACCCTCCTCCTCCTCCTCCCTCCCCATCATCTGTAACACTCCAGTGACATTATTCCCACGCCGCTCATTGCGGCTTCTCGTCCATCTGTCTCAACACCCCCGCACGGGCAATCTCCTGGGAGGGTCAATGTCAAATTGCCATGAGGCAACCCGCCAGATATGACACTGCACTGCTGCCGAGTCACTTAGGTGGTGGTTCAAGGATGCCTGTTCTGATCCAACTTACGCAAGACACCACCAACTAAGCCGTCCACTGACAACACGAACTGCTGAGACTATGGAGCCGGTGTGAGCACGCGTCCATCTCTGGAGAGGCCGCCACCACGTCCGTCCAACGTCCAGCGACAGTCTCCATTAATTTGCCGATACCGAGGACCTCGACACGAACTCACCAAGGGCACAGACTTGGAGAGGAAATCAAAACTGAAGTTTCCATGCGAACAAGTCATGAAGGTTCACAGAATTTGAGACCTTTGTGTGTGTGTGTGTGTGTGTGTGTGTGTGTGTGTGTGTGTGTGTGTGTGTGTGTACATTGCATGACAGTGAACGTATACAGCGAACTAAGTCCCCGTCAAGGTCAGACTGGGGTCATCACCTACTATCAATGCAGAGGACCCACAAACCTTGGTGACGACCAGCCGCCGACGTGCCCTTAGCCAACATATAATACGGCAGTTCGGGACCTAGTCGCTCTTATCTTCCACTAGGTGTCTAGACAGGTTAGGTCTTTCAGGTTAGCCCCCATCTAGCCATGATACTGATAAGCTTTAGTCCAACGGTTTGGACTGTTGGGTGGGGAAGGGGGTGGGGGGGGGAGGGGGGGGGGGGGGGGGGCCGGGGGATTGGTCTTGTACTCGAGCCGAAGAGACTGTTTGTTACCTCTTTGATCGTTCCGCGATGGAAACCTGCTTTCTAGTCCCTGCATTTTTTGTTCTATTTTGTTTTGTTTTAACCTTCTATACACTGTGACGGTGAGTGATGACCTGGATGCTTGTCTTTTAGATGAAAGAAGAAATACAGGCGCAGTATACAACAAGCGGTCTGAACGCCTGACCCTAACTGAAAATAATTAGGCCGTTAGGCAACAGACAAGCTGTCTCCTTCTGAACTCTTCTATACATAGTCTTCTGGACATGGGATGTTGTCAAGAACACTCTCTCTCTCTCTCTTTCTCTCTCTCTCTCTCTCTCTCTCTCTCTCTCTCTCTCCTACACACACACACACACCACACACACACACACACACACACACACACACAAGAGGGAGAGAGACAGAGACAAGAATAGAGAAGGAGTGGGTGGCAGCAAAGGTAACATGGGGTTTCACTGCTGCGTGATGGTGAAACAGTGATGCTCAAGGCTGCGTGTATTCTACATTAGAGACTGGAACTTCGAGTCCTTACCTTACCCAACACTAACAGGATAAAATCTTATATAAAAAAAAAAAAAACTTTCAAAGATAAACTCTGCTTGCAGTGTGGGAGCATAGCGTGGTTTTCTCCTGTCACCGTCAATAAAAGAAATGAATGTCCACCGACGCTCACAATAACATTTAGAACTTGAAAACACGCGACTATACAGCAAGGAAAGTGCATACATACGCGTTCGCACACAACACCACACACACACACACACACACACACACACACACACACACACACTTACGATGGACGGGCGTGCGCCAATACACGCAGTAACAACATGAACCATGGAAGTCAAAACCCGGGTTTTCTTAGTCACCCGGGTTTTCTTAGTCACTCGTCGGCGCTGTTCAATAACCCCTGTGTACAGGCGATCTGATGGAGATTCGGGGCTTACTGGACCTGCCCTACCCGAAAAGGACATCCGTCACAGGACTGCACATCCAGAACAATCAGGCTCCTGCCTTACCCTCGAAAAAACCTACACCGACAATTGGGACAGGCAGACACAAGGGCATCTTAACAAACATGAAGGAGAAAACAACAACAACAGAAGGTTTCCAAGTCCTGGAGCGGGATGCTGGGAATAACACTGGGGGAAAGGCAGAGAGAGCGGAAGTCATCGGGGGATGAGGAGTATGAGGTAGGTAGGGGTTACTGAAAGGGGACAGGGAAGGCATGAGGGGGGTGGGGGGAGGGGCGAAGGTGGATTCCAGCAGGAGGGAAGATAGCTCTAATTCTCCCTCCCGGTATGAATCTCAAAACCTCTGTTTCAACCCTACACTTGCGCACCATTAATTTACCCAAACATCCCAGCCCCTATCGCTTCTTCTTTCTTTTTTTTTCTTTTTTTTTTTTCTTTTTTCAACCGTTTGTTTTGATTTTCCCAGCCCGGGCAGTGACGTCATACTTCTGTTTCGGTGCAAGCCCCCTCCGCGACACGCTCTCGCGCGCACGCGCGCACCAATCGGCAGGCGCGTGCTGAGGCCGATGACGACAGCCAGTGGCGGTAAAACGAGCGCCGCGGCCAGTGAACTGAGAGAGAACTAATTAATATTCCATCGCTGCCGAGCTGTTTGCGATCATCCGCGCTGACAACAGCGGTACCACGTGTGCAAAAAAAAAAAAAAAAAAAAAAAACGGGTACGTGGAGGGAAGGGGAGGGGGGGGGGTAGGGTGAGAGGGGATGGGGATGGTATAGGGGAGGAGAGGAGGGTGAGTCGGGTAACTAAGTGGTGGCAGGACAAACCATCCGTAGTAGTGGGTTGTCGTGTCCTCACGTCGTCGGTCACGCACGCTACATCTATTCACTGCCCCTCGCGCATTATTAGCTGCACGAAGGTACGTGAAGTCGCGAGCACGCGCACGCGCACGCACACACCAGCGCGCACACGCACGCACACACGCACCAGCGCGCGTACGCACACATGCACCAGCGCGCGCACAGACACACATATGCACACACGAACGCGCGCACGCACACAATCATGCACGTACGCACAAAGGTACTCACTGGCGCACACACACACACACACATATGCACACGCACGCACTCACACACACACACGCGCGCGCGCGCACATACACACACACACACGCACACACACACACACGCACGCACACACACACACACACACACACACACACACACACACACACACAGACGCGCGCGCGCGCACACCCACACACACACATAACAACAACAACAAAACGAACACAAACACTCAAACACACACACACACACACACACACACACACACACACACACACACTGCTTGGGGGAGGAGTGTGTGTGTGTGTGGGTGGGAGGGGGGGGGGGGGACTAAAGCGGCCTATCAGGCGACATGGAAGCCGTTCTCCTGCTGTCACCACTTACAACCACGTCTGTCCCCGTAACATGATACACCAAAGACCAACTCTACACACGCATGACGTACCACACACACACACACACACACACACACACACACACACACACACACACACTGGCACATTCAGCTTCACACACGCGCGCATGTGTGTGTGTGTGTGTGTGTGTGTGTGTGTGTGTGTGTGTGTGTGTGTGTGTGTGTGGTGGCGCTTGTGTGTAAATTGCGTCTCATTTTGCTGTTTCCTTAAACTCAACTTTATGATTCTAAGAATAATTAGCCATAATTTCTCTCTCTCTCTCTCTCTCTCTCTCTCTCTCTCTCACACACACACACACACACACACACACACACACAAAAAGTAAGCCACGACTCTATAAACCCTTAAGAGTTTCGTGACAATAAAAGTCCGAGTCCCGAGTCTGAAATCTGAGTGTCTCTCTGTCTCTGTCTGTCTGTCTGTCTGTCCCTCTCTCTCTCTCACTCTCTGCGCGCGCGAGCATCACACGCACACACATACACACAAACACGCGCGCGCGCGCGCGCACGCACGCACACACACACACACACACACACACACACACACACACACACACACACACACACACACACACATTTCATAACCCCTTAGGGTTCTCGTGATAAAGTCTGAATCCCGATCTGAAGTCATACACACACACACACACACACACACACACACACACACACACACACACACACACACACAAATACTACAGATGGTAATTCGGTCAGCGACCACCGCAGCCGAGGACGTAGTAGCTAGCACACGGCAGTTTGTGGGACAGCCGAGTGGAAAATCCGTCCCTCCACCCCCACCCCCATCTCAACCCCCCTCCCATCGCCAACGTGAGAGCCCTGAGCCACCAGCTAGCTATTGATTGGTGGAGGGCACAATGGACGGCCAATCGATACCCCGCTACGTTAGCGCTTTACTACAGTCACACCCACTGGCTCGGGGGTGGGGGTGGGGGGTAGGGGGGACCAGCTTCCACAACACGTCCACACACACACATACACACCTATCACTCTATCAAAACACTGGGCCAACACAACCATAACAAACAGGATGGACAAATACAATCGACACTGCAGTAGTAGCTGTAGGAGTCGGTATTGTGCTCATTATGAGGGCGATTTCTTTTTTTTTTTTTGGGGGGGGGGGGGGGGGGGGGGAGGGGGGCGGAGGGCAAGGATACAATTTCACACACAAACAAACAAATAAAAGAAGAGAGGAAATAAGGTTGTTAGTTGTTAAAAAAAAAAAAAATCATTTTTCAGCACAGAAAGGAAATAAGTTTGTTAGTTGTTAAAAAAAAAAAAAAAATCATTTTTCAGCACAGAAAGGAAATAAGGTTGTTAGTTGTTAAAAAAAAAAAAAAAAAAATCATTTTTCAGCACAGAAAGGAAATAAGGTTGTTAGTTGTTAAAAAAAAAATCATTTTTCAGCACAGAAAGGAAATAAGGTTGTTAGTTGTTAAAAAAAAAAAAAAAAAAAAAAAAAATCATTTTTCAGCACAGAAAGGAAATAAGGTTGTTAGTTGTTAAAAAAATCATTTTTCAGCACAGAAAGTAAATAAGGTTGTTAGTTGTTAAAAAAAAAAAAAAAATCATTTTTCAGCACAGAAAGGAAATAAGGTTGTTAGTTGTTAAAAAAAATCATTTTTCAGCACAGAAAGGAAATAAGGTTGTTAGTTGTTAAAAAAAAAAAAAAAAATTTCAGCACAGAAGGAAATCAGGTTGTTAGTTGTTAAAAATTTATTTTTCAGCACAGAAAGGAAATCAGGTTGTTAGTTGTTAAAAATTTATTTTTCAGCACAAACACCGGTAGATCATTTCCATGTGGCATTCATATTTCTTTTCTAGTGGAAAACAAAACTCTCTCTATGATGGCAGATAACAGCCTAGAATACCATGGAAATATCAGTACTGCTAACACCAACCATCAAAATACTGTGTGGAGAGAGAGAGAGAGAGAGAGAGAGAGAGAGAGAGAGAGAGAGTTTCCCTTGCTACTTCCACTTTTTTTTAACGACTCGAGTAGGACGACGACAATGCAGGATGAAAGTGGTCCCTACGTGGCCAAGTCAACCCCAGTGTGCCACTTTAGGGCTGTGATGTTAGCCAGATGTTACACCGCACAAAGCCAGCAGATTTCTGGACATCCACGACAGGTTAAGGAAGTCATTTGAGGAGACCCAAGCTTAGCCGCTGAGCTGGGGGAATCTGATGAACGGTTCTTCTGTCCGGGACCCAAGTTAGTCTTCACAGAAGAAGATGAAGAAGAAGAAGAAGCTGCAGCAGAAAATAAGGAGGAGGAGGAGGAGGACGACGACGACGAGGAGAAAACAGTACTCTCAATCTGAAGATCAAAGTTCGAACCCCAGCAGTGTGACGGGTGAAGGGTAGGGTGGGGTTTTAACTGTTGCCAAGATATACTAGCTTCAAAAGGAGATTACCCCAGGAAAACCCGGGTACTTACCTATCACCTAGATATACGTGCTTCAAAAGGAGATTATCCCAGGAAAACCCCGTACTTACCTATCACCTAGATATACGTGCTTCAAAAGGAGATTATCCCAGGAAAACCCCGTACTTACCTATCACTAGACATACGTGCTTCAAAAGGAGATTATCCCAGGAAAACCCC
>CM065721.1:8210398-8225398 GCA_033310375.1 Conus canariensis | reverse complement strand
GTTTTCACCAACTCAGCAACAAGTACAGCCAGGTTAGGGTGTGTTCCTTTTCTATAGAAAGCTCGGAAAGTCTGAAGTAGGTAGGTTTGTTGTTGTTGTTGGTCTTGTTGTTGTTGTTGTCCGTCGTCGTCGTCTCCGAGCTGCACAGTCAAACCTATTAGAAACATACTAGATGCTTTTTCCTCTTGTCACACGTCTCTTCCGCGGTTAAAAAGCATAGTAACTGCTGCTGTGTTTTGTGCGTGTTTCTCTCTCTCCCTCTCTCTCTCTCTCTCTCTCTCTCTCTCGTTTACGGTGAGCTAGGCAGATACCCTCTATACAATGCTAGTACTTAACAGGCAGTGAAATACTGGTTCAAGATAAAAATTTAAAAAATGACGCCAAACCGAATACTGAAACAAGCATACGGAAAAGAACTGAAAGAAGTTAGTAAATCCCCCAACTGGGCTTTAGACATAAAACGTTGTTTTGACTCCTACGGATTTTCAGAAGTGTGGATAAATGGAGGAGTGGGAGATGAAAAGTCATTCTTATCAGTGTTTAGACAGAGAATGGTAGACTGTTTCAAACAGGACTGGCACAGTAAATTAGAAGGGAGTGATCGTTGCCCCGTCAACCGATCCTTTAAACCACTGCATCAACCTGAGAAATACTTATGTGATATCACAATTACAAAATTCAGAAGGGCATTAGCAAAAAACAGATTAGGTGTAAATGAGTTTCGAACAAATAAAAAGTATACCGATACTACAGCAATAACCACCTACCCTTTTTTGCAGTGAAGAAGAAACCGAAATACATTTTCTTCTAAAATATCCAAGTTACAACAAATTACGAGAAAAATATGTTCATAAACACTATAACGATAGATTTCCTGTCCAGCTGAAGACACTATCGCAAAAGAATAATGCTGTCATAATGAGAGATGTTGCTATGTTTGTACATTACGCTTTACATTTTAGAGAGGAACAGTTGAAATGAAATGTTATAAACCTGAGTTTGTTGCTTTTGTAATCGCCAAATGAGCATTCTTTTCTTTGAAAATTTTTCTATATAAATCATTCATTTTCTATAGCATAAACAATTTCATGTTACGTGTCTCATATGGATAGGCTGGAGGCCTCACATTAAAGTCACGAGTTCACGAGTTCACGATCTCTTCTCTCTCTCTCTCTCTCTCTCTCTCTCTGATAATGTGTTGGCGATATCTCTCTCGCTCGCTCTCTGTCTCTGGTAATGTGTTGGTTTTCTCTCTCTCTCTCTCTCTCTCTCTCTCTCTCTCTCTCTCTCCGTTGGTGATCTGTGTGTGTGTGTGTGTGTGTGTGTGTGTGTGTGTGTGTGTGTGTGGTGTGTGTGTGTGGTAATGTGTTTCTCTCTCTCTCCCCTCTCTCTCTCACGCACACGTACGGGAGAGAGAGAGAGAGAGAGAGAGAGAGAGAGAGAGGGAGGGAGGGGGGGACTTTCACACACTTTTTCACTGAGATCTCATTCATATTTTCATAAACGAAACTTCGGTCAAATAACATTCCATGTACAATAAGCCTAAACACCCCTCCATCTAGTGGGGGGAAAAAAAAGCACACACACACACACACACACACACACACACCACACACACACACACACACACACACACACAAAACCGCACGTTTTCCTGTCGCTGAAAATTGGATTGTTTCCAAGATGATTTTCACGCCCTCCCACCGCCCCTCAGTTTGTATGACCCGGGAACGCCTTAAACCATAAAGGTGACAGACCTGGGAACGCTTTAAACCATAAAGGTGACAGACCTGGGAACGCTTTAAACCATAAAGGTGGTCTTGGCGTTCCCTGGGACCAGAATCTCATGATGGGATGGTTGGTACTAATGGTCACATCTAAGCTGGCCACGACTGGACTACTACGTCTGGCTCTCCCAGTCCTGAGGGAGCACTGGTCAGTAACACCACCATCACACCAACAAAGAAATAAGCTCTGACAAGGCGTCCAATAACAGAAAACTACTGGGTTGTATGTGCCAGTAGGTGTGTGTGTGTGTGTGTGTGTGTGTGTGTGTGTGTGTGTGTGTGTGCGTGAGAGAGAGAGAGAGAGAGAGAGAGAGAGAGAGAGAGAGAGAGAGAGAGAGAGAGAGAGGCAGACAGACACAGAGATATACGATCGCGTGTGTATGATTTTTTTTTTTTTTTCTTTTTTTGTTGTTGTTGTTTTTTTGAGTAGATTGTCCGTTGACGTACTTGATTCTATATCGTCGTCATCATCATCATCATCATCATCATCATCATCATCATCGTTTGAATTGCTACTGTTATCACAGCTTAAATTCGCACCAAAAAAAGATTACCCCTCCTCTTCGCCAGTGAGTTTGATGATGATCAGTAAACACAATCATGTCCACACAGACACCGAGTTTTCCGACCAGCCACTGGGCAAGAAACTGTCGTTTCCTTGCAGCCAGCCATCCAACATGCTTGCTCTCAATACCACACTACTCGATAACGTAGAGCAGTGTATCTATCGATCGTAATGCACTGTACAGCACCAACCACATCCAATAACAGGGCGCAACGCACCGTGATATCTGGATCTCATTGTGCGGAGTATTGAACAGCGTGCAAGGTACACTCACATCTTTTTCTAGTCGGATGCAAATTGTACTGATATCTGTTTCTATTGTAAGGAATATTTCATAGGGTGCAGCGCACGTTCATATGTTTCTACTGGACGGAATATCCGATATGGTGCAACGCACACTGTTATTTATCTCTACCATAAGGAATATTTGATAGGGAGCAACTCCCATTAACATCTGTTTCTATTGTAAGGACACTTTTTAACTGACGAAAAAAAAAAGACACCACGTTCGTTAGTTATTGCCCATTAAGTAAATGCAAAGTGCATTCACAGCACCCATTAGACAGTTATTATTCTGGTTCGATGTTTATTATGCGTGATAAAGACAGTCTGTTCTTTCTGGCTTTCTGAGCCATACGGACAGAGTGTCCAGTGTTTACAAAACACTTCGCTCTTTGTCGTCACAGGTCCTCCCTACAGATCGCCAGGACCTGTTACGGTTTACATACTTTGTTCTTTGTCGCCGCAGGTAACAAAAACCACCAAGACATGTCAGAGTGTACAATGATACTTTGTCATTATCGCCACAAGCCACAAAGCTCACCAGGACATGTCAGGGTTTATATGACACTTTGTTCTTTGTCACCATGCAGATCGGCAAGACATATCAGACTTTACATGACACTTTATTCTTTGTCACCATGCAGATCGGAAAGACATGTCAGGGTTTACATGATGCTTTGTTCTTTAACACCATGCAGAACGGAAAGGCATGTCAGGGTTTACATGACACTTCGTTCTTTGTCACCATGCAGATCGGCAAGGCATGTCAGGGTTTACATGACACTTTGTTCCTTGTCACCATGCAGAACGGCAAGGCATGTCAGGGTTTACATGACACTGTTCTTTGTCACCAAGCAGAACGGCAAGGCATGTCAGGGTTTACATGACACTTTCTTTGTCGCTATGGAGATCGGAAAGACATGTCAGGGTTCACATGACACTTTGTTCTTTGTCGCTATGGAGATCGGAAAGACATGTCAGGGTTCACATGACACTTTGTTCTTTGTCACTTGGAGATAGGAAAGACATGTCAGCGTTTCCATGACACTTTGTTCTTTGTCACTATGGAGATCGGAAAGATATGTCAGGGTTTCCATGACACTTTGTAATCTGTCACTATGGAGATCGGAAAGACATGTCAGGGTTCACATGACACTTTGTTATCTGTCACTATGGAGATCGGAAAGACATGTCAGGGTTTCCACGACACTTTGTTATCTGTCACTATGGAGATCGGAAAGACATGTCAGGGTTCACATGACACTTTGTTATCTGTCACTATGGAGATCGGAAAGACATGTCAGGGTTTACATGACACTTTGTTATCTGTCACTATGGAGATAGGAAAGACATGTCAGGGTTTTCATGACACTTTATTTGTCACTAAGCAGATCAGCAAGATACACAAGGGTTTACATGACACTTTGTTCTTTGTCACCATGCAGATCGGAAAGACATGTTAGGGTTTACTTAACACTTTGTTCTTTGTCATTATGCGGATCGGAAAGACATGTCAGGGTTTACATGACACTTTGTTCTTTGTCACCAGGCAGATCAGAAAGACATGTTAGGGTTTACATGACACTTCGTTCTTTGTCACCATGCAGATCGGAAAGATATGTTAGGGTTTACATGACACTTTATTTGTCACTAAGCAGATCAGCAAGACACACAAGGGTTTACATGACACTTTGTTCTTTGTCATTATGCAGATCGGAAAGACATGTCAGGTTTTACATGACACTTTGTTCTTTGTCATTATGCGGATCGGAAAGACATGTCAGGGTTTACATGACACTTTGTTCTTTGTCACCATGCAGATTACCAAGACATGTCAGCGTTTACATGACACTTTGTTCTTTGTCACTATCACCACGCATATCGGAAAGATATGTTAGGGTTTACAAAACACATTGTTCTTTGTCATCGTCATCGTGCAGATCGGCAAAACATGTCAGGGTTTACATGACACTTTGTTCTTTGTCATTATGCAGGTCGGCAAGACATGTCAGGGTTTACATGACACTTTGTTCTTTGTCACCATGCAGATCGGTAAGACATGTCAGGGTTTACATGACATTTTGTTCTTTGTCACCATGCAGATCGGTAAGACATGTCAGGGTTTACATGACACTTTGTTCTTTGTCACCATGCAGATCGGTAAGACATGTCAGGGTTTACATGACACTTTGTTCTTTGTCACCATGCAGATCGGTAAGACATGTCAGGGTTTACATGACACTTTGTTCTTTGTCACCATGCAGATTACCAACAAGACATGTCAGGGTTCACATGACACTTTGTCCTTTGTCGCCAGGCAGATCGGCAAGACATGTCAGGGTTTACATGACACTTTGTTCTTTGTCACCATGCAGATTACCAAAACATGTCAGGGTTCACATGATACTTTGTCCTTTGTCACCACGCAGATCGGCAAGACATGTCAATATTTCCTTGACACTTTGTTATTTGTAACCACACAGATCGGCAAGACATGTCAAGAGTTGACATGATATTTTGTTCTTTGTCCTCATATGTCATACGATCGCCATGACATGCCACTGTTTACTTGACACTTTGTTAGTTATCACCATACAGACCATACTGATCGGCAAGACATGTCAATGTTCACACCACCACCACCATTATTATCATTATCTTATCATTACTGTTATCATTATTACTACTACTATTATCATCATCATCATTATAATTATTATCATTATTATTATCATTGTCATTATCATCATCATCATTATCGTTAATTTATCATCATTATAATCATTATTTCAACCCATATTGTCTCCCCTTCAACCTCGGTTCCATTCCGCTGGTTTTGTTTGTTTGTCTGTCTTTCATCCAATTCGAAGAGATAAATGACTGTTCGTCCTTGGTTTCACTGTTTTCAATGTTGTTTGTCCTGCCTGAGGAACAGCAATTAGGTCGAAACGCGCTGTGTTTGTTTTGTATTTGTTTATTTTTTTTCGTTTTGGGGCGCAGAACTTCTGTCTACTCTTGTGTTAATGTCCATTTGCAGTCACCCTACCTCGGCATTTTCTAGATAAGTGTGTTCTTTGTCCTCATAGGTCATACATATGATCATGTCAATGTTTACAGGACACTTTGTTCGCTGTCACCTTACAGATCATTCCGATCGCCAAGACGTGTAAATGTTCACCTGACGCACTGTTCTCTGTCCTCTTAGGTCATAAAGATCGCGAAGACATGTCAATGTTCACATAATACTCTTATTCATTCATTTCTTCATTCAATTCATTTTTTTTTTCGTTTATTTATTCATTCATTCATCTATTCATTTATATATTTATTGAATTATTTATCTACTCGCTCATTTGCTTATTTATTTATTTATTTGGTCATCACAAAGCATTGTGACTGCCAAGACACGTCAGGGTTGACATGATTCTTTGTTCTTTGTCGTTACAGATCGCCTAGAGTCTGTGTACAGAGGAACTTGAAGAACAGACGAAGCAGTCTGCTCTACTACGCCTCGAGTGAGGAGAGGATGACCCCAGCCCACACAGCTCCCTCCTCCTAGAGCAGGGCAAACCGACCAGCACGGACCACGGACGGTCAACATTGACCAGCGTCCTCCCCCCCCTCCCCCTCCCCCACCTTAGTTGGAATGAATGACATGTCCTGGACCTCGCAGTCGTCCTCGGTGAGCGGCAAAGCAGTGACGCAGTGAATGAAGTAGCGCTGCATCTTGACACCGTAACGCATTACCTCACGGCGTTGAAGAAGGGGTTAGGATATAAGGGTTGACAATACGACGGACGACGAGAAGTTGCCAAAACACAAGCGGCCGTAATCCACTGTCTGGTTGAAGAGAGAGAGAGAGAGAGAGAGAGAGAGAGAGAGAGAGAGAGAGAAGAGACAGAGAGAGAGGAGGAGAGAGAGACATACACACACACACAGGAGGTGAGGGCTGGGATCAGGCCAGGCGGATCATCTGTCTTCATTTACCCAAACCTAACCCAGAGGTTGAGAGACGCGGGACCTCCTGTCTTCCGTGGAAAACAAACAGTGGATAAAACGGCCTTCTGTGTGAAGCCATTGCCACGCGGCATTCCTCCGCCCCTCTCCAGAAAAAAAAACAACAAAAAACAAAGTGAAACAACCCCCCACAGCCATCCTACTGTAAATATGCAGTATCTAAAAACAAGCACCAGAAGAACCCGCTCTTGTCTCATGTAAAACGGTTTCGGCTATTCGTGTGTGAAGAACTGGTCTTCTTTTTGGAGATTCTACAATGTGCAAACCTCCGACCATGTTGCAGGATCTGCAAGAGTGAACTTTTGTACTAAGTGTGATCCACACCGAACAAGCATTTGCAGAGATTTTACCCCCTGTCCTGTCCATCTTAAACACAGTGGAGTGTGAAGAGCAGCATTCACTTCGATGTTTCAAAGTGACGGACGACAGCGGCGGAACGTTTGTGGGAGCAGCCGCGAAACGTTCATGTGGCAGGCCAGATAAAGCGTGGGAAAAAAGACACGGGGCTAAAGACAGCAGTGAGAGTTTTATTCCCCTCTCTGCCAGTGCGGTGTGCTCCTTCTCTGTCCTCAGCCGCCTCATCCTGACGGCCAGGGGCTGAGAGAGGCGGGCAAATTGATCTGTTTGTTTGGGCCGCTTACCTGTCAACTGACAGCAGGCCACGCAACTCCGCTCTGCTTGCTGTGTCAGGCAGCCAGGATGGATTAGGCTTTCCTGCCTCCCCCCACCCCCAGCCCCCTTCCTTCCCCTCCCCCACCTCGTCCCCTTCCTCTCCCCGGCCCTGGCTTCACGTCTCCAGAAAGACGATATGCCAATCTGGCCGTGCCTTCGCCGCCTCCCTCCCCAGCCACCAAGGAACGATTAAGTGTCTTTTCGCAAGCTGTTGGCCACGGGGAAGGATTCGCCTTCAGTGGAGGCCTAACTGCTCGTTTGGGGGGCTTGAAAAGTGGTGTTTTGACGTCACTAGGGGTCGGGTTTCCTGCTCGTCCCTCAGAGGGTCAGCGCTACCCACCTCCTAACCTCTGCTCTTCTCTCACTGTTGCCAGGGCGTGGAATGGCCCTGCGTGTGTAAACACAGACGGAAAAAGTGACATCTTTGATTTTCAAAGTCTTTGAAATGAAAAAAAAAAAAGCAAAATCTAAACAATGAAATGGAGACGACTAACACTTCGGTCCCTTAAAAAGCGCAGCGAGTGTCAGTGTGTGTTTTAAACCCAGACAAAGAAACGGTGACGGCCACCTTAAACTGAGTGGGTCTCCGACGTTCTCCAGAACTTGATATTTACCTGGTGTTACATCATACTGTCGGTCGATTGAAAAGCACAGTAAGTGCTACTATCAACGCATTCAGTGATGCCAAAGTAGTGCCACAGATGGAGTTCTATGTACACGAGTGATGGAGTGCTCTTTACGGGAATATATCGAGTGGCATACTGTCGTAGTGGCGTGCTGTTTGGTTCAGCCAATCACGGCCAGGCTGTGTGGTTTTCCCAGCCTCAGCTGACCTGAAAGCAGAGCGCCATCTGTGCTGCGCATTCTACGGCTGCAAGAGTGGCTCCAGTGCAACAGCTGGCCCGTGTCAACAAGCCGTGGCAATCACTGCCTGAGGTGGGAACACAGCCTGGGTCAACACCGCGCAACGGCTCACACCCCTCTACCCACAGCAAACCCCGTGTCTGGCAGTCTTTCCTGGAACACAGCCCCACCCCGCCACCACACAGCTCATAGTCTCCATAAGCGCTTTATTTCACATCATTCAGGGTTATGAGATAAAACTACATTTTGGCTGACAGAAAAAAAAACAACTATCTCTTCACAACTTAATTTCTTTGGAGGGCTTTGTCAGTCTTGTTTTGTTCGGTTACAAAATTGCAAATGTAAGAACTCGAACGCATTTTCTGAATACTAGATTAAAAATCGTAGATAAAACAAGAGATAATTCTAACACGTGAGTATACGGGGGGAAAAAACAACAACACACACCAACTCATCTATGTATAAATCTAGGAGAATTCACTGATGGTCCTGGCGTATAGCAGAAATAACTCAGCCACGTAGGCTCGACGGCCACAGCCACAAAACGATGTGAAAGGGCCCCAGTGACGTGCGTCCCCTCCCTTTGACGTGCAGTCCAGTGAGATGGGCGGGCAGTCATCATGAGGCTCCTGCCCGTGCTGCTCCCACTGGAAGCCATGGTTCTGCTCCTGACCTTGGCCTGGGACACGCCCCACGCCTTGGTGCCCACCCTCCAGTGGGCAGGGGAAGGGCACGACATGCCCCCCTGCCCCTCCTCCTGTAACTGCTCCAACGCTCCCTTCCCTCCCTATTCCGCGCCGATGCTGACGCTGAACTGTAGCAACGCTGGACTCACCAACTTTCCTCCCAACACCCCCAACGCCACCCAGGTTCTCCTCTTGTCTCACAATCGTATGATGAACTTGTCCAGCTTGCCGCCACTGCCCAACCTTCGCTTACTGGACCTCTCTTACAATCAGATCACCTACCTGGACAATCACTGGGTGTTCGAGCACATGGGCCTTCTCACTCACCTGAATTTACGCGGGAACTTCCTGCGGAAGCTTCAGCACGGAAGCTTCAGCGGGCTGAAGAGTTTAGAGGTGTTGGATTTATCTGACAACATCATCAAAACAGTGGAACTGCATGCCTTTGGAGGTCTGAACCACTTGAGCGTCCTTCACTTAGGCAGTAATGAGCTGTATGAGCTGAAGAGAACCTGGCTCTTGTCCATGACTGCCTTGAGAGAACTGTACTTCCAAGGCAACTACATAGCTGTGATCGAGAGCAACACATTTGATAAAATCACCTCCCTCCTGCATCTAGACCTTTCAGACAATTCCCTGAGAAAAGTGCACGAGAACGGATTCCTTGGTTTGCAGCGTTTGAAACTGATGAATTTGTCGGAAAACAGTTTTGTGGACATTCCTACCCAAGAACTACAGAGATTATCCAGCTTGGATATCCTCTTAATGGACGGCATTAAAATTGACACTGTGCGGGAAGGAGACTTTAAAGATATCAACGTCTCCTCCCTTTCCCTTAGTTTTCTTCCCAATCTCAGAGTGGTCAATGCAGGTGCTTTTATCAACATGACTCGGTTAAGGACGTTGCAGCTGCACGACAACCCCAACCTGCTGTTCATCAGTCCCCACGCGTTCAGCCGAGTACCGCTGCTGCACAGACTGCTGCTGCACAATAACGAGCTGATCACTCTGTCCCCCACCATCAAAGACTTTTTGCCCCGGCTGGACGAGCTGCACCTCTACCACAACCCCCTGCACTGTGACTGCAACATCTTCTGGCTGAAACGGGACATGGAGTCCGGCAGCCAGGGGGACTACATCCAAGACGCTGACAAGCTGGTGTGCAACTCACCGGCCCTCAACACCAAGATGCCTCTGACTCACGTTCCCCTCCAGCTCCTGTCCCCGGTCTGTGCCCCCACCACCTTACCCTTTTTCTCCGACTCGCACAACATCAGCATCGGGGATGACCTTCACTTGGAGTGCCAGGCCATCGGAGTTCCTGAGCCATCCCTGGCCTGGATCCTGCCTGATGGGCAGACCTTCAACACTTCCACAGACAATCACATCAGGATCTCCCCCGACAACACCTCCCTCACCATTCTGGGCATGCAGCTGTCAGACCAAGGAACCTACGGCTGCAGGGCCAATAACTCCATTGGCTTCGACATCAGCTCCACCGCTGTGTTTGTGCACAACAAAGACCTCAGACTGTCCCTCACGGACTCGGCCAACGACCACATCACGGTGGCCTGGATTGGCTCCATCCCACGGCTGCAGATGTCCAACTTTCAGATCATCTACCGCAAGAACGGTGGGGACGAGGACTACGACAGGGTGTACCTGCACGGCGGAATGCACCGCTGCACCCTGACGGGCCTCCAACCCATGACGTCCTACGAGGTGTGCATCGTGTACAGGGAGACCTACAGCATCGAGTGTCGCAACTTCAGCACAGACCACAAGGTGGCGCTGGCCCAGCCGGCCATCACCCGCATCAACATGACCCGCATTGTGGCCAGCGTGTGTGCCGTGGTGGGGGTGCTAGTAGTACTGTGCTTTGCCAGGGCCGTCACCCGACGGCTGCGGAAGCGGAAGGACTACCAGGACCCGCTGAAGGACGGCGGGGAGATGGACAAGATCCCCCTGGAGCCCATCGACCAGCGGGCTCCTGAACCACCGCTGTGTTCTTCCCGCACGGCTCTGCTGCCACATTCCCAGATCTAGCACAACGCCCTGTCTCCTGTTGGCACTATGTGTTCAAAAACTATCTTCCTTTTTTTTTTTTTTTTTTTTTTAAATCTGCATCTGTGAATATTTTTCCTGTGATTAGTGAAATGTCTTCTGTGTGGTGTCTATCAAATTATGTCGTGGATTAAAAAAAAGGCGAGAAGTGATGTTTCTATGCTAGGCCTTGGTTGTCCGCGCTGAAAAAACCCAAACTGCAATCGAGCAGGTGTTCTGTTTCGAAGGAGGCAGAGAGAGACCCTGTGACAAACTGGATTCAGACCGGACGGAACACTTGAGCAACAGGCTGAGCGATGTCCACTGTGATGGTATGTGTCGTAGTGATCTAGAAACAAGGAGCGGTGTGTCCCACCCACGTTCAATTTGCTGATAAGGAGGACAACACAAATTCCTTATGCAGGACATGCGTAAGCTAGTAGAGTTGACAGCACATCTGTCTAAATGACAGTGTATGTTGAACCGAGTCTTCCTCCCACTCCCACCCGTTCTTCTCCCCACCCACCTCTTTCACACAGAGATAATCAAAGTGAATGAGTGTTGAAAGGACCCCCACTGGGTCACGCTCCCAATCCCTTTCTCCCCCACACCAGGGCTATGTACACAGGACAGGCAGCATTTCAACTGATGGTATACATACAGCTCGCATTTCGGATCGTCACCACTTTGACAGCCATGTTCTGAAATGGTGCACAAAGTACTTAGAATCCTCATTCCCCCACCCCTCCACCCTCGTCATCTCTACCGTCCCTCCCGCTTCTCTCGCCCCCGCCTCCCACACAAGTGCCCCCCCCCCTCCCCCCTCCTTTCCAGGTGTCCTTAACATGGTGCAGAATATTTATTCTTCAGCTTCTACTTATTCCTGGTTGCTATCCCGTCCCTCTTCATCTTTCTCCCAGCCCCCCCCCCCTCCCCCCCCCCCCCCCCCCCCACACACACACATTCCGTAACCCCAATAAACAACAAACCTTGTTATTCTGAAATTTGACACATAAAGTACTTATCCTTGCTTCTGCCAACCCACCCCCTCCTCTTTTACACCAACGCCTACTCTCTACCCACTCATAAATGTCGCTCTTCCTCCCCCCAACCTACCTTTCCAGTTCTGAAAATGATGTAAGAAAGAAAATACCTACATTTTTTTTTTTTTTACGCGCTGTCAGTTTTCTTGACCCATCCCTTTTGCCCGCCCACTTTTGCTGTCCTTTCTATATATAAACTCTGTGTTTGTTGTGTACAGGATTCTCCCAATACTATACACGAACAGTACAAAGTGTTTGGTTAAAAAAAAAAATCAAAACACCCTTTAGAGCACAGAACTGTAAGTGGCGTAAAGCCGTACCGTGTGACACAAACATGGCGCTGACAAAACAAATGGAGAAGGAAAAAAAAAAAAAAACGGAAAAATTAAGTTTGAAATATATAACAATTTTTTTTAATGTCGATCGCATGTTGTCTGCTGATTCTTCCACACAATAAAGATCTCTATTAATGGAAGAAAAAGAAGTTCCTTGCAGATTCCTCCATATGATATTGATCTCTTTTCATGAAAGAAAGAGATGCAGTCTGCGAACTACTCCTTACACTAAAAACCTTCTCCGTCAATGGGAGAAAACGACATCTACAGATTCTTCCTTGCAATAAAGATCTCTGGGAAACATCATGTTGCCTGCAGATTCCTACATACGATAAAGATCATTACTGACAGAAGAAAAAAAGACCATGCGCAAATCGATTACCCCCCCTCCCCCCCCCCCCCCCCCCACCACACACACACACATTCCCACCCCCCTTCCTCATCTCCACCTTGTTCCAGCTTTCACCTCCGGTTCCCACACAATCCGTGTTCCTCATCATTTTACTTTTCCTGAAAAGTCACCATGCAGGCTGGTTACGACTGACCTATTGCTGAAATGTGATTCCGGCAAAAAGGTTGATGTTAGTCACTATCTATATCTACATCTATTACAGACGAAACTGACGTGTTAATGTCAGTAGCTATCTGTCAAGTCTTCAAGACATGTCACTGATATCTCTCTCCAGCATAACTGACATTTTGTCAATATCACTTACCACCTGTCAAGTCTGTTCCCAGCTTATCTTTACAAAACAGTATCAATTCAAAATCAGCCCATTCTCACTAAGGAACTGGAGGAAGACTGGAATGCAGGACTGCCAAATGAAGAGGTATACTGCATGAAAAGGAACGGGCGGGCAGACAGCAAGACTACTGATCTACTACGGTGTCTTTATACATGTGGCGAATGTGCTCAGTACGTGAATGTCAAAAAAAAAGATAGCCAGCCACACTGGGGAGACCCGAGAGACGTCAGGAGCAGCTACGGGACTTGAGGAAGGTAGAGCGGAGGTGGACATCGGTGAGAGGCTGGAAGGGGGTAAGCGGGGGGTAGATGGAGGAGGGGGTGAGTGAGGGTGTTGAGAAGTCGAATGGGGTGAGATCACTGGCGAGTATGTCGACGGGCGGGATGATGCTGAACGAGGGGCGAGCCGTTCAGTCACTCAGAGGCCAGTTTGTTAGAACGTCACTGACCTTTTGGCAAGAGGACAGTGAGTCTGTTGTAAATCACACTACAGAGCTTCCATAAAACTTTTCTTATTTTCTCTTTAAGCAATAAACATTATCAAACATATTTTTCATCAAATGAAGACCATGTTCATTCCATTTTCGGGTGTAAAAATTTAGTTCGAGTCGGAGTGTCAATGTTGAATTGTTTTGTCTACGACTGAATTAAGTTTTATGGGCATGTAACTGGATTGTACTTTTAAGAATACGAATGAATTGTGCTTTGTATACACGACCGGCTTGTGTTTTCTGTATATAACTGAACTGTGTGTATGTATCACACTGTTGACGTCTAATGCTTAGCGAGTTTGCGCGTTGCTGCGTTTATGCAATTTCTAAACATGTTTTGCTAAATCATGTGTGTAAACTGAATACGTTTATCTTCCTCCACATTACGTTCGATTTCTCTTGCTTTTGTTTCTTCTCTTTTTTTCTTTCTTTTGTTTCCAATTTTACATGGGGAAAAACAAAATTGGAAAATCCTAATAACCAAGTGTTCTTGGTTATAGGAAACACACACACACACACACACACACACACACACACACACACACACACACACACACACACGTGTGCGCGCGCGCGCTTAAAGATTTTTCTTTTTACATAAATATTCACAACTTTCCAAACTTGACCAGTGTGTTGAATTAACACCACCGTAAATTAATACATTTCGGATCAAAATTACTGATACTGACCGTTTGTGTGTTCAATGAACATTTCGATGTCAACTGATCTTCCTTCCATATTGTGTGTGTGTGTGTGTGTGTGTGTGTGTGTGTGTGTGTGTGTGTGTGTGTGTGCTGGCGCGCGCGCGCGCCGCGACCGAGCGAGCGTGCGTGCGTGCGTGCGAGCGCGCGCGTGTGTGTGAGTGTATGCAAATTCAAAATCAACCAGATTTTAGTGAAAGACAGCCGAAGCAGATTTGACTTTCAGATATTTCTTACTGCTGATTGCTTTCCAGCAATCCCTCCTCAACTACCATTATATCCCTGATACTTGCTTTGAACAGTACATTGTTCTGCCCCTGCTATCATTGTATCCATGGTGGTTCCTTTCTAATACTGTTCTCCCTCTGCCATCCTTGTAGTTATCCTTCAATGGAAATGAGGCTGTTCTGTTGTTATGATCAGCCTTAGTCCATCACAGGATTACCCAATGGTGTCATGCCATGCTGAAGTCGTCCATTGCATCTTATTCACCGTGGTCCCATTTGCTGCTCTTCTCCCCCCCCCCCCCCCCCCCCCAACACACACATATGCACACCCTCCACCCTCTATTTCTCTCTCTGTTTACCCCTATTTGTTGCCTGTCCCCTTAAACACACACACCGCGCGCGCGCTCACACACACACGCACGCACGCACGCACGCACGCACACACACACACACACACACACACACACGTGTGTGTGTGTGTGTATGTGGACAAAAACTTTCAGCAAAACAGACTGTTTTACTGTGAACATCCAAATAATAAA
>CM065721.1:8192898-8205398 GCA_033310375.1 Conus canariensis | reverse complement strand
AAGAGAGAGAGAGAGAGAGAGAGAGAGAGAGAGAGAGAGGTGTGTATGTGTGTGTGTGTGTGTGTGTGTGTGTGTGTGTGTGTGTGTGTGTGTGTGTGTGTGTGTGTGCATGGTGTTTGTGTGTGTGGGGGTCAGACCCAACAGCGCCAGGAAATTAATCCACAACCTCCAATATTAGCAGATCCAGCAGGATGGGAAATTAACCTGCAGCCTGAAATATCACCCATGACAAGATGAGGACGCTAGCCTACAGTCTGAAATGTCACCAGATGAACAAGATGAGGACGCTAGCCTACAGTCTGAAATGTCAACAGATGAACAAGATGAGGACGCTAGACTACAGTCTGAAATGTCAACAGATGAACAAGATGAGGACGCTAGCCTACAGCCTGAAATATCACCAGATGAACAAGATGAGGACGCTAGCCTACAGTCTAAAATGTCAACAGATGAACAAGATGAGGACGCTAGCCTACAGTCTAAAATGTCAACAGATGAACAAGATGAGGACACTAGCCTACAGCCTGAAATATCACCAGATGAACAAGATGAGGACGCTAGCCTACAGTCTGAAATGTCAACAGATGAACAAGATGAGGACGCTAGCCTACAGCCTGAAATATCACCAGATGAACAAGATGAGGACGCTAGCCTACAGCCTGAAATATCACCAGATGAACAAGATGAGGACGCTAGCCTACAGTCTGAAATGTCACCAGATGAACAAGATGAGGACGCTAGCCTACAGTCTGAAATGTCAACAGATGAACAAGATGAGGACGCTAGCCTACAGCCTGAAATATCACCAGATGAACAAGATGAGGACGCTAGCCTACAGCCTGAAATATCACCAGATGAACAAGATGAGGACGCTAGCCTACAGTCTGAAATGTCACCAGATGAACAAGATGAGGACGCTAGCCTACAGTCTGAAATGTCACCAGATGAACAAGATGAGGACGCTAGCCTACAGCCTGAAATGTCACCAGATGAACAAGATGAGGACGCTAGCCTACAGCCTGAAATATCACCAGATGAACAAGATGAGGACGCTAGCCTACAGTCTGAAATGTCAACAGATGAACAAGATGAGGACGCTAGCCTACAGTCTAAAATGTCAACAGATGCAACAGAATGAGGACATTAACTCATTGTCTGAAATATCAACAGGTCCAGCAGGATCAAAACATTAACCAGATCCTGAAATATCAACAGGTCCAGCAGGATCAAAACATTAACCAGAACCTGAAATATCAACAGCAACTGGAAATTAACCAACAAGCCTGATGAATCAACAGACCCAACAAGATCAGGACATTAACCTACAAGCTTGAAATGTCAATAAAGTAATCTACACCTTCGTATAAAAGGTCCAATATGATCAGAAATGCCAACAGGTTCAACAGGATTAGAAAATTAACTTACAGCTTAATATGTCAACACATCCAACAGGATCAGAAACTGACTTAAAGGCTGAAATATCAACAGATCAAACAGGATCATGACATTAATTTACAGCCTGAAATACTAGCAGATCAAAACAGTTAAACAGTTATCAGGAAATTAACTGCTGTCAGAAATGTCAACAGGTACAAGAAGATCAAGAAACTACCCAAAGCCTAAAATATGAACACATCCGACAAAGTCAGGAAAATAACTTACAGTCTTGAAATATCCACAGATCCAACAGTATCAGGAAATTACCCTTCAGCCTGGAATATCAACATACCCAACATGATCAGGAAATTAACCTACAGCTTCAAATAACTTACCCAGCAAAATCAGGATATTTAACCTGAAATGTCAATATGTCCCACAGGATCAGGATGTTAACTTACGACCTGAAACGTGAACCAACATGATGAGGAAAGTAACGTGCAGCATGAAATATCAACAGGTCCATTTGTTATAGGAACGTAAGCTAAAGCCTGAACAATCAACATGTTCGACAGATTGGAAATATTAACTTACAGGCTGAAGTATCAGCAGATCCATCAGTATCACTCAGAAAATTCACCTACAGCGTAAAATATTGTCAGGCCCAACAGGATCAGGGAAAGTAACCTACAGCCTGAAATACCACCAGTTGCAACAGGATTAGGACTTTAACCTTCAGCCTGAAAAGTCAACAGATTTAGCAGCATCAGGAGACAAGCCTACACACTGGTAAGTCAGCAGGTCCTAAAGGATGAGGAAATTAGCCTACAGCTTGAAATATGAACAGGTTCAACAGGATGAAAAAATTAACCTTCAGCTTGGAACATCAACAGATCCATCAGGACCAGGAAGCTAACCTACAGCCGGAAATGTAACTGGTCTACCAGAATTAGGAAATTCACTTACAGCCGGGAATGTCAATGCATCCATCAACATCAGGAAATTAAGCCACAGCTGGAAATATCAGTGGATCCATTAGTATCAGGAAATTAACCTACAGCCGGAAATGTCAACGAATCCATCAATATCAATGAATCAGCCTACCAGTCTGTACAGATCTAGCACAGCAAGGAGGAAATGGTACGTAATCACATTTAACACTGGACAGCAATCAGCACATAATTCAGTACCAGTTTAGGAACTCCCTCTTGAATTAGCTATGGGTTGATGGACTACATCCTCTACCCCACCTCCTGCCATCAAGAAAAAAACCTGAGAACTCAGACACCCCCCTCCCTCCCCTTCCGCCTCCCCCTCCTATCTTCACCATCCCCTTTCTAGTCTTCCCAACTTCCATACCTTCCTAACCCACTTTTCATTATCCACCTCTACCCCCCCCCCCCCCCCCCCTTTCCAGTTTTTTTTTTTTCTTATATCTTCCTCTGATGAGAAAAAAAGGAAAGGATTATGGAGGTGATCTAAATCAATATAATGTGTGTGTGTGTGTGTTGTGTGTGTGTGTGTGTGTGTGTGTGTGTGTGTGTGTGTGTGTGTGTGTGTGTGTGTGTGCGAGCGCGGGTGTGTGTGTGTGACAAACTCTATCCTTGCATTTCAAAAGAAAGATCAGTCTGTCAGTGCAATTCATCTATTCATGTTCTTTTTCCGTAAGAAAAACTTCAATAGTTTCACCACTTTGTTTCACACATCCTCAAGTGTGTGCACATGCACAGGTTCACACACACACACACACACACACACACACACACACACACACACACACCACACACACACACACTTACTTACTTACACTTGAAATTTAAAAAATGATAATAATAATAACAATAACAATGATAATAATAATGATGATGATGATCATCATCATAATAATCATTCAGTGCTTTTTTTCTCAAGGTGAGCCAGAGGGTTTTCACATCCATAAAAATTGCAAAGAACAAGCGCAAAGTTAAAAACACATACACTGATTGATAAAGACACGGAGTCTTCCCCATCCCCTCTACCTCCTCACATGAAAGACATCCACTCTTCAGATATGAGACTCGTTACAACACCACCACTTGCACACACTAACACCAACACTATTACATAAACACTAGCACAAACACATGCGCATATAAATGGCTCTCACAAAGCAGTACAACACAATACGATACAACATGATGCAATGCAGCACAACGCAATGGGAGAATACAAGAGACAGCAGCATCACTCCACAGTACAATGTGCTTGGACTTCATGTTCCTTGACAACCAGTTACCATCACTTCAGTTTACGGCACAAACAACCGTTATTTTCAAACACTACTACACCTCTGTGTCAATCCTATTGATTGTGTCGCTATTCAGTGAGGAGTTAAAACTGACTACAGAGTGAACCCTGATCATTGTTACACTGTACATGAACCAGATCACTGTGAAGTCTGTTGCTTGATCATTCTGTGGTTGCCATAGCAAAAAGTTTCTGTAAAGCAATATCAGTGTGATCAGTTTCTTTTTCATTTTTCTTTTAAACCTTCATCAGTTCTTTTTCATCTATGTTATTGACTGTACTTTTTGTTGGTTTGTTTTCTTGGTTGACTATATTTTGTTGGGTGTTATACTGCTAACTGAGAATATGGCCCTAGGGAAGGTTGACTGTTTGTGGCAATTTTAGGCTTCTGATTGTCAACAGTCCTGTTGTTCTGACCGTTTCCTTGCAATTGATAATTTTCAAAATATATGCTGGCTCTGAAGTATGGCCAGGAAAATTCTGCTTTCATTCTGGAATACTGACTGGTGTGTTCGAGGATGGAATCTATTGCATCAACCTGTGCTCTCTCTCTCTCTCTCTCTCTCTCTCTCTCACACACACACACACACACACACACACACACACACACACACACACACTCTCACTCACTCACGGGCACACACACACACACACACACACACACACACACACACACACACACACACACACACACACACATGCACAGAAAGATCTTTCATGTTCAAATCATGAATTTTTCAGCCTGACGTCTTCTGTCAGACTTTGTGTAAGCGTTGACTTTAAACTGTTCCACACAGGGTATTATTGACAAATAATTCATTCACTGCAGCATTTTGTACATGGATGCGTCTGTGTACTGCACAAGCCATCTGAGTCTGTGATGGTGTAAAATTCCATGACCAGTAAACACACACACACACACACACACACACACACACACACACACACACACACACACACACGCGCACACACACCTTTATCCAAAGCATTCTCATCATTTCAGGTTCAGCAAGGACATGAAGCAGCAGACTATGAGATATAAAATTTGTGCTGTGTTTGTCTCTGCTAGTCAACAATGGGATCGGGGTGGGGACGTGTAAGTCAACAGTGGCTATGTGTGAACATGAGCGATGCCACAGGGGAGTATTCAGACCCATCCACTCTCCAGTTTCTGGGTGTCAAATTTCAGTCCTAGAAGCACCCTAGTGTGAAGGATGGGGGATTTCCTCATGTCTCAGCCCTCCAGCCATTTACTGTGAACTATGGGGATTGTCCACATGTCTCAGCTCAACAGACATTTGCTGTGAAGGATGGGGATTGTCCACATGTCTCAGTCAACAGACATTTGCTGTGAAGGATGGGGATTGTCCACATGTCTCAGTCAACAGACATTTGCTGTGAACTATGGGGATTGTCCACATGTCTCAGTCAACAGACATTTGCTGTGAAGGATGGGAATTGTCCACAAGTCTCAGCTCAACAGACATTTGCTGTGAAGGATGGGGATTTTCCACATGTCTCAGTCAACAGACATTTACTGTGAACTATGGGGATTGTCCACATGTCTCAGCTCAACAGACATTTGCTGTGAAGGATGGGGATTTTCCACATGTCTCAGCTCAACAGACATTTGCTGTGAAGGATGAGGATTGTCCACATGTCTCAGCTCAACAGACATTTACTGTGAAGGATAGGAATTTTCCACATGTCTCAGCTCAACAGACATCTACTGTGAAGGATGAGGATTTTCCACATGTCTCAGCTCAACAGACATTTACTGTGAACTATGGGGATTTTCCACATGTCTCAGCTCAACAGACATTTGCTGTGAAGGATGGGGATTCTCCCCATGTCTCAGCTCAACAGACATTTACAGTGAGTGAAGACAATATGGGAGAAAAGGGCCCAACTCTTACCCTCATGCTCACTGGCAGCGACACTGTGGCCTTTCTAAGTCACACTGCGGCCTCCCTGTTTGAAGACTTTGTTCACCAGGTAGGCTCCACACAGGGCCGTGTGTTCCTTTTCTTTGTCCTTTTTCACTTCTCTATGTGTGTATCAGCCACAATCTGCCTTTAGCCAGCTTCACTGCCCTTTGTGAGCAAAGCTCCCTACGCTGACACTGCTGTGTTAGGTCCCCACTGAGTCGGTCGAATTGATCATGATGATTTCATTCTTTTGTGAATCACCTTTTTTTCCAATATTTTGGTGAGCACTGCATGCGTCTCTAGAGGAAAAAAAAGATTGAATCACAGTAATACCAACAATAATGAACACTGTATGTACAGGGCAATATTTCACACCAGCGATTCAATACACTACGCACTCATCATTCACTCAATTTCAAAGCATGTCTCCTCCCTTCCTTGCCCTTGATCCTTCAAAAACAGACCCCCTTCCCCTATCTCTCCATTTCCCACACAACACACAAAGCGTACGACCTGGCTCAGATGAATGCTTGCTGAAACACATATGTTTTCAGACAGTTTTCAGCTCGAGCAGAGATGAGATGTTGTGGAAAAGTGGATGGCAAGTGGGTGCAGAAAACTTCAAACTGCAATTCATGAGTCTCAAGAGCAATTCATTGGAAGAAATGAAGTGGACAGGAAGAATGGTGTTGTACTGAAAGAGGGAGACAAAAACATGGAAATGAAATGACAGTAGTACATAAGAGCGCCAAGCTTTTGCTGTAAATAGCAAGCCAACAGACATTTCCTGATAGAATGAACTTTATTTGCCCAACTGTTTTCTCTTTATCTTGTGTCGTTGTGCACACACACACACACACACACACACACACATGGAAACAGCTCTAAAGGCTATGTCTACAGTGCAGGAGAATTATGCAGGGTTTCAGGTCACAAGATTGATGGTAATCATTTGCAGGTTTTTAAATTTTAAGATGTAAACAAATCGGTGTGTCCGCATGATAGTGTGTGTGTGTGTGTGTATGTGTGTGTGTGTGTGTGTGTGTGTGTGTGTGTGTGTGTGTGTGTGTGTGTGTGTGTGTGTGTGTGCGTGCGTGCGTGCGTGCGTGCGTGTGTGTGTATGTGTGTGTGTACGTGTGCATGTGTGTGTGTGTGTGTACGTGTGCATGTGTGTGTGTGTGTGTGTGTGTGTGTGTGTGTGTGTGTGTGTGTGTGTGTGTGTGTGTGTGTGTGTGTGTGCGTGCACGTGCATGCGTGCGTGTGTGCGTGTGTGCGTGTGTGTGTGTGTGTGT
Organism: Conus canariensis; assembly: GCA_033310375.1. Lineage (NCBI taxonomy): Eukaryota > Metazoa > Mollusca > Gastropoda > Neogastropoda > Conidae > Conus > Conus canariensis. The sequence goes on along the minus strand of CM065721.1, from coordinate 8,198,515 downwards.
GTGAGACAGAGACAGACAGACAGACAGACACGCAGGCAGACAGACAGAAAGACAGATAGACAGAGACAGAGACAGACAGACACAGACAGACAGACAGAGATGAAGTGTGTGTGGTGTGTGTGTGTGTGTGTGTGTGTGTGTGTGTGTATGTGTGTGTGTGTGTGTGTGTGTGTGTGTGTGTTTGTGTGTGTGTGTGTGTGTGTGTGGTGTGTGTGTTGTGTGTGTGTAGCTGCAGGTGTATGTGTTTCTGTGAGCACATGTGCATGTTAAGTGTCTTTGTGAGCAGACAGAGATACACATACTGCATCACACTGAAAATATAAAAACATGAAACGCAGATTCAATTTAGAGTTATTTCCACTCAGCAAACTTATTTTCCGAACAAACCAACAGACTCCTAACAGCCATTACTGTTGTCACTGAAACGTATGTCAGTGAAAACATTCTAGCCAATCAGGAAGCTCTTCCACTCCCGCTCTCTGGCGAGATCATGTGATATGTCATCAGAGAATTCAGGCCAACCAGGAACCTTTTCCGAACTTTGCTCTGTGGCAAGATCATGTGATAAAGTCACTTGACAATTTAAGCCATTCAGGAAGCTCCTCCACACAGCGCTGTGGGGCAAGATCATGTGATAAAGTCACTTGACAATTTAAGCCATTCAGGAAGCTCCTCCACACAGCGCTGTGGGGCAAGATGGTGTGATAAGGAAGGGCAGGATACCTGACCACAAAATCGATGGGGTCAGTGACGTAAAAGACCGGGCTTTCTGCCAGACTACCGTAGGAGATGCCATGTAACCGTTTGCAATGCCCTCAGCGTGGCACTCACAGCTGCCAGACTACCGTAGGAGATGCCATGTAACCGTTTGCAATGCCCTCAGCGTGGCACTCACAGCTGCCAGACTACCGTAGGAGATGGCATGTAACTGTTTGCAATGCCCTCAGCGTGGCACTCACAGACCAGCAACACACTTCAGGTTTGCCCAGCATGGAAAGATGCAGTCACACAGTAATGCAGGTGATCAACCTCTTCATCATTAAATGCCAAGGTCAAGTCACCCTGATACTGTACATACTGTTGGCAGACACTTGTTGATGGCTGGTTGGTGTCTAATAAAACTGGCACATAAACATAACTTAAAAACAACAAGCCATCATGATTCCAAACACTGTATTCAGAGATCAGTTACAAACTCAAGGTCTGACCAGCGCACTGGGCTCATCTCGTCTGCTATGTCGTAGCCACAAGACCCTCTTTTTAAATTCTCTCATCTTGGTTATTTATTCATATATCCATCAGCTTGAAATCATGCGCAGTGTGGTCTCAACGGATGTGGTGTAGCGTATATGGACTACTCCGCATGCAGTGAAACTAAACTGAACTAAACTGTTACAAATTCCAGCGGGCTTTCTTCTGTTCTGAGAATCTGACATATGCAAAAGAAGAATCTGACATGCTTAAAAGAAGAATCTGATGCATGTAAAGGAAAAATCTGACATATTTCAAAAGAAGAATCTGACATATATTAAAAGACGGATCTGACATGTGTAAGCGAAGACTCTGACAAGTGTGAGTAAAAACAATTCTCACATGAAAAAGAGAAGAATGTGACATATGCAAAAGGAAAGTCAGACACACAGAAAAGAAGGATCTGACAATCCTAAGAACCCCAAAAAATCAGGACTACTCTAAGGATCTGACAATCCTAAGAACCCCCAAAAATCAGGACTACTCTTCTTTTCTTTTCTTCTCTCCAAGTGATCTCTCTTCTGCTTGTTTTTGCCCTACCAACTACAAGGGAATGTCAAGTGCTTTCAACATACATCATAAATAAGGTCAATGGCCACCAGGTCACATGTCAATGGCCTATTTCCATGGTGAAGATCATTCATTTTCTTCCAAAGGCCTCTACCGGTATGACAGATTCACAATGCTAGCTTCACATTTACACACGACGAACACACGCAAATACAAAATTATGAAAAGTACTCAGTCAGTTAATGTCAGGCAGAAAGAAAAATGAACCAGTGTGGACAGGATTCCAACACGTTGGATCAAACAACAACAACAAAAAACAACACAAAGTCATGAAACACACATTCAAACAAACTGTTCAGCTGAAAACGTTTCCACTGGAACTTTAAACAGCACACACACACACACACACACACACACACACAGGCATGCGCGTATGCACGCATGCACACATTCACACTTACACACACACACACACACACACACACACACACACACACACACACGAGTGAGAAAGACACAGAAAGAGAGACTGGGGCAGACAGACAGACAGACAAATAGACAGACACACACACACATTGATTGACAGACTGACAGACAGAGACAAAAGAAAAAGTAAAACCCAGACAGACAGAGAAAAACAGACAGAATTAGAGACAGAGACAGACACACATAGACAGATACAGAAAGACACAGAGAAAGAGACAGAGAGAAAACAAGAGACAGAGAGGCACAGAGCAACGGACACATACTGGTAAGGGTACACACCAACAACAGACAGCAGTAAGAGACAACAAGAGGAAAAGGCCGGTTGTCCAGCAGTACTCACACCAGTGACACAATCTGCCCTCTCTGGAACTCCAGGCTGTTCACCGCCAGACGATTCAGGAACACATAGTCTGTGTGGTTTCGACGACTATCGTCATCTGGATTTAGCACTGGCTGAAAGAAAAAAGATTTTAAAAAATTATATATATATATACAGATATATTTGTTATATTAAAAGCAAGTTAAAATCAAGCTTCTAAAAACATCTACAAATTTGTTTCACGCTGTGCGGTCGTCAGGATGTGATGAGCTTGTGTTGCCAGTGCCACGTATATATATAGCTAGCTGGTTTGCTGTTGTTTTTTCCGTGCTACATGTGTTTCTCAGGTGTTGGTTTTTTTCGCTGATAGAAACTTCCATCTGTGTCTGCAATTGTTAACCATTTCTGTTCTAACATTTAGAGTTGCCAACTGTGGTTTACATAGTATAATGTATTTCTCTGTTAGGCATAGATTGCATTTTTTTGAAATGTTGTTGTATGATGCTGCTCTTTTTAAAATTTTCCAAGATATGTTGTAGTCTATGTTTTTTTCTTTAAGTTTCCAAATGTATTTACTCAATTCTGTTTGGTTTTTGTATCTTTCTTTGTTGAATGATTGTTTATGGTTTGCATATCTAGTTTTGAATTGGTTTTCCGTGATACCTACATATGATTCTTTTGCGTTCTCTGATGTTACAGTGGCTTGGTACACAATGTTGTTATAAAGGCATTTGTTGCTTAGGGGGCACTGTTCTTTTTTGGTACAGTTACAAGATTTCCTTTCGTTACCCTCCTTTTTTCTGTGCTGCTTTTCATTTTGTTTGCTGAATCGATGGCATTTTTAAGGTTTGGCATACATGAATATGATAATTTGATGTTGTTTTTGTTGAATATCTTGAATAATTTATGGTCTTTTGGAAAGATGATGTCAAGATTTTAAAGAATTCTTTCCCTACATTTGTTTTAACTCTTGCATCATATGGGGGATTGTACCATATGATATATTTCTATCTATATCTATCTTTATATGTGTCTGTGTATCTATTTATGTGTATATGTATATATGTGTGTGTATATATATATATATATATATGTGTGTGTGTGTGTGTGTGTGTGTGTGTGTACATATTATATATATATAGAGAGAGAGAGAGAGAGAGAACACACACACACACAATTGAAGTAAAAAGGCAAACAAGCAGTGTAAACAAATATAATCCAATATTTTGAGTAGCTGCTCTTTTTTAAGGATGACAGACTGTGTAATCACGTCATATATATATATATAATGTACAACACACACACACACACACACACACATATATATATACACATATATACATATACACATACATAGATACACACACACATATAAAGAGAGAAGATAGATATAGATAGAAATAGATAGAGATATATAGACAGACAGATGTACATATTTAAATCCTATAAAACTGTCTTAAAGATGTGAGGCATATTCCTTTACTGATATGACTTTTTCTTTTAATGAAATTATGTTGAATGAAAAAACAAAATTAAAACAAAACAAACAAACTAACAAAAGGAGCACACAAACACACAAACAAAAACCAAAACCCCCACCTTCTCTCTGGGGAAAAATGCTTGAATTTTTAAGAGGAACTGGGCTGATATTTCTGGATGGATTAGGAGTGATGAGGAGGAGGTGATTACATGGCTCCTGTACCCTTTCACTCCACTTGATAATTCAACAAAAATTATTAACGAAAAAAAAAAAAAAGGATTTTCACAACATTGATGGGTTCTGACTGGTTAGATGAACAGAAATCTTAAATCAGTCTATGGTGAAACAATGACATTCTCATTAACTCAAAACCCAATGCTGCTTCCAGCACCAGTTCACCTCGCATGGATGCACACACAACGAACAAGGATAACAGAATACAAGGATGTGTCCTTTTTGTTGTTGTTGTTGTTGTTGTTGTGTATTTCAACAAAAAAGGCCTTCAGCTCTGCCAGGTCCACCGAGTCGGGAAGTAGCATCAGTTTCAAGTTACGGGGCATCCAATCAGTTCAGCATGGGAAAATATGCCTTTCTTATTCATTTATTCATTATTGTACATGTTCTTAGGCATACCGGCTAAACTTACAACAAGACATTTTGGAACATCCTATCCCCCCTCCCCTCCCCGGTGGACATAAAGTTCATTTATATCAGCAGCTTGCTTACTGGCGTTAATAACAATTATTCCTTCCCTTGCTGCAAAGACAGTCTCAAGTAAAGGGAGACAAACCAGGTTTTGCAAGAACACCGAGTTATCTTGTGTAAAAAACTGGTGACTTCCCCTGTACGTACTAGGGCACAATGAGATGAGCAATTATGACCCTCACTGGATTGCGGCCAGAGCAAACATAAAAAAGACAACAACAACAGCAAAACTTGCATTTGCGTTAAACTCTTTTGTCATCAGAATTAAAGAACTTTACAAAATTAATTAGCAAAACATGAGCCATTTCGTTTTGTGTCGTGCATTGTATTCTAATGTAGTCTCTGTGTGTTTTGTGTTGCTCTCCCAAAGGAAAACATCTTGGCTTGATCCACACATACACACACACACACAAACACAAACACACACACAAAGACACACACACGAACGAACACACACACACACACACACACACAAACACAAACACACACACAAACACAAACACACAACACACACACACAAAGAGCCCCCATTCTACATTTCGTTCCAACCCACTGTGCATGTTTTCAGTAGCCGCACTCTCACTCTTCCATCTGGTAACTCCAAGCAAAGGTTGCAGAGGCACCATACAGAGCTCCCTGACAATGTCTCTCCATGTGCTACAGTTCTCTGAAACCCTCTGAGAGCTGGTGAAGGACAGGCTTGTCCACTCCCCGATGCTGTCCTCCCACGTCGCCCCACACTGTGTCCTGCACGGTAGTTCTGCGAGGCCACCTGTTCTTGATTTCAAATGTGCCTGTAACTGTTTCACCTTCCACATCCTTAAAATGGTGAGCAGGTTGTTGCTTTGGGTTTGAAAACAAATTTT
>CM065721.1:8152898-8190398 GCA_033310375.1 Conus canariensis | reverse complement strand
GAATAGCTCTTCATTCAAGTTGCGCCAGTATGATCATACAATGCAGACAGTTAGTTTCCTAGCACTGTTGCCATTAGCTGCTCTTTTGAACAAACTGGCTTCCAGATCATCAAAACCTACACCTGCAACAAAATAAATGAAGCATAGGCATTAACAGCAAATCACATCTGTACGAATCAAAAGTTAACTTGAAAAGCAGCACTCAGGGCTCCCCACCTAATATAGTTCAAAGAGACACCCTGAATCCATTTCCCTGTTTCAAAGGGCAAAAAATGTTACATGGGAGGAAGGGAAAGAGGGGGGGGGTGGGAGGGAAAAGGAAAACAATGGAGGGAGGAAAGAGCTGGGGGTAGGGGACGTGCACTGCGTTTAGACTACATTCTGAGTTCAGCAGGAAAGTGTAGAAAGGGGTGGTGATAGTGGAAGGCAGTGGAGGGTGGGGTTGGGGTATATGGGGAAAAAAATGGTGGTGGGAACTGATGCCATACCCTATGACATTCCTTCTTTTAGAAAGCAATACCATGGCACTTCTTTGTTCGATCTGCTTTTTCTCTGCCCCCCCCCCCCCCCCTCCCCCCTGTCTCATCATCCATGCTACTTCATTATCATCATCCACATGACATTGAATTCCGACTCCCCAATCCACAGCCACACCCTGGCTTGTCCGCCTGTTGTGATCCAGCATACACAAGACACCATCAACCACACATCTCCTACTGCTAATGACAGTCACAGCTTATTTGTGGAGGCAGTATGAGTGAGTGTCCCTCTCTACAGAAGATGCCACCATGTCTGTCCAATGACAGACCACACAATGATACCCACAACTAAAACATGACTCCCCAAGGGCACAGACGTGAACAGAAATCAAAACTGAAACCACTGCCACAGCAGAGCACACAAATTTGAGACTTCATGCTGATCAATGAGGATAAGGATGATGAACACAATACTATGTAGTTTTCATTCTGGTCTGGGACTGACTGCATAAGACAGCTGTACTCCATGCTTACTTTTATAATATGTCCCGACATCAACCAGACCCCAGACGGCCAGAGATAACTGACACCTGCAGTGTTAGTCTGGAAATTCTCTGAGATGCATCCATTAAGTGGACAAAACTTGACTGTATGGTTCCAATCTTTCAAACTGAGTCCACAGCAAACTCAACTCTGGGTCAGGACCGAAAATTTTTTTTTTCTCTTCTCTCTAGTACAGGTATGGGACAGTTTGTGAGTATGCACCTGTTTTTCTGTCTTTTCCTTGATGAAACTGAAGCTGAAACTTTCTCTTCTTCACTTTCAGAAGAGAATGCACTGATTGGGAGCAGCTACACTTGTTAGTCATGATGATCATACCTGCACTGAAATTTGAAGTTTATGCTGTGATGCACATTTCATTCAAGCAGGAAATGCATCTGAAACAACTTCATTCTTTCAGTGTACTCCTTCTCTGCTGTTTTATTGTGCTGGCCTACTTGAAATCATCTTTGAGGTTTGACTGTACACTTGTTTTAATAATAATTTCAATTTATGTATTCAACATGATAAATGCACAACATGGGGAGCTCCGATGCGCATATGCATGAATCATGCATGTATTTACATTCTGTGCTGCATATACCTAAACATGTGCACATGCTTACAAGCAGGCACACATGTGCACAAGCACACACATATGCAATACATGCACATGTAATCGCACAAATACACACAGACACACACACAACACATAAGCACACACACATGTACACACAAACACACGCGCGCACACACACATGCGCGCACACACACACACACACACACGCACACACACACACACACACACACACACACACTAGCACAAGGAGATAACATGACAGGCTTACCAATATCTGCAAGCTGTAGTATATTACTTTATTAGCTTCCTGTCCTTATACCAACTTGCTTGGTACTGCAAATTAAACGGGTTCTCTTTATCTACTCTGAACTGTGTGTGTTACTGTTTATCACTAGTTAAGATCTAAAACATTGATTCTTTCACATCACACTAAATCTGTTATTGGTTTGGCACATTATGCTTCTCTCATTTAATATATATAACTGTGGCAGTATAAATCAAATTGATGATATGTTCTGAAAATGCAAACTTGTCAGTCCATGTTGGTATCAGCTGGTATCAGTGCATCTGAGTTGTAATGATTAAAAAGCAAATTCTAATCAAACAAAGAAAAAAGAAAAAAGAAAAAGAAAGCTTTTGAGGAAGTAATCACCACAACTTGCAGTCATACACTTTGTTAGTTTCATCAATAAGGTGTCATTACTTGCAGATGGACCCAGTCCGCATGTATTACATGTGCTCAGCTGTAAAATCACAGCGCACAAGGGGCTTGATGAATTAGGAGAATTACTAGTAGAAAAAAAAAACTCTAGGGAGAGCTGGATAGCAGATCTTCAGGGAAGCCTCCCTCATGCAAGTGTTTCAGTCATTACTCCTGGGTGGCCTTCTGCTATTGCTTTTTTTTTTATTATCTGCTTGGGGTTAAACCTGCATCTCCAGGCTGGTTGGGCACCTTCAGGCCAAGTCACAGGGTCAGATGTACTCACTACTCTGACACCTTATGTGAAGTTGAAAATGTAAAGCCTTATGAAGTTTACTTTGGTTCCCCCTTGACCAGATCCAGCTGAAACCTCTCACAGCTGCTTCTACCACTTACTTTAGGACTCCAGTTCTTTCTTTCCAAGAAATCAGTAGGTGTTTCATTGAATTGTATGCAGATGTGCCAGCAACTTCCCTAACTCCAACATACATGACAAGGACTCTGAAGTCAGATTCGCTCAAACTGCTGGCTAAACTTGAATATTTCTCAGTCTTGTGAATGTAATACATGTTCTATCCCTGTTCTGCTTACATAAGGCTCAATGGATTCTATCAGAATCATCTGTTTTGATGAACATGAGCATAGTATCATATCTAACCTTAGACCACTCTTGCTGCTGATGTTTGGGTGTTATTTTGCTTCAGGAAGGTTTGCCGTGCTCTCCCTGTCATCCACTCCATCCAGTATGCCCATCTTCCATGCCCCAGCTTCAGTGTCATCAAGGAAGTGTAACTGCGTATGAATCAGTCCATATTTAAAAAGGTTAACGTTTAAGTTGGCACAGCCTACTGGCCAAAGAGGATTCAGTCACTGTGCCTAGGGCATGGCATGATGGAATGAAAGCCCATCTCTCTCCTTCCACTGCCTTCAATCTTCCCTGAACTGTGTCAGATCTCCATTTACTGCTGGGTGGACAAAGGTAGTTTTCAAACTGAAAAAAAATTATCCCACTAGCAGTCTGAACTCATGATCATAAGCTCCACAGGCAAATGCTCTAACCAATGACCATGGGCCCCTCAGTCCATGCTACAGCACATCCGCTAAGCAGTAACACCACAGTGCGCAGGGTTTTCAACTAGATAAATAAGTGAACAAATAAAAAAAGAAATAATCAGGGAAACAGGCCAGGCCATGGATACCTAGCTACCATGGTTTGTGTCACTACTTAAGCTGCGTTTATGAATATGTAAGCATGCATGCACACATGTGTGTGCATGCATGTATTTGCATGTGCATGCATGTCCTCAAATATATATGCCTGGGTGCAGGAGAGTGTACACAAATGTGTGTGTTTGTGTATGTATGTGTATGCGTGCTTGCATATCTGCAATGCACTCAAACACCCTCAAGTGCAAGTGTAAAGGCAAAGGTATGTGGACAAGATGTGCTGTAAATCCTATAAAAATGGAAATTCAAAGAATAGTATTTGAAGAAGTATATGACTAGGGAAAAACACCACCACCACTGCTAGGAGCATACACAAGGAATCTACACACCTGCACAAGATTGCTGATACAGTAACTCATCCACATCTTGTGCACTAGGCCCAGCGCCTGGAAATTCTGAGTCAATGTGCGACGAATTGTGTTAGTTGGGTATCGTTTTATTATCACACGTCCTTCACACAAGGATTAAGCACATGTATACTCTACGGGACGCTAAGAACGCAGACAAAACAATCTTTCATTTAACAAAATAAAATAACGTGAGCTGATATAAAGAAAATTAAAACTAAACCATTTCTTGCAAGTTCATGTTTAGTAAACATTATACACTACTCAAAACTGTACCGTACTGGCCAGTCTGTTAGTGTTATTCTTACTTTCATTCACAAAATAATGTACCTTCTAGAAATGCATAGAATACTGATTGAATCATTCCCGATAAGACATCCTCCGAATGTTCGTGCTCTAACAGCAAAGATCTGTAAATCAACGCAACACAAACAAAACGTTCTTGCTCACTTGTATTTCGGACGGCAGTGTTCCATTTGAAGCAGACGACCTTCGCCTTCACACAGTTAGAATAAGTAAGATACGAAACGAATATATTAAAAACTTAAAACATTGGTGTTCATTGATGTACAACAAAAGTGTATGCATTCTTTCATGATGTTGCCTAACTTATTATGTGCGGAGTGTTGTTGTTTTTCTTCTTCTCCTTTTTCTTCTTCATCACATTGTGATAGTGAAAGTTCGAACAGTGGAAGAAATGGGAAGTAACTCTCATTGCTAAAACTGAAGTAGGCTATAATCTTGCAGTCCCTTTCTCAGAGATGCTCCAAATACTGAACCTGGCTTTGAATAACGCAGAAGAAAACATGTCACTCGGATTTAACATTTCTTTTTGTACAGATGTCTGTGGTCTTCGTCAAAATCGTACTTCTTAACAGAAAATGAACTCTCCATGACAAATTAACATTTACAGAGACCAAAAAAAAGGCAACACCTGTGACAAAATCAAAAGTACTTTTTTTTTTTTTTTAATTTGTCTTTAATTGCTTGTTTGATCACAGAAAAGAATTAAATGTAGAGAGACCAGCAAGGACAATATTTCAAGTAAAGAATGGAATTACTGATAAGTGTAAGTATGTTCAAACAAAATCACAATGTGTATCTTAGTGAAGATTTAATAAGACACTTTTTTTTTCTTTTTTTTTTATACTGATACGGAAAATGTAGGCGGTAGGGCCTATAGGCCTACACGCCACTGACCCGAAACATCACAGTATGCTTCAAGATGCTGCATTGCTGATACAGAAAAGGAGATCAATGACCCGAACAACCCCAGCGACTCATTCCCATCTACTCTGAGGAATGTAAGGAGCCACTTAAAGAGGCAGCACAGAAGATGAGCGATCACATCATGATCACCTTTGACGAGAAGAGCAATGTTGAGGAAGTATGGTCTGAAATCCGCATTGGCCTGAGCCACGCCCTCTCAGATCACGTCCCCCATAAGCAAACCAGACCCAAACCAAGCCTCCCTTGGGGTGACTATGAGACCAAGAAACTCATACGTAGACGAGACAGGATCCACAAGTACATGAAGAAAAACGGAGATGAGGCCCTCCGACAGGAATTCAAGGCACTCAAGCGCCCTATCCAGAAACGCCTACATCGTACTCTACTGGAGACACGTAGAAGGCCTGATCTCTGACGAAAGAGAAAGCCAGATCACCTCCAAGAAGAAGTTCTGGAGCTTCATTAAAGCAAGAAGGACAGAAGAAGTGGGCGTCTCTCCACTTAAAGAAGCCGGGAAACTTGTCTCCGACCCCAAGGAGCAAGCACAGATCCTGAACACCCAGTTCCACTCTGTATTCAGCCCCAAAGACACCATCACAGCTGAAGAGTTTGAACAGCGGTGCCCCCCTGGACCAAAACTTCCAGACTACCCAGCATGCGACGACATCAACATCACCGAAGACGGCGTAAAGAAACTTCTGCTCAACCTTGACCCAAATAAAGCCTGTGGCCCAGATGGCATTACTCCCAGACTTTTGAAGATGGTTGCAGAGGAGATCACTCCAGCCCTCACCCTGCTCTACCGCATTTCATACTCCTCCGGTACCCTGCCGCAGGACTGGAAACAGGCCAACATCACACCTGTCTTCAAGAAGGGAGAAAGATACAACGCAGCCAACTACCGTCCCATCTCCCTCACCTGCATAGCCTGCAAGCTGATGGAACATATCATCACCAGCCACATCATGTCCCATTTTGAGAACAAAGAGATTCTCTGTCCAGAGCAGCACGGCTTTCGACGCGGATGATCATGTGAGACTCAACTCCTAGGGTATGTGGACGAAGTGACCAGAGAGATCGAGAAGGGAAACCAGGAGGACACTATCGTCCTTGACTTCTCAAAGGCCTTCGACAAGGTTAGCCATACCCTACTTGTCCACAAACTACGTCGTTACGGCATCGTAGGCCGCACCAACGCCTGGATCAAGGACTTCCTTGCGGACAGACAGCAGGCTGTGGTGGTGGATGGAACGAGATCCGACTTCCTACCTGTAGAATCCGGCGTCCCTCAAGGCTCGGTCCTAGGGCCGAGTCTCTTTCTTCTCTACAGAAACGACCTTCCTGATGGCATCAAGTCGAAAGTCCGCCTATTTGCCGACGATACCATGTGCAGCAAGACCATCACGAAGAAAAAAGACGAGCGAGTGCTGCAAGAAGACCTACACTCCCTTACCACCTGGGAGGAGAAGTGGTCTATGGAATTCCATCCACGGAAATGCTCAACGCTGAGAGTTTCTCGGAAGCGGAACAAGATTTCCCCTATGTATGAGCTACATGGACAGAATCTCGAAAACGTCAACACCACTAAATACCTTGGTGTCAACATCCAGGACAACATGCAGTGGAAATCTCACATTGACTCCATCACGAAGAAAGCCAGCAAGACCCTAGGCTTCATCCGGCGCAACCTCAAGATCGGCAACAAGAAGACAAAGGAAACTGCGTACAAAGCCCTTGTTCGCCTGCTTCTTGAGTACGCAGCCACCGTCTGGGATCCCTACACTGCAAACGAGATTGAGGCCCTCGAGAAGATCCAACGAAGAGCAGCAAGATGGGTCTCCAATCGCACCGCCAAACATCATGCGTCGACTCCATCCTTGACTCTCTTAACTGGTCTTCCCTGCAACAGCGTCGTAAGAAAGCCCGCTTGGAGATGTTTTATAAATTCCATCACGGACTCATCTCCATTAACTCCACGTACCTGCCCAAACCACCTGACAGCAGGCTGAGCTCTAGGATCAACAATGACCTGAGCTATAACATTCCCACCTGCACGACACGGTACAGGCAGATGACGTTCTTTCCGAGGACCATACTAGAATGGAACAAGTTGCCTCAGGAGGTTGTGACAGCTGAGTCACTGGACTGCTTCAAGTCCAGGTGGCCTCCCATCTTTAGAATCTGAAACAACCCCCCCCCTTCCCCACCACCCCAACCCTCCCCCCTACCCTCCCTGCCCACTATTCCCTACATCCCCCCTCCCCCCCCCCCCCCCTGCCATCTTTCATCCACTTTCTACTCCTGCTCACCCCCCCCCCCCCCCCCCCCCCCACTACTTTTTTTTTTTTCAAATCCTCACAACAGCGCAATCTTCAGCAATCTCCCCAAATACGACAAAACCATCAGCAAAATGATGTTGGTCGTACAAAGGAAGAAGAAGAAGGACCGTCATGAATTTCACGTATTGTTGAGGAAAGACTTTAATGTTCATGTTGATAATAACAGAGAATTCACTGACTTAAAAAGACAGCAATTGCAGAAGTATTGAATAGCCAGTGAAACAATTTTATATCCCTTTGCTTTGCTGACAAGCATTGGTAGTCTAATCATTAGAAAATTGAAAGACAAGCACCCGACAATTAAGTTTGGCAAAGCTCTTACTTCATAATCTCTCTCTCTCTCTCTCTCTCTCTCTCTGAAAAGTATCTTGCAGATATCACAATCCCAAAGTTTCGAAAAGTTCTTGTAAGGTTTCGACTAGGAATCTGTGATATAAAAGTCCACGACAGATACAAAAATAACTCAAAAAGCTGCCCTTTTGTGACAAAACTGAAGATGAAATACACTTTTTGCTGGAATGCCCATCATATCAAGATTTAAGAAATAAGTATATCATGAAATATGTAACAAATGTACACGGACCATTGTTGAAGTTTTGCTGCAAAACGAGAAAAGGGACGTAATTCGCTCTGTTGACGATGTATATCTTCTATGCCTTGAAGAAAAGAGAAGAATTGTTACTGGGGAGAGAACATTAGGAGTACCATATGTTTTCATAAATTTATCTGTTTTACCTTGTTTCGTGGTCGATAGTCCTGTGTATACTTAGGGATCATGATGAAAAATGTGTGTGTGTGTGTGTGTGTGTGTGTGTGTGTGTGTGTGTGTGTGTGTGTGTGTGTGTGTGTGTGTGTGTGTGTGTGTGTGGTTTGCGCGCGCGTAATTGTAAGTGCGAGCGAAATTGTATGTGCGAGCTGTGCGAGTCTGGGAGAGTGCTACATACGGGTGTGATTTTGTAAGTATCTTGCGGTATTCTCAATTTACGATTATACAGTTGGTGTGAGCAAGTTTTGTAAATGAGCGTGATCAGTAGTAATGTTACAGCGTCAGTGTGTGTGATTTCATTTTTGTTTCTTGACCTCATTGCAGATAGGTCGGTGGCCTTTGCAATTAAAATTTATTCCGAGTTCCGAGTTCTCTTCTCCTCTCTCTCTCTCTCCTCTCTCTCTCTCTCTCTCTCTCTCTCTCTCTCTCTCTCTCTCTCTCTCTCTCTCTCTCTCTCTCTCAGCCTCAACAACAACATATGATATCCTATTCCTTACTGCCTTGAAAACCAATTTGGGTTTATGCTTTATGAACAACAATGATGAATATATGCTGGTATACTTGGACACAACTGCCTCATGAATCAAGGTTCTTTCGATCTCAGGCTATGCTGACAATAATGGTTCGGTGAATGATGCTTCTATATATCTCTTTTCACGTAAGAATATCATATACTACCTAGTTGTGCGTGCGTGCGTGTATCATCTAGAAATGACTCTGGATGGGTGTAAACAAATGGTTCCGTTGATAATACAAAAGACAATTCCTAACGCTGTCTGAGGATTTAATATTAACACATAATGTCCTTCATCCTGTCTATCCTCCCCATCCTCTTCTCTCACCCCCTTCCCATCCCCCTTTTGAAATCGTTGCCAAACAGGCTAAATTTCATAGAGGTCAAGGACATTACTTTGCACTTCCCTCCCCCCCCCCCACATTTCCCCCCTTTTTTTTATTGTTTGTTTTTCCTTGTTCTGCTGGGAAACAAAGACGAATAGGACGAGGTTTGTCACCTAAGTGTTTGTCATTTTATTCGGCGTCTCAGTATTCAGCCTTTTGTATTGATGTGCTGACTTCCGCGTCGAGTCATTCTACTTTCAAACTAACGGTGTGTGGTGAGTCAGTGATTCTGGATTTTCTGGCATCATCTCTCACCTGCACTCGTCGACCACTGGCAATAGCAGAGAGTAGTATCAGTCATGGGTCAGTTTCCCGTCCTCGCTGGAATCAAAATTGAAATCTTCGTCATTCTGTTTTGGAAGGGATGGGAATGCAAATTCGAAGCCATGCATGACGCGTGTATCGTTTTATGTATGTTGGCCGCACTAGGAAACACGTTATCACTGTGTTAGTTCAGAACTGGTTTGTGTAAGTTTGCCTTATTTGGAAACGCGTTCTCTCTTAGTATAGAACTGACTCATTTGTTGGCCTCGTTGGGAAATACGTTCTCACTGGTTTTGCGTAGAACTGTGTTTGATCGCCTCAAAGAATATCTCATTGTGTTGATTCTGAAAGGTGACTTGTTTTATGTTCGCCTGACTGAGAGACATTTTCTCGAAGTGTAATGTCAGAGCTGACTTCTGTAAGTTTGTCTCATTGAGAAACTCGTACTCGTTGTGTTAGTTCAGAACTTATATGTACTGGCTTCGTTATAGAACAGGTTCTCTTTGTGCGATTTCAGAGTTGACTTACTTATGTTAGCCTCATAATGAAATAATTTCTCGTTGTGTTACTTCGGAACTGTTGTACGTCTTAGCTTCACTGCGAAACATTCTAAGGTTACATGATTTCAAACTGACTTAAATGTGTTATCCTCACTTTATATCACGTTTTCATCGTGTTCTTTATTGTGTGTGTGTGTGTTTTAGGAATGGCTGACCCAAAGACAAGCCAATTGGCGCCTAGAAACATAGGCCTGGTAATTGTCAATCGGAGTAATCCTTTTCTTAGTTTATTTTATTCTATGATGCGCCAGACAGCCCAAACAAAAAGACGTTTCTTGATTCTGTGGAATACAAAGAAGACGAAGAAAGTCTTCCCCGTCCAAGCAAATCTGCTGTCGTCATGGCCACCAGCTATCAGTCACAGCCATCTTGGACAGCGTTCTGTTGGCTCACACGGAGGACAGAAAGACTCCAGTACAGCGTTGATGGCTGGAGGGAATGCTGACAACAGACGTTGACATAATTGCTTCGTTTCTGTTCTGTGACCACCCTCCCAAGTTGTTGTCACATTCAATAACCGATGGATCAGAGAGAGAGAGAGAGAGAGACAGACAGACAGACAGACAGACAGACAGACAGACAGACAGACAGACAGAGAAACAGAGAGAGACAGATAGAGAGAGAGAGACAGACTGACAGAGAGAGAGACAGACAGACAGACAGACAGAGAGAAAGAGAGAGAGAGAGGGAGAGAGAGGGAGAGAGAGAGAGATTTGTAACTTGTTTTCTAGTGTTCACACACACACACACACACACACACACACACACACACACACACACACACACACACACACACACACACACAGAGAGAGAAAGACAGACAGACAGACAGAGAGAGGCTAGCACTTCTCCTGCCCTTCCCTTTCCCATAAACAAAGATTTAGAAAGACAAGAGACAAGCAGCTTCAAAATGAGACAGTAAGACGAGGTAAGGAAGAAGAGGAAGGAAAGAACAGGAGGAAGAAAGACAATGTTGACGATCTGTCGAAAGAGAGTAAGCATTCAGCAATAGAAGCTCTGCTGACTCCCTTTCTCAACAACATTATGTACAGTAAACAGACACTAAGCCAGACCAGTTTTGAACGTTTTTAATTCATAATCTATGACAGAGACATCTCAGTACATGCACATAGCAATCCCACATCCCTGTCCCCACCTTCTATGTTCATGATAAAAGTCACAGGTAACACATCCCTGTCCCCCACCATCTATGTTCATGATAAAGGTAATGGGTAATATGCACTTTCCTGTCCCCACCTTCTATGTTCATGATAAAAGTCACAGATAACACACATTCCTGTCCCCAACTTCTATGTTCATGATAAAGGTAATGGGTAATATGCACTTTCCTGTCCCCAACCTTCTACGATCATGATAAAAGTCACAGGAAACACACATTCCTGTCTCCACCTTCTATGTTCATGATAAAGGTAATGGTAACACACATTCCTGTCTCCACCTTCTATGTTCATGATAAAAGTCACAGGTAACACACATTCCTGTCCCCACCTTCTATGTTCATGATAAAAGTCACAGGTAACACACATTCCTGTCCCCACCTTCTATGTTCATGATAAAAGTCACAGGTAACACACATTCCTGTCCCCACCTTCTATGTTCATAATAAAAGTCACAGGTAACACACATTTCTGTCCATACCTTCTTTCTATGTTCATGATAAGAGTCACAGGTAACACACATTCCTGTCTCCACCTTCTATGTTCATGATAAAAGTCATAGGCAACACACATTCCTGTCTCCACCTTCTATGTTCATGATAAAGGTAACAAATAACACACATTCCTGTCTCCACCTTCTATGTTCATGATAAAAGTCAGAGGTAACATGCATATTCCTGCTCTCACGTTCGATGTTCATGATAAAAGTCACAGGTAACATGTACATTCCTGCCCCACCTTCTGTGTTCAAAATAAAATTCAGAGGTAACATGCACATTCCTGTCCCCACCTTCTATGTTCATGATAAAAGTCAGAGGTAACGTGTACATTCCTGTCCCCATCTTCCATGTACATAATAAAGGTCAGAGGTAACATGCACATTCCTGCCCTCACCTTCTATGTTCATGATAAAAAATCACAGGTAACATGCACATTCCTGCCCTCACCTTCTATGTTCATGATAAAAAATCACAGGCAACATGCACATTCCTGTCCCCACCTTCTATGTTCATGATAAAAGTCACAGGTAACACACATTCCTGTTCCCACCTTCTGTGTTCATGATAAAAGTCAGAGGTAATTCCTGTCCTCACCTTCACTGTTCATGATAACAAAGGTGAGAAGTAGCACACACATTCTTGTCCCCACCTTTCATGGACATGATCATGGTCAAAGGTAACACACATTCCCGTCCCCTTCTTTTTACAGACATGATAATGATCAAAGTTAACACACATCCCTGTCCACATCTATGTACATGATAAGGGTCAGAGGTAACCCATATCCCTATCCCCACTTTTTATGGACATGATAAGGGTCAAAGGTAACACATATCCCTGTCCATATCTCCTATGTACATGATGAGGGTCAGAGGTAACACATATCCCTATTGCTACCTTTTATAAACATGATAAAGGTCTGAGGTAACACATATTCATATCCCCACCTTTTATGGACATAAAGGTCAGAGGTAAAACATATCCTTATCCCCACCTTTAAAAGACATGATAAAGGTCAGAGGTAACACATGTCCCTGTTCCCACTGTTTATAGACATGATAAGGGTAAGAGATAATGCGTATCCCTGTCACCACCTTTAAAAGACATGAAAAGGGTCAGAGGTAACACGTATCCCTGTCCCCACCTTTTACGGACATGATAAGGGTCAGAGGTAACACATGTCCCTGTCCCCACCTTTCATGGACATGATAAGGGTCAGAGGTAACACATATCCCTATACCCACCTTCTATGGACATGAGAAGGGTCAGAGGTAACATGTCCCTGTCCCCACCTTCTATGGACATGATAAGGGTCAGAGGTAACACATATCCCTATCCCCACTATCTATGGACATGAGAAGGGTCAGAGGTAACACATATCCCTATCCCCACTCTCTGTGGACATGTCACTTTAGAGACCTCCATGTGGCTGAGTCACTTAACGCCGATCATTTCTACCGTGACAGAGAGAGCAGAGATCGCACAATCCTAAACATTACCAGC
The DNA here is from genome assembly GCA_033310375.1 of Conus canariensis. Classification (NCBI taxonomy): domain Eukaryota; kingdom Metazoa; phylum Mollusca; class Gastropoda; order Neogastropoda; family Conidae; genus Conus; species Conus canariensis. The sequence continues at coordinate 8,177,285 of CM065721.1, read as the reverse complement.
AGAGATCACTATCCTCGTTTCTGCCGGTAGAGACAGAATGCATTGAAATGATTGTGGAATCCGATTGTCTTTAATAATCCAGCCGTCGATCACTCATTTCGGAAGAGTTTCTGGCTATTATTATTCTATTTCTTTATAACAATCCGGCTTACCGGCACAGGACCTTTTCAGGGCTGTCAAACTCGCACGTGAAAAAACCCCCTAATATTCGGCTATGACATTCTGGGGCCGGAATAGGTCAGTTGGTAGAGCGCCGGACTCGTGATCCTGGGGTTGCGGGTTCGAATTTCGGTACAGGGGATTTTTCCCTCGGAGTTAACATTGGTTCTGACTCCATTCCACATACAGTCCTTCGAATGAGACTATAAACCGAGGTTCCGTGTGTGAATGCACGCACAACATCTTGCACACACGTAAAATCCCATCACCAACTTTCGGAAGAGAAGGCCAGTTTGGCCGTTGGTATGGATGACACGTTACACATAGCATGCACCTTCCCCGAAGTTGGAGTATGGCTGCCTTAATGGCGGGATAAAAAAAAAACACGGTCATACACACAAAACTCCATTGCCTGTCTATACAGGCAGTGTCCGCAGGAGTATCAATCAGACTCCGTACGCAAAAAGAAAGAAAGAAAGCTATGACATTCTAAATATGCTCATGTCAAGCAATGCTTGTACGTGTTGCAAGTTTTCATCTTTGTTCACTCTGTTGTGTAGACAGTCTACGATGGAAACGATGCTAAAAAAGATGGAGGGCGATACGACTTTGACGTAAAGTGTCTGTCTATACAACCTAAAGCCGGGGAGGCATTTCCCAGTTTGCTTTAAGCAGAACATGAATTCACTTGATCCATTAAAGGATACTTCTTCATAACCGAAGGATGATATGAACAATCATTTGGCCTGCTTCAGCTGCAGAAGAGGAAAGGTGTCCAGCCGTTTACCTTATCAACAGTTTATTTTTCAGAAAAGAGTTTCCGCGTTCCCCACTAACTCGCGACAACACAGTTTACAAACAAACGTGACTTGATTCATTCACAAGGTAAATAATTTACCATTTTTATGTTCCATGCTATATTTGGCATTCCGTTTCATGATTACATTTCACAAAAAAAGAATGAATTTGGACATATGATTATCCATTTTTTTGTTCATCTGACAAGCTACCTTTCCATTGAATATGAAACAATGATAAAGTTGTAGTTTCTACTCGTCAAATCTGGGATTGTTCCCATAGAATAGAAACACGAACATTAGAAACCAAAAAATTAAGAAGTCATGCTCTGGCAAAAAACTAGGATCGTGATCACGGCTGGTAGATCGAAGATCATACCCGTAGAAACTCCGATCTTCGTCTGTCCGTGTAGAAACTGTCACTGGCGTTTCTACTGGCAGAATCGCCGACTCAACCAGATCAAAATTTCTATCGTGACATATCCATTCAAGGTCTCAGGTGATACACATAGCCATGTCCTGACCACCCGAAAAAAATATCTCAAGGAAATGAGAGCTAGCTCATGGGGAAATAGTTTTTTTAAAACCTTTTTTTCTTTGTTTCTATCTCTATTTTATCTGTTTTCGTTATTTTTTTAATTATCTGTCTCTGTCTGTCTTTCTTTCATTCTTGCATTCTTTGTTTGTTTTTTCCTTGTCTGATTTCTAGCAATGAAAATGCTTTCCATAACGCACTATTTTTGTAAATTGACCACGATCTGCAATAGGTAGTCTGCATACCCAGTGCATATGTAAGGAGAATAACACCACACAGTATCACTGGTACTAACATTTTTTGAAGTGAAATTACTTAAACAGTGTTGTTACTGCAAACCATTAAACACATGTGCTCGTACGTATATACATATACACGCACCTGTATATAACAGGACATACAATTTCATGCATGCATTTACATGTAAGGTATATATTTTACTTTTCACCAGTTGAATAATGAAATATACAATCTGAGTTTATGGTCAAAATAAATCATGTTGGTATTGACACATGTTCTGCACATTTAAAAAGGTCATCGTGAATGCTAAGAAACTGCTGACACGAGTTGAAAAAAAACAAACATCAAGAAGACGTGCATTCCTCTGGCAAAAAGAAAACATTCTTTTTCCACCATCCCATCCACACTACTGACTTTGTGTTTACACGTGAACTGGGATAGATTCCAACACTACGGTAAGATAAAACAATTCAGCTTTTGCGTGCATTTTCCTGAATTATAAATAGTTCCATGCCAACGATAGAAAGTACGAAATTTATTAGACTCATTACTGAATTATAGGAAGTTTCATACCAATAAAGAAAAACTGTCAAGTCTGCTCAACTTTGTACTGAATCATGTGGAGCTTAATAAACATAATATGGTGAACTTTTAACTTCATTACAGAAAGTTTAATGAAATTAAACTGCCAACAATCAAAACTATTGCATCTGGCAAACAGTATACTAATTCATGCAGAGTACACAGGAACTAAAACAGCCAACAACCAAACATAAAATCTGGCACAAAGTCTTTCCAGAATTTAACGATTTAATAAAACCGAAACTGTAAACAAACAAATCTATCAAACCTGGCAAACTCATTCCAGGAAAAGGACCTTTCTGGAGTCAACAGTCTAGGAAGAAATACACACCTGCAGAAATGATGAGTGCAATGAATTAAGACACACAGACCTGTGCACGACATAGGAAGAGAACATTCCTCATCCAATAGAGACAGACCACTTCTGGTTTTCTCTTGCAGGAAACTATACGTTCCTGCTGGTTCTGAGGCAGTCTATCATGTTCCAGCCTGCAAAGTTGTATGTTACTAGACAAAATCACGTACAGGACACAATACAGTTCATCAGAAAACATGACAACAGTATGATCATCAACAACGACCGAGACCACCTTTGATGTAGTTATGTCATTCCAGTCCTAAATGTTTCTACGGATGCCATTTTCTATGGAATTGAGGTAAATGGTTCCGGATATGACACATAACCATTTTTGATTGTCATACATAAAGTTCTGCCTTTAAGTTCATTCATTAAATGTGCACGTATATTCAACCCATTTATTACCTTTTACACCTTATCATTAGTTTCTTAAATGGCATATGAAATTAACTCGTCAAATATGACCTGGTATTTGTGCAATGATCATTTCCAATGGACACAAACATCAATTCATTCTTACGCACAATCTACGTCCCTCGTTCATAACTTTCATGGAAGTTACTCCAGCATCTGTGAATGGTCGCACCTCCCTACACCTCAACCTGAGCACGTGGCAGGTACGTACAGCTGAAGGCTTTTGAGAAATCCAGAAAAAGGTGGACGACTGAAAATCCTCTACTAACGTTGCAATCCGACTTCATGCGAAAGGGTCTGGTCTGGTCTGGGCAATTTGGTGTGAATCCATGTCTGTGAACTGTCAGCATGTGGTGCCAATCACAAATATGGGGTGCATGGGGTGCACATATCGCCATTTTTTCAGTTCAGGAGGAAAATGAAAGGGATCTACATACATGGCAAAAAAAAAAAAAAAAAAAAAAAAAAAAAACACGTAAAGGATTTGACTCGGATGTCAGTTAAGAATATACAATTAAAAAAAAAAAAAAAACTGCCTCAAAGAAAAAGCGTACCCCACTCTCTGTCTCTCTTTGTAATGCACGCAAACATATACATGCAATCATTGTTGTGTTCGTGCGTATCTACAAGTGTGCAAGTGCACAAACATGTGTGAGTGTATGTATGCTTGTATGCGCACACATGCGCATGCGTTGCCTATTTTTGTATCTCTCTGGTTTAGTAGAAACACACTCCGTCAGGAAAAATCTGTGCCTCCCTCTGCATCCCCGTCGATTACCTCGTTTATTTCTGTCCATGTCAAATAACGATGCCCAAACACGCACGCATGCACACACACACACACACACACACACACACACACACACACACACCACACACACCACACACACACACACACACACACGCCAGCGCGCGCACTCAACATCTAAATTACACTGTCCGCATATCTGATTTTACCCGGTAATAATCAAGATCAGCAAGTACACACACACACACACACACACACACACACACACACACACACACACACACACACACACACTCACTCACTCACTCACACTCACACACACACACACACACACACACACACACACACACACACACACACACGAAAAAACCGTTCCCCACTCAAGAAACGCTGTATCGTCTTTTCACAGACGGCAGCCGCACGCCGGAATGGAAGCGGCCATAGCGTGCCTTCCACAGCAGGATGGTGAACCACAGGGAGAAGAGGCTCCCCGCCAGACACAGCGAGCCCACCACCAGCAGCAAGACCTTGACCTCGCAGAACACCTGCACGCAGTCCTGCAGGCCTGGGTACACCAGGATCCGGGGCAGGCCGTCGCCCTCCTCGGGAAGGAAGCAGCGGCAGTCCTCTTCCGTCTCTTGACAGGACACGAAGCTGAAAATACGCCCCAGGTGAATGCCGATGAAGATGGCCGCGGTGGCGCAGAGGATGGTGCTGAGCACGGAGAAAATGGAGCACAGGATCTGTCCAGGACAAACAGTTGAGAACCCGTTGAGGAAACATTGTTACATGGGAGTAAAGTCAGATAACATAGGTTGTTTTGAGGATAAACACATCACTACAGAGGGAAACAATACAGAATTGTTGAAGTAAACACTCTGTTACAAAGGGGAAGGAACACATGACATGTTGAGGATAAGCACGCTATTACAGGAGAAAGGAACTCGGGATGGGTTGAGGATAAGCACAGTCTTACAGGAGAAAGAAACGCAGGATGTGTTGAGGATAAACACACTATTACAGGAGAAAGGAATTTAGGATATGTTGAGTATATTCACAGGAGAAAGGAACACGCGATGTGTTGAGGATTAACACACTATTACAGGAGAAAGGGTCTCAGGATATGTTGAGGATTAACACAGTGTTGCAGGAGACAGGAACGTAGGATATGTTGAGGATTAATACAGTATTGCAGGAGACAGGAACGTAGGTATGTTGAGGATAAACACAATATTACAGGAGAAGGGGACTCAGGATGTGTTGAGGATAAACACAGTTTTACAGGAGAAAGAGACTCCGGATGTGTTGAGGATAAACAGTGTTACAGGAAAAAGGAACTCAGGATATGTTGAGGATAAACACAGGATTACAGGAGAAAGGAACACAGGATGTGTTGAAGATAAACACCCCATTACACGCACTCATGCACACGCATACTCTCTCTCTCTCTCTCTCTCTCTCTCTCTCACACACACACACACACACACACACACACACACACACACACACACACACACACACACACACACACAGAGCAAAGAAAGATCACAATAAAGGCTTCACTAATATCCCCTCCCTCCCAATCGTTCCCCCCCCCCCCCCTCATCCATCCCCACTTCCCCCTCTTTCCACCACACCACCTGCCGCTTGTCTTTGCTGGCTGTTCACAGATGTCAGTTTAAACGATATTGGCATTAAACAGCAAAAATAACACAGAGAAACAGAGAAACGAACCTCCTGTTGCCGACACTCCACCTGTCCGCAAGAGATGCCTGGCTCTAACAGCCGACGTTGTCTTCCCCTTCCTTTTATTTCATGTCACTCCACAAGATATGATTTTAACACAGGTTGTATTGTAATACAACACAAACGCAGCTTTGGTTCTAACTTAAGGCTTTAAAGACCTTGTGGTTGTCTGAGAACAAGAGGAGCATTGAGTCTGAGAATTACGGAGGAAAGGACTGCTTTGCATTCAGATGAAAGCAACAAAGCGATTCCTTATTCAAAAACGACCAAGCGACATTTGCAGGAGCAAAAAACAAAGGCTTACAGTAAAATACAGATAATGGCAGGTGCATGCAGGTAACATGTCGACGCCATTCCTGTTACCTCATGTCGCTTCCTTTCCTCTTTTGAATGGCTTGAACAAATATAGAGCAACGTTTCTTGTTATATTTTCATTACTTGATGACATGTAAGACTTACAGGGAAAATGCTAGGCATCAACAATAATTCATAGGAGTCTATTTTCGTCAGAGATCTGCTGATATTTTTGCATAAGAACACAAAATGAAGTTCAGCTTCCCTAATGAATTTTGCATGAAGGACAGAACAAAAACTTTTTCTATGAAGACTCGTGTATTTGACGACACACAAGAATATCCGAAACACCAAACCTAAATTTTGTTAATGTGCACCTGATGAATGTATTCCTATTCACAGACAGATACATTTGTACCTCAGCTAAACGTTCATTTTTCAACAATTTGAATAGGGACAACCCGTCAACTTCGTAATATGGCTGCCTCAGTTCTGCCATCCGCATGGCAAAGGTGCACGGATTCTGGAGTGAAGACAGCCGGACTGACGTGGGCTCAGCTGAAGAGGTCAGCCCAAAGCCGAGCCCACTGGAGAAGTATTGCCCTAGCCCTATGTTCCTCAAGGAATCTAAAGGCATAGTCCGGTAAGTCATTCCTGCTATCTGCAGTCTGTTGTTATTCCTTGTTTAATACAAGCCACGAAACTGTAAACTCAACCAACACCTTGTTCTATTGAAGCCAACGAAAAAAACAGTTGTGCAAATATTTTTCAGTGTGTGATGCCCATGTTAGTTTCCCTGTCATTTACAGGTCATACAATAGTTTTCCTTGATAAGAATAGGTCTGAAATTAAGCAGGTAGACAAATGACCACTTAAGACACCCCCACCCCCCTTTCCCTTACAAAATTTCATCAATGCGATGGGATGACCTGTCTGAAATGACTCAGGTTCACCTGGTGTTAGAAGGTTCCCAACATAGTTTTGTTAGTCTTTTAATGTTAATGCAATTTCCACGCTGTGTGCTGACAAAATTTACAGAAAAACAGCAAAATCTAGAGTACCTATGTTTTTTCCTTCCAAATGTACCGCTAATGAAGATCGGCTCAAAAAAATTCAGAGAAACGAAAGACAAAAGCAAAACAAAACAGGGCTGAACAATGTACAATAATTGCATTCTGAAGGTACTGTGCATCTCATTTCTTTGTGTGAGGGCTGAACAAAACAGAAATGAAACAAGTCACTGCATTGAAGAAAAGTAAGTAACATAGACAGATATACAATCAGTCTAGAATTCCACAGAGTTTAGGTGTAACACATGAGCATGGTTTGCGTGAAAGACAAACAAACAAAAAAAAGAAACAAATCAACTCTTCATCCGAGTCGTAGTCGCCGGCGTACAGATTGAACTTTAATTGAAATCCACATCAATTAAATCGTATACTTAGACTGTCATGGTTAGTTTGATTCACAGAAGAAAGATAGATGCAAGGAAAACAAATATGATCGCTTCTGGTACCCAGAAATCACTTCTGTGCAATGGCGAGTGAAAGTGTCCAAGAAGAATAGTAGCAGGCCTAAAACTGACGCACGGTGTTTAATGGAGTACTAGAATGGGGCTGATGCCAACAAAAATACAGCAACGACAACCACAACAACAACTGTAAAAGCGGTAATTAGAAATCGGAGCCAACCGGCTGTTCTGAACAAATCGGCTTGTGTCAACACATGAAACATTTGGGCGATCATGACGCAATAAATTCGGTATTTTTGAGTCTCTTATGATGGGACCAGGCTTACACACATGTTGTACACAAAAGCTATTTCTTGAAGACATGGATGCTGAAAATACAAAACTTTCATTCCAGATGCATTAACATGCTTAGAATACCTCATCTTGCGTTAATCTAAGCAAAGACTAACGATCAATCTCGATTTTCAAATTTGCATGGCAGCTAAATCGTACATGTGCGAGGGAATATGTTTTATAACTAGGTGTCTGTAAACCAATAATGCTGATCTGCCAAGGAAAAAAACCAACAACAATTGCAGTGGATTGACATACAACTACAACAAGTACAAATTTAGCTGCAAAAGGTGGACCATAGTATTTACCGTCAAACAAATATCAGAAAGTGCTTATTACGCTGTTAACGGTTAATTGTGCTACTCCTCTTCAATCGTTTGTCACAAGGTGCATATTTAGCTGCTAACAGTGCACCATACTTGACTCCATTTTCCATACATTCTCATGCTGATTGCTATCAGGTGGAAGTGGTGGTGGGAAGAAGGGCATTGTTTTGTGCATTTTTATGTCTGTTGCTTGTCACGTCTGAAGTAGACATTTTTTTTTTTTAATCGCTCGTTTATTACATATTGTATATTAAAACAAACGTTGCTTTTCATCTTGTTTTGCGAATTCATTTGAATTTCGCCTGGGTGCACAATATCGTTTCCCATCAAACAAATGTCAAAAAGTGCATATTTGGCTGTTAAAGGCACGCCATACAATTTGCCTTCAAACAATTGCAAAAAAAAAAAAAAGAAAAAGAAAAAAAAAAAAGAAAAAAAAAAGAAAAAGAAAAAGAAAAAAAAGTACAGAAAGTGGCTGACGGCGCGCCATACTATTCACCTTCGAACAAATGTCAAAAAGCACACATTAAACTGCTAACGGTGCGCCGTACTGTTTTATTTTCATACGAAGTAAAAACAAAATACATAGTTAAATGTTAACCGTCCACAATACTGTTTACCTTCAAACAAATGTAAAAAAAAAAAAAGAAAAAAAGGTGCACGTTTATCTGCTAACGGCGTACCATTCTGTTTACCTCAAACAAATGTAAAATATAAGTGCACGTTTAGCTGCTAACGGCGTACCATTCTGTTTACCTTGAAACAAATGTAAAATATAAGTGCACGTTTAGCTGCTAACGGCGTACCATTCTGTTTACCTTCAAACAAATGTAAAATATAAGTGCACGTTTAGCTGCTAACGGCGTACCAGTCTGTTTACTTTCAAACCAGTCTCAAACAGTGCATGCTTAGCTGCTAAAGGTGGGCCAAACTGTTTTCTTTCAAACGAAAGTCAAAACGTGTACATTTAGCTGTTAACCGTGCGCTATACAGTTCACCCTCAAAGAAATCTCAAAAAGTGCACATTTGGTTGCTAACGGTGGCCCGTACCGTTTACTTTCAGCAAATCTTAAAAAGTGAACGTTTAGGTGTTAACAGTACGCTATACTGTTTACCTTCAAACAAATGTCAAAAAGTGCACCTGTAGCGGCTGGCGTTGTGCCACTCGGTTCACTTCAAGCGAACGCCAAAAAGTGCACATTTAGCTGCTGAAGATACAAAATACTGTTTACCTTCAAGCGAACGCCCAAAAAAGTGAACGTTAAGCTGCTGAAGGCACACCATACTGTTTACCTTTAAAAGAACGCCAGAAAGTGCACATTTAGCTGCTGAAGGGGCACCATACTGTCTACCTTCAAAAGAATGCAAAAAAAAGTACATTTAGCTGCTGAAGGCACACCATACTGTTCACCATTAAAAGAACGCCAAAAAGTGCACATTTAGCTGCTGAAGGAGCACCATACCGTCTACCTTCAAAAGAATGCAAAAAAAGAAAATGTACATTTAGCTGCTGAAGGTATGCCATACTGTTTACCTTCAAAAGAATGCCAAAAAAGTGCACATTTAGCTGCTGAAGGTATGCCATACTGTCTACCTTCAAAAGAATGCCAAAAAAGTGCACATTGAGCTCCTGTCAGTGCGCCATAGTGTTTACCTTGAACACAAAGGCCGCGGCGGTCTTGGCGGAGTTGTCGGTGCAGTTGCTGACACAGAAACAGATCCCCAGGAGGCCTGCCAGACACAGCTGAAACCAACAGAACAAAAAAAAAACAATGGCAATATTTAGCTGAGACACCAGAAATCGTCTGTACACAGTTGTGAGGAGGGGAGAGGTGGGGAGGGGAGGGGGGGGGGGCGAGGGGAGAATATGGGGTACGGGACAACAAATATAACAAAGAATACTTATTTTACCCGCTGTCTGTGTTCGGATTTCAACTTCTGTTTTTGCCCTCTTCCCCTCACCTCAACCCCTGCCATTGCCCCGACGTAACTCGACGCTAACCATACGCCTTCAATCTGTCTCTTCATAAAGGCGCATTAGCTTGCGTTGACTTGCATGAATGAGTCAACATATAATTCTGTTCTCTCTCTCTCTTCTCTCTCTCTCTCTCTCTCTCTCTCCTCTCTCTCTCTCTCTCTCTCTCTCCACCAGTGCACGTGCCTGTGTTTATATATAGGTAATATATGAGCAAAGAGTCATAATTGCAGGTTCCTTCAAAACAGGTGACAAGCTTTGGGGCTTTCCTGTGGGAATGTTCACCACACACAAACACGCACGCACGCAGCACGCACACGCACGCGCGCGCGCGCACACACACACACACACACACACACACACACACGCGCGCGCGCGCGCGCGCGCACTCACGCACACACACACACACACACGACACACACACACACACACACACACACTCGCACGCGCGCGCGCGCACGCATGCGCGTAGGGCTCTTCAGTTCAGTGATTTTGGACAGAAAATGGAACACAAAGTCGTAAGCCAGACTAAATGAAAACCAAATACGGCCTCTGCTTCCACTTAAACATCTCGTTGTTTCACCGCCCCTCCTCCACCCCTCCTCTGCCCACTCCCCCCTTATCTCACCTCACCCCCACTACAGTAAGGACTGGAGAGAGAGAGAGAGAGAGAGAGAGAGAGAGAGAGAGAGAGAGAGAGACAGAGACAGAGAGAGAGAGAGAGAGAGAGAGAGAGAGAGAGAGAGAGCACACGCCTGATCACTGTCAGAGCTTTGTGAAAATATGTGTTGTAGCAAAAAGAGTGCAGCAGCTCCAGCCCAGCTATTCTGGGCCAAGACTGTAATGCAAAACACCAGTGAACACCGCTGAAAAATCGCTGTGTGGCCAATTCAGCTTGCTGGAAAACAGAACTTTTTTTTGTCTTTTTTTAATAAAAACAAAAACCAAACATGCAGACTGTGAACGAGTATTGACGTTAATTGTTTCGGGTTTTTTTTTTTTTTTTTTTTTTTGCGTTTGTTTTGTTTTGTTTGTTTGTTTGTAATGTCAGTTTATAGATAGTATTCAAAAGTACAGGCGAAGAGAAAATGAAGCAACAGCGAGACTAAAGAGGGAGACGGAAAGACATGCAGATGTCTTACACTGAGTGAAAATAAGGAAAGAAAAGAATGAGATATATGTAAACACACAGTGGGAGAATAAGGGAGAAGAGAGGGACAGATATGCACAGAAAGACAAGAGGGAAAAAAAGAGAGACGGATACGTACAGAGAAAGAATAAGGGAGAAAAAGGAGATATGCACAGAGAGGGAGAACAGAGAGACGGGACTTGCAGAGAGGGAGAACAAGGGAGGTAATAGAGACAGATACGCACAATGGCAAAATAAGGTCGAAAATAAAGACAAATATACACAGTTGCAGAATACCGAAGAGAAAAACAAAAGACAGATATGTGCTGAGGGAGAATAAGAGAGAGAGAAAAAAAAAAAAGACAAATGTGCATAGTGGGGAGAATAAGGGAGTAAAGAAAGACAAATATGCATGGATGAAAAGTACGGGAGAAAAGAGAGAATGATACGCGCAGAGGGAGAATAAGGGAGAGAAAAAAAAAAGACAGAAAAGTGCACAGAGGGAGACATGTACAGACGAAGAGAGAAAAGGGGGGGGGGGGGGGGCGCGCTGGAGAAGTGACAGATATGTACAAAGACAGACAGACAGAGAGTGAAACAGAGAGAGACAGAGACAGACAGACAGAGCAAGAGAGAGAGAGAGAGAGAGAGGGAGAGAGAGACGGGGGGGGGGGGGGGGGGGGGGGAGGGGTAGGGGGCAGGGAAGGGAGGAGGATGAACGGAACAATCCCGAGTTACGTTACAGTAGGAAACATGGAGAAATTTGTTTGACACGCAGCCATCGTGGATGAAAAACCTTTGAAGTTCACACACACACCGTTGTGTCTGTAACGTCGTGGCTTCCAAGCCCAAAGAGACATTCATTGCGTGATGCGAGTTTTCAACACAAACGTGTGTCTCTAAGATCATAGCGTCCAAGTGCAGCAGAGGTATTTCATGGTTTGAGTTTTCCCACCCTGCGTAAGGCCTCCCATCAAGTGGCGAGCTATATGGCTCTATGGTAAGACTGTGATGTAATACAATGCAGTGGGCAAGTCATTTGGATTAGTACGGGAAGCTGGACGTTCCCGCCCCCACAGTCTCCACTATCTTGCGAGCATACCGCAAGCATAGCTGGTAAGTTGACGGGTCACCAACCCTCAACTCTAGGGCTTGTCTACCTTGTATGCGAAGCTGAATTCGGCGGACTGCGCGGAGAAACCACTGTGGTTCAACGGGCAGAAAGGCGATTTCCAGCAACGCGCTGAACTCAATCAAACAATGGAAAAAATTCCAAGAACACATGACATCGAATGTAGATAATCGATTTCAAGGAAGCGAACTTGTAAAACAAAATTGAAGAGTGTGCTCCCTTTCTGAATCCATTTCCCACACTACTGGGCACAAGTGTTTACCTGTTTATACTTCCTGAACTTTAGAGAAAAAAAAGAAAAAAGATCTAATGTAAATACATACCACTCGATGTTGTGCGTGAACAACATCAAAACAGAAATGTGTTGAAAACGGGCATTTTCCGTCATTTTTTTTTCCTTTATTTTCTGTTTCAGTGTTGTATGTAAGGCCTATAAAATAGGCCTGTACATCAACGATCTCTGTATCATCATACTGTTGTAAAACATACTGTGGTTCAGATAATATGACGTTATTATCATTGTGCGGGATATAGAAATTTATGCTAAACACTAATCAAGCATTACTTATCAATTTATCATTTTCACTACTATTTGTTATGTCACTTTTACACATAACTACCCACAATGCTTAGCGACCCTATCATGGTGTGGGCCCTTTGCGAGCAGCAGTCCCACAAAACCACGTGGTCTCTAAGGTTCTCCTTGTAACCAATCTGGCTCTGTGAAATAAGAGTCCCACTCGGGACCCATCATAATCCATGCGTCTGTCGATGACATGGTCCGTAATGTATGCTTTCATTGGGATTCTTGTGGGCAAAGTATAGTTTGGTCCAGTGAAACCCGGGACGCGATGAACAAGAACAGGTGTACAAAGCGCACAAAACAAATTTTGAACGCATTCTTTGACTGTTCACGGCTCGAATCGCTCCAAACAAACACACACAGTCTTCCACTATCTTGCGAGCATTACCGCAAGCATAGCTGGTAAGTTGACGGGTTACCGACTCCTGAACTCTAGGGCTTGTCGGCCTTGTATGCGAAGCTGAATTCGGCAAACTGCGCGGAAGAAACCACTATCGTTCAACGGTCAGAAAGGCGATTTCCAGCGACGCGTTGTGGAACGCACAGGTCGTGTGTCAAGACACAAAAGGCGTCACGGTCAACCACTGCTCCTCAATCTATCTCCAGCCGTCTCGAACTTCGTTTGGACACAGATAGACTGGGGCGAGAGAGAGTGAGGCTGACGACGCGCAACTCTCCCTCACTATAATCCAAGTCATGACTTCAAATCCCACAGCGCAACCTCAAGTCCTGTGGCAATGGGCAAGTGGCCAAGGCAGCAGGTGTGGACACACTGGGAGCTGTCAGGCACGAGCCTGCACACAGTCGGCCCAGGGCATGTGGTCGCTCTCTACTGAACGAAGCAGAAGTGGAGTTTGGCAGCCCTCTGTGTGTCAGAGCAGCCTTTTCAGGACCGCACTGCTCACCTCCATAGCAATTTATATGGTCATCTTCGAAATCGAAGGACGAACAACAACAAAGAACTGCAGTGCAGTGTGTATGCAGTATCTCATTTCACCGATGTTCTGAAAAGGAATCGGTTGCGTAGCTACAGCAGATAGACCCGGGCAGTGGTTTAAACCAGGAGCCCCAGGATGTACATGCGTCAAAGGGAGATGGAGCCATCCCTGTATTCAACCACAACCGAGGGAGATAAGGCCAGCCTCACATCCACCACACGCTGTGGAATGGGGCGGCTAAAATGACACTCTGTCTCACTACTTTGAATCTGGACAATGTTGCAAAAGCCTGTAAATCTGTAAATAGACCAAAGGGGGAGGCGGGAGGGACACGGAGGATACAGGAAGGGAAGGCAGGGGTAGGTGAGAAAAAGGGTGGGGTGGGGGAGGGGGGCTGAGAGGTCGTGTAAATTTAATATCCAAACTCTGTACGCTACTGTCTCGATGTGTGCTCAGCAGTATCTGTCACAGAAGCAAAAGGAGATATGTTATATGTGACATTTGGGCTTTCCCCGTCCATGGTGTCCAAGCCCATCAGACATTTCATGATGTCAGTTTTCAACACAAACATGTGTCTCTAAGATATGGCGTCCAAAACCAACAGAAGCACTTCATGGTTTGAGTTTTTCCAGCCTGCATAGGGCCTCCCATCAAGTAGCGAGCTATGGGCTCTATGGTAAGACTGTGATGTAATATAAAGAAATGCAATGCAGTATAATGCAAATACAATGCGATACAATACATTATACAACAGAAAACCACTGCAAATCAATGAAATCCAATGCAATGTGATACCATACAATGCATCATAATACAACACAATACACAATACAACACAATAAAACATAATATAATACAACTTAATACAATACAATACAATACAATACAAAATACACAACACAACAAAACACAGCACAACACGACAAAACGCAACAAAAAGCTTCACAATAAAACGCAAAAGACCTCTTGTAGTTTCAAAGCTAAAAAGAAAAAAAGACTGACGTCATCACGTTGCCCCCGACAACGGTTACAAAAATCGTAACGAGCGGAAGTCGAGGGATATATGTCTGGTGCCCCACCAGCAACCTTAAGACAGAAGTAAATAGTGGGCAGAGAGAGAGAGAGAGAGAGAGAGAGAGATGACCTAGATCAATGTGATATCTCCGTACAGCGATGTTTTGAAAAGGAATCAGTTGCGCAGTAACAGCAGATAGACCATAGGGCCCTCGCCACAGGAGCAAAGGTCTAAACTGGGAGCCCCAGGACTGTAAATGTGTCAAGGGAGATGGAGCCATCCCTGCGTACATTCACAACCAAGTGAGATAAGGCCAACCCCACACCGACCATCACGCTGAGTACTGGTGGGCTGAGATGATACTCTGTCTCACTACTTTGAATCGGGACAACGTTGCAAAAGCCTGTAAGCCTGAAACTGGAGCAAAGACAGCACGATTGAGAGAGTGGTTGAGAGGGGTTAATGGGAGGGAGGCGGGGGTGGGGTGGAGGTTGGAGGGCTTTGGAGGAGGGGGGAGGGTGAGAGAGAGAATGATGTGGGTCTGGGCGCGCGGTGCACATGTTGGGAGAGTGTGTGTGTGTGTGTGTGTGTGTGTGTGTGTGTGTGTGTGTTGTATGCGCGCGCGCGCGCGCGTATTTGGGGGGGGGGGGGGTAAATGTTCGGGTATGGATTTGTATGGGTATAAATGTTTAACTTTGTACATGTACATAAACCACATTGGAAAAGGTGTCTATGATTTTGTTTTAGAGGCCTGTTTTATCCACAGATTGATTTATTGATTTGTGTTTTACGTGCCTGCAAAAGCACTTTCCTTGTGCATATGGGGATATGATAAAAAGTCTGAAGTCTGAGACGGAGTGGCGGGAGGGACGCAGAGTCCAGGGAAGGGAAGTCAGGGGATAGGTAAGAAGGGGGTGGAGGCAGGGGGCTGAATGGGCATGTGAATTCAACATCAAAACTCTGTATGCTACTAGCTCCATGCGTGCTCAGCTGTTTGCATCACAGAAGCAAAGGGAGATAAGAAACGTTGGAGCTCTTTTTCTAAAAGCTTCCAAGCCCAACAGAGGCATTTAATGACGCGAGTTTTTAACACAGCAGCGTCTCTAAAGATCATGGCCTCCAAGCCCAAGTGAGATATTTCATGACGTCAATTTTCAAAACAAACCCGTGTCTCTAAGATCATGGCCTCCCAGCCCAACTGAGATATTTCATGACGTCAATTTTCAACACAAACGTGTGTCTCAAAGATCATGGCGTCCAAGCCTGACAGAGACATTTGATAGTGTGAGTTTTCCTACTCCGCATAGGGTCTCCCAACAACTGGCTTTGGGCTCTATGGTAAGACTGCGATGTAATCTAATGCAATGCCATGCAGGTACGATCCAAAGACAAAAACGATATGGCACATTACATAACAGAAAACTATTCATTGCAATGCAATGCAATGATGTCACGCTATAAGACAAAACACAACACATTATAATATAACGCTATGCTGACGTCATCACTTTGCCCTTGATAATGGTTGCTAAATCGTCACAAGCACAAGTCGAGGGATAAATGTCTGGTGCCACATCAACAATCTGAAGACAGAGAAAAGTGGACAGGAGAGACAGAGAGAGAGAGAGAGGGGGGGGGGAGAAAGAGAGACAGAGAGAGAGAGAGAGACAGAGAGAGAGAGAGAGAGAGAGAGAGAGAGAGAGAGAGAGAGAGGCGTGACCTAAATCCACATGGTATTTCCTTACACCGATGTTCTGAAAAGGAATCAGTTGCGTAGCTACAGCAGACAGACCCGGGCCCGCGCCACAGGAGCAGTGGTCTAAACCGGGAGTCCCGGGACTGGAACCATTCCTACGTTCAAGTACAACCAACCGACATAAGCCAAAACTACACACCGAACACACGCTGTGGAATGGAGGGCTGAAATGATACTGCCTCACTACTTTGAGTCTGGGCAATGTTGCAAAAGCCTGTAAATCTGTAACTGGAATGAAGGCGGATATGGGGGAGGGGGGGGGGGGGGGGCGGCAAGGACTGGCTGGGAAGTGAGGGCAAGGGGGTGGGGTGGGGCTGAGAGGGCAGGCAATCCCAATTCTGTATGCCACTATCTCCATGTGTGCTCATCCCTATGCGTCACAGAAGCAAAGGGAGATAAACGACGTTTGGGCTCTTTTCCTTCCATGGCACCCCAGCCCAGCACAGACATTTCATGATGTGAGTTTGTAGCACGAACAAGTGTCTCTAAGGTCATGAGGACCGCGCCCAACAGAGGTATTTCAGGACCTGAGTGTTCAACAGAAATGTGTCTCTAAGATCATGACGTCCAAGCCCACTGGAGGCATTTCATAATCCGAGTTTTCCCATCCTGCATAGGGCCTCCCAACATGTCTGAGTGTTATGAGCTCAATGATAACACTGTGCTGTCAAATAATGCAATGGAAAGCAGTAAATGCAAAGACAAATACAGTACAGTACAAAAATATTTTACAACAAAACAAAACTTCACATTGGGATGCAATGCAATGCAGTGATATACAATGCAATGCTATTCGATACAATGCAATACAATACAGTACTATACTATGGAATGCAAATACAATACAGCACAGTACAATACAATACTGTACAAGAAATACAGTACGATACAACACAATGCTATGAAAATGGTTGACAGTAAAACTCAGAAGGCCTTTTCTAGTTTCAAACGAAAAAAGACTGACGTCATCTTGTTACCCCCTGGTAACTTCAACAAAAATCAACAAGAGTGGAAGGCGCGCGCGCGCACACACACACACACACACACACACACACACACACACACACACACACACACACACACACGTGCGCGCGCGCACAGAGAGAGAGAAAGACAGAGAGACAGAGAGAGACAGACAGACAGAGAGAGAGGGAGGGAGAGCTAGACACAAAAAGACTCAAAAGACTCAAAATTTGTGTTCAGATAAAGGCCTAGGCCCCTTACTGAAAGGGGTTGTACATGAATGTACAAAAATCAACAAGAGTGGAAGGCGCGCGCGCGCGCGCGCACACACACACACACACACACACACACACACACACACACACACACACACACACACACACACACACAGAGACAGACAGACAGACAGACAGAGACAGAGAGAGAGAGGGAGGGAGAGCTAGACTCAAAAAGACTCAAAAGACTCAAAATTTTTATTCAGATAAAGGCCTAGGCCCCTTACTGAAAGGGGTTGTACATGAATGTAGAGTTAAATTTTTTAATGTAGTGTTATTCCTAGTTGACATTAGCAAAGTTAATCTAAAAATACATGGAACCCTGCAGTATTTTGGCTGGACAACTTTTACCCTAAAATCACTCAGGGCAGGGCAACAAAATAAAGAGTAATTCATCTTCTTCACCAATGTTGCATAGACGGCAGGTAAGCATATCTTCACTTCTGACATTATATCTAAAACAATGACAAGCAATACCAGACACACCAAATCGAAACTTGGTCAATTCGCTCTTAATGTACCTATTCATTTTCAATTCAATATAAGATTCTTTCAGATGAGTAGCTTTAAACAGCCTGTACCAAGAAAATCTATGCTTGTATATATGTGATCATGCCAGTCCTGCCATCTACAATCGATGAATCTTTGCTTAAAAGATGTTAGAAAACCTGATATATTTTGAACACCCTGATTAACCCAAACAAACGAAAATCTTTAAGAATTCTTCTAGGGAGAGAGAGAGAGGGAGGGAGGGAGAGAGAAAGAGATAGAGGAGAGAGAGGGAGGGAGGGAGGGAGAGAGAGAGAGAGAGAGAGAATGAAAGAATGAAAGAGAGAGAGAGATAGAGAGAGAGAGAGAGAGAGAGGGAGGGAGAGAGAAAGAGATGTGAACTAGATCCACGCGATATCTCATTACACCAATGTTCTGAAAAGGAATCGGTTGCGTAGCTACAGCAGATAGACCCAGGCCCTCGCCACAGGAGCAGTGGTCTAAACTGGGAGCCCTGGGACTGTAAATGTGTCACGGAAGATGGAGCCGTCCTGAGTTCATCCACAACCAAGGGAGATAAAGCGAACCCCACACCGAGCACACGCTGTGGATTGGAGGGCTGAAAATGATACTCTGTCTCACTACTTTGAATCTGGACGACGTTGAAGAAGCCTGTAAATCTGTAAGTGGAGCGAAGGGGGAGATGGAGAGGTGGGAGGGAAAGGGAGGGCAGGGGATAGGTGAGGAAGGGGTGGGTGTTGGTTCTGTGAGGGCGTGCAAACTCAAAATCCAAACTCTGTATGCTGTTATCTCCAAGTGTGCTCATCTGTATGCGTCACAGAAGGAAAGGGAGATAAGAGACGTTTGAGCTCTTTTCCTCACAAAGCGTCCAAGCTCAACAGAGACGTTTAATTAATGATGCAAGTGTTTAACGCAAAGTTGTGTCTCTAAGGTCAAGGCGTTTAGGATTAAAAAAAAAAAAGAGACGTTTCATGGCGTCAGTTTTTTTTTTTTTTTTTTTAATAATACAAACGAGTGTTTCTAAGGTCATAGCGTTCAAACACAACTCACATGTTATGATGTCAGTTTTTAACACAAACGTGTGTATCCATAGTCATAGCGTCCAAGCCAAACAGATATTTCATGATGTGAGTTTTCCCGCCATGCAAAGGGCCTCCCAACAACCGGGCGTGCTACTGGCTCAATGGTAAGACTGCGATGTAAATGAATAAAATGAAATGCAGAACACTGCAAAGACAAATACATTACACAACACAAAACTTTACATTGCAATGCACTGCAATCCAGTACGATCAAATATACTGCAACAGTGTTTGACACTGCAAAACAATACAATTCAATACAAAAACAAACAAACAAAAAAGGATTCGATGCAATGCTATGGATGGTTCACAATAGAACGCAGAAGGCCTTTCCAAATGTCAAACAAGAAAAGAAAAAAACAAAAAACAAACCCGAAGACTGACGTCATCACGCTGCCCCTGATAACGGTTACAAAAATCATCACGAGCGGATGTCGAGAAATAAATGTCTGGTGCCCCATCAATTACCTGAACACAAAAAAATGGGCGAGAGAGAGAGAGAGAGAGAGAGAGAGAGAGAGAGAGAGAGAGAGAGAGAGAGAGAGAGAGATGGATGGAGAGAGAGAGGGATGGAGAGAGAGACTGAGCGACAGAGTGAGAGAGAGACAGACAGAGAGAGAGAGAGACAGAGACAGAGAGACACAGAGAGAGATGGATGGAGAGAGAGAGAGAGAGGGGGGTGGAGAGAGAGAGAGACAGACAGACAAACTGAGAGACAGACTGAGACAGTGACAGAGGGAGAGAGAGGCAGAGAGAGAGAGAGAGAGACACTGAGAGACAGAGAGAGACAGAGACAGAGGGAAAGAGAAAGAAATGTGACCAAGATCCACGCGGTATCTCCTTACACCAATGTTCAGACAAGGAATCGGTTGCGTAGCTACAGCAGACAGACCCGGGCCCTCGCCACAGGAGCAGTGGTCTAAACTGGGAGCCCTGGGACTGTAAATGTGTCACGGAAGATGGAGCCATCTCTGTGTTGTACCACACAACCAAGGGAGATAAAGCGAACCCCCACACCGATCACACGCTGTGGAATGGTGTGGCTGAAATGATACTCTGTCTGACTACTTTGAATCTGGACAATGTGGCAAAAACATATATACCTGTAACTGGAGCGAAGAGCGTAGAAGAGGTGGGTATCGGTAGAGACAGCAGGGGATCAGAGGAGAAGGGGATGCGTGCAAACTTAAAATCCAAACTCTGTATGCTACTATTTCCATGTGTGCTTATCTGTATGTGTTCCGGTAGCAAAGGGAGATAAGTGACGCTTGAACTCTTTTCCTTCCATGCAGGAGAGGAAGTGTTGACTCGTGACAGAGCTCTTAAACAAGCGTTGAAAATGAGGTTTGTTGGCTGTATTTAAGTTTTTGCTTTTTATCCACGCCATAGACATGCCTTTACTTTGTTTTATTTTGTTTTCTTTAGTACAAGGAAAGCGGCGATGAACCAAAGCTACGTGACCTGGCCCCAGCTGGCTATACCACCAAGTCCTTCCCCCGCCCCACCACGACCTGCGGGGGCGGAATCGCCTTCGTCATCTTGGATAAGCTGCTCCCCTATTGCTCTTTTGACTCTTCTTGATTTTCAGCATCGGACCTCTGAACTTGTTCACCTGAAACTGTCCCTACCTAGCGCTCATGTCACTAACATTTTTGTGATTTACAGACCGGTTCCCAGCAGAAAGAACAAATTTACGCCCAGCATGTTTGTCAACGAACTTCCAGACTTTCTTGAATTTGTAAATGACCTTCCAGGAACATTGTTATTGATCGGCGACTTCAACTTCCATTTCAATAAACCCACAGTTGGATACACGCCCGAGGTGTTAGAAATTTTAGATACTTTCGGACTCCAGCAGTCCGTGAATGAAACGACGAACAAACAGGGTAACATAGTAGACTGGGTAGTCTACAGAGACAAGGATCATCTTCTTAAATCCTCAACCGTTGACAATAACCTAGCATCGGATCATTATGCTGTGAAGTGTGAATTAGATATCGTTAGGCCCGCCGTTCCAAAGACTTACAAGGAAGTTATGAAAATTTCTGCTATCGATATAGAGGCTTTCAAATCTGATCTGACCACGGCCATACCGAGCGAGCCATCGGCCTGTCAGCTGACCTCTGCCCTCCGTGTCACGCTTGATAAGCATGCTCCAGTGAGCAGGCGCTTGATCACTGATCGCTCACTGTGTCAATGGCACAACACAGTGGGTCCCGAGTTGTCGGAGGCCAAGCAGGAGAGGAGGGGGGCTGAGAGGCGATGGCGCGCCACGAGACTGACTGTGCACAGGGAAATATATCAAACTGCGAGAAATCATGTTACTGACATTGTTCATCAAGCAAAAACATTGTTCTATTCTTCAAAGATATTGGCCTGTAATACGGCCAAGCAACTATTTAATGTCACAAATAGTCTCCTAGGCAAAGTCAGCTACTCCCCCCTTCCCACCATCTTCCAAACTCAAGAGCTCCCTCAGAAATTCTTAGAGTTTTTCAATGGCAAAATTGACACTATCCATGAAAAGCTAGATTCTACTGCACCTGTACATTCTCTGAATGACAAAGTTTACTGTGGACCTCCTTTGGCTTGTTTTAGCTCTGTTAGTCAAGACTATGTCAAAAAACTTTGTTTGCGATGCAGCCCTAAATCATGTGAACTCGATGCCATTCCCACTAACTTGCTCTTTCAGTGCATTGATGACGTCCTACCCAATCTTACTCATGTTATCAATACCTCTTTGTCCTCTGGTCACGTTCCTGAAATCTTCCGGTCCGCAGTGGTACGTCCATTGATCAAGAAACCTTCATTAGATAAAAAAAATTTTAAAGAATTATCGGCCTGTATCAAATTTGTCATTTCTATCAAAATTATTGGAGAAGATCGTTTTGGAACAAATTCTAGATCATCTCGAAAAGAATCACCTTTTGAATCCTCATCAATCTGCTTACAGACAAGGCCATAGTTGTGAGACAGCACTCCTCTGTATAGTCAATGACCTCCTCTGCGGGCTTGACGATGGGAATGTTTCCTTATTAGCGATGTTAGACCTCTCCGCAGCATTTGACACGATCGATCATAATATTTTGTTCTCACGGCTTCAAACTTCCTTTGGATTCAAAGACACAGCTCTTGACTGGATTATCTCTTACTTGACTGGACGGACTCAGACAGTGTGTGTACAGGGCAGATACTCAGACAGTTCTCCTCTTAGGTACGGTGTGCCTCAGGGTTCTGTACTGGGGCCAGTCCTTTTTGTGCTGTATGCTAGTCCTGTGTCTGACGTCATCAGTGGTCACACCATGTCGCATGAGAGCTTTGCTGACGATACTCAGCTTCATCAGTCGGCTCCCATTGCTGAAATTGACTCACTGATTTCTCGGACGCGGGGCTGCATTGCAGACCTGAAGGACTGGATGACAACCAACAAACTACAACTAAATGACGACAAGACAGAATTCATGTTTGTGACAAAACAGCCTAACCATCCTTCTCTGCCTTCAACTGTCACTATCAATGACTGTACTGTCTCTGTCTCCACCTCTGTCCACAGTCTAGGGATCATTCTTGACCATTCCCTCTCCTTTGAGAAACAGGTTTCAAATATTTGCAAGATTGCCTATTTAGAACTAAGAAGAATCAGCTCCATACGTCACCTTCTCTCTACAGATGCTACAAAAACTCTCATTTGTGGCATTTGTCTTATCTAGAATAGATTACTGCAACTCACTGTTGGCCGGCCTTCCAAAATACCTGATAGAAAGATTACAGCGAATCCAAAATCATGCAGCCCGAGTCGTCTGTAGAGCAGGAAAATATGATCACATTTCGCCTCTACTTCACTCTCTTCACTGGCTATCTGTCTCAAACCGTATCTCGTACAAAATCTCAACTCTCACTTTCTCTGCTCTCTTTGAAAATGGACCTTCTTATCTCTCAGATCTCCTTAAAATCTACACCCCCTCTCGACAACTACGCTCCTGTGCTGACGACCGCCTTCTACGAATGACTCGCTTCAGGACTACTACTGGTGAAAGAGCTTTCTCTTTTCAAGCTCCAGCGACGTGGAACAGACTGCCAGACTCTCTCAGACATTCAGATTCTATCTCTTCTTTCAAGTCTAAACTTAAAACCCATCTATTTTCTCATAATTAGTCAATGCTGCGGGGGGGGGGGGGGGGGGGGGGGGGGGGGGGGGGTACAACCTAACTCATAGCCGTCTGGGCCTTTTCAAATGTAGTGTATGTGTATGTTCTCTGTTACATGTATTTGTTGTATGATTGAACGTTATAGGATTAAGTTTTTGTAGTGATACTTGAAAAATAAGTGAATGTCATACTCGTAGGATTAGGATTTGTTAGTTATTGTAGTAATAGTATTTGTAGCTGGGTGTAAGGTGTACTATTGTATATGAGAAGGGTGAATGTAGTATGACTTTGTAAAGCGCTTAGAGAAATTCGTTTGATTAAGCGCTATATAAGAAACCATTATTATTATTACACGCATAGATGAAGACAAAGAAATTTAATTACTCTGCACCCTCCCCCTCACACAAACACAAACACACACCAGTATACCATCATCACCACCGCCACCACCACCACCTCAACGACTACGACCACCACCATCCACCTTCCAACCCAATCACTCAGAAAGAGACAGACAGACAGAACAGAAAAGCAATCATTTGATTTTTAAAAGGAAATTTGTTGAATAGTTTACTGTAGCTTTGATTCTGGATCAGGAAACAACCTGCTGCTGTTTATCCACCCGAGTTACAGACAGAACACAGACAGAGAGATGAACAGGCAGGCAGATAGACAGACAGGTAGGCAGCTAAACAGACAACTCCGCCGTCCTATTTTTAATATCGTTCACTTGGGGTTAGAGCCTTCTGTTTGTTTTTCATAGTGCCATCAAACACCTACGTCCAGGCGGTGAGACCAGCAATCATCCGCCTCCTCGACCAGTTTTAGTGTCTGTGTAGGACTGTCGAGACGCATCCATCGTCGCCTCTCCCCCCTCC
>CM065721.1:8135398-8145398 GCA_033310375.1 Conus canariensis | reverse complement strand
ACGCACGCACAACATATTGCATACACGTAAAATCCCATCACCAACTTTCGGAAGAGAAGGCCAGTTTGGCCGTTGGTATGGATGAAACGTTACACATAGCATGCACCTTCCCCGAAGTTGGAGTATTGCTGCCTTAATGGCGGGATAAAAAACGGTCACACACACGCAAATGTCAGAATCTTCAACTCGATGAAGGTGGACACTCAAAGAAAGAAGAAGAAGAATCATTGTCCGCTGTCGTCATCAGTCCTGTAAGGCTGGCAAGAGCGATGACGACATCTTTTCCCTGCTGGTTACGGCACAACACTGATGGCTCTTCTCCTCCCTCCTCCCCGTCATTTCTGACCATTTCCACACGGTACCGTTTTCACTGCCGGATCTGATGGGGGAATGAGGAATGACAGGGCAGGAGCGGGAGGAGGATTACATAATTTGTTTCGGACCTACCCTCTCTTTAAAAAAAAAAGTGTCCTTAGAGTCTTGGTATACTGTAGAGAAAAGGAGTTTATATCTATGCAATCAATATCGATTTTTCTTACCAAAAGCGCCCTGCTGTTGTTTTTTTTTCCATGAATGGCATCCAGAGAGCCTTAAAATCTTACTTTCTCTTTAGCTTCTGAGGGATGTATTTCCCATACCCTCTGACCAGAATTTCGGCCACAGACCCCAGCACAGCTAAGACGACTCCTAAACCCCAGCCACCAGTTCGGAATCCCCCATCCACTCTCACTTGATCCGCCCCTGGTTTTCAGAAAGAAGTGCGTGAGTGACCAAAAAGCATCCGACCTTCATTTCCTCCTGTTGGGAGGTGAAAGGGCACAGGTCACTGGTACACGCTGTCTGTCCCGTCCACTTCCCTTCGTGTCTGTTGTAGGAACAGAACAACCCATGCCTGTTGGAGCACGACGCTAATCTGGTTCCTCCTGTATGGCCACTCCACAGTGACCTCACCTGAGAACTATAAGGTGGACTAGACTGGTCAGACTGAGGGACCTGTGCCGCCCCTCGCCCACAAGAGACGCGAACACACGCATTCATACACGAACATATACCCCCCCCCCTCTCTCTCTCTCTCTCCACCTTATGCCTCTTCCACCTATGCCCCCCTTCTCCCTCTATCCAAACGGTCTCTCTATTCCAGTTCCCCGCGTGGTTTCAAGAGTTGTTTTCGTTCTTTGAATGAAGATGGAAATCTTCCAACCACGATGAACTACAGGATGATGAATTCGTTGTGATGAGGTGGTCGACATGTTACACGCATTGTGCCGTCAACACACACTAAAGCACGGCAGATACCCTGGGACCGGAGCCAACTGCACAGGCAGGCTTTATCAGTTCGCCACCCTCGTTTCTCCCGACACTTTCACTTTGATTTTTAATCAACACTCCGTCTGTAGACGGAAATGCGAAATTCTCTTTTGACGGTGCATGGGGGATGGAGGGTGTGGATCGGGCGCGCGCACGCACGTACAAGCGCACGTCCACACAGGACAGAGAGAGAGAGAGAGAGAGAGAGAGAGGAGAGGAGAGAGAGAGAGAGAGAGAGAAGAGAGAGAGAGAGAGAGACATACATAATACAGACATACACATAATACATATATACGTTCATAGATACGCTCATACAGGCAGACAGAAAGACAGACAGACAGACAAAAGACAGAGAGAGAGAAAGAGACAGGAGAGAGAGAAAAGGACAGGGGAGAGAGGGAGAGAGAGAGAGAGAGAGAGAGAGAGAGAGAGAGAGAGAGAGAGAGAGAGATCACTAACATTATCCACAAAACGAGAGGAGAGGGAGAGAGAGAGAGAGAGAGAGAGAGAGAGAGATCACTAACATTATCACAACGAGAGAGAGAGAGAGAGAGAGAGAGAGAGAGAGAGAGAGAGAGAGAGAGAGAGAGAGAGGAGAGAGAGAGAGAGATGCTACTTTAATTACCAAATAAGAAAAATTCAAAAGGAATTTTCCTATGAAAATACGTTTCACAAAATACTCTGTCCAAACAGGTGCCAAAACCCTTCTTCGCATGAACACGCCCTTGATAGTCAGAACACCAAAAATAAAATATGGAAGTAAACAGATTCCTTAATATTTCCTGAACTGACTGCTGATCTCCCTTGACAACTACGTCATATCCGCCTGAGCGTTGTTATATTCCCAAAAGTGCGGAGGAGGGAAAGAGTGTTAGTGTTTGCAGAAGTAAACATTTTCAAAATAAATAAATGAATAAGTTTATAAGAAAACTCTTTTCTTTTTCTTGTCTTCATCTTCCAAACACGTAAAATGTTATCCTCACAATATAAGCAGTGTTTAAATAGACGTACAACCCTTTAGTTTAATAGTTATCTAAAGAAATGCTCTTACCAAAAAATACAGAAATACACGCAGATTTAATCCATGCCTTCCCGAACTAACTATTTCCACTTTTTTGTTGCTGTGGTTCTTTTTTTTTTTTTTTTTTTTTGGGAGTATTTGCGTGCTGTGAATTCAGAAAGCAAGAGGGAGAAGAAGAATGTGGTTACAGGTCATAGACAGTCAGGCTGTGCTGCAGACTGAACAACAACCATTCCGGCCACACACTTTAAGGCAACCGAGTTCTCTTACATAGTCATTAGACAGACTCTGGCAACGGTAATTTGCTCATTACACCCAGCAGCTCAGGCAACGTCTGTTGCTGGTATGTTCTGCAAGAATGCAGCACTGACGGAAACAGCCCAAAAGTCATGCTCCCAGATACCACCAACCTTGGGGGGTAGCGGCATTTCGCCTGAGGTGTAGGCTTGCTTGATAACTTTTCTATCCCAGGCGTTCATTGCCTGGGGAGTAACAACAGCGTTTTCCAGTTTCTCGGCAAAGCAGAGCTGACAGGACGCAGTGGGGAGTAACAACAGCGTTCTTCCAGCTTCTCGGCAAAGCAGAGCTGACAGGACCCAGTGGGGAGTAACAACAGCGTTCTTCCAGCTTCTCGGCAAAGCAGAGCTGACAGGACCCAGTGGGGAATAACAACAGCGTTCTTCCAGTTTCTCGGCAAAGCAGAGCGGAGAGGACCCAACGGGGAGTAACAACAGCGTTCTTCCAGTTTCCTCTGCAAAACAGAGCGGAGAGGACCCAAAAGGAAGTAACGACAGCGTTCTTCCAGTTTCTCGGCAAAGCAGAGCTGACAGGACCCAGTCATGTCCACTGTACATGAACGGTCAGAACTCTGACTGCGAAGCTGACCTGCTCCCATTCTCATCGTTTGAGGCTGGAAGAAGACGGCTGAAGTGCCAGCAGGGGCGAAGTCAGTGTCCAGCGACCACAGGCTGGGCTTGGAGTTTTCAGCCAGGAAGGATGGCCAGCAGACAATGTGTGTCTGGACCGTCAGTGTGCCGAACAATGACACAAGAATTTCTGGAACGGGCATGAACATCATGTTTTAAGATACACGTTCCCAATTGAGCATTCTGCAAGAGGCCCCAAATCCTAAGAGGCTGAATAGTCTCAGACATGAGGAAGATTCCACTTGTGAGACTTGTCAGGCAGGCTTCTCTCAGAGAAAATGTTCGTGTTCATTTGACTGAGAAAAGGGTCGACATGGGAGCTTCCTGAGAAGGCCGGATTCAGGTCCAGAAGCAGCTCATCTAACATCTCTTGGAACTGAAAGTTTTAGTGCCAAGACAGGGAGATTTGCGAAGGTTCCAAAAATTGTTCTCAGAAAAATAGCCGGTCATGTTGGAAATGTATGATGGGTGAGGCGCTGAGTTAAAACAGAAAGAAGCCAAAGAATTCTCCGCCGACAAAGAATAATCTGTTGAAGGAGGGGTGGGTGGGTGGAAACTGATTCATCGTAACTGAAAGCAACATGGTGTAGGTCATTCCCATCATCGTCATCAAAAAAAAAAAAAAAAAAAAAAAAAAAAAAAAACCCTGGTTCACTCACTCCCTGCCTCACATCAGACATATCCTGTTCTGTTACCCGACAGTAAGATCGTGGCCGTCACTATTCATCTGGAGACCACTCAATCCCCCAGCCAGATGTGCCCGAGTTCTGCCCTTGAGCAAAGGTTTTCTCAGCTGGAGCTCCGCTCGACTGACCTTCATACAGAACGCTGCCCAAATGCCAGCCGGAAAGGTCATGCGCCGGAAACTGAGTACCCGCCACATACCATGACTTTGTCATGTACTTGGAGCACGCGAATGAAGTGTGCGGAGGAGAGAGGAGAGAGAGAGAGAGAGAGAGAGAGAGAGAGAGAGAGAGAGAGAGAGAGAGAGGGCAATAATATGATAATACCTGAGTGGATCTTTATCAGAGTGTACAGATATTTGTAACGGTTTATATTTCTACTTTGGGGCAAATTCCGGAGTCTTTAGGTTCAAACCTGACAGCATACTGAAGGATTGTGCTGAGAAGAAAATTAATGCTGAGGGATTGTGTTTTGTACACAATGCTAAAGGACTGTACTGAGTACACAATGCTAAAGGACTGTACTGAGTAAAAATGCAAAAGGATTGTACTGGGTATGAAATGTTAAAGGAGTATGCTGACAACAAAAAGCTGAAAGACAGCGCTGTGTACAAAAGGACTTGCTCAGCGTTTTGTCCAATTTGAACAAACAAACCCCCAAATTTTACTCCGTGAATAAATATAAATCCTATCACATAACTTACTAAAATGTGAAAAATTCAAGTACAAAGAAGAGTACAATAATGTGATCCCACTTGCAACTGTCTGTATGTGTTGTTTACCTTGTTTCATATCTTGCTTGAAAGGTGAGGTTGAAAATGTAGTGCTCTTAGGAAAAAAAAAAAGTAAACAAAATCTTGCGGGGGGGGGGGGGGGGGGGGGGGGGGGGGTATGGTGGTGGGGGCGCAATGGGTAAAAGCACGTGATGCATGACACAAAAGAAAAAAACGAAACAACGCAACCGAATTCCCTCCATCCCCCTCTTTTCTCACCTCATCCCCCCCCCTCTCTCTCTCTCTTTCTCTCTCCCTGTCACACACACACACACACACACACACACCACCACGCACGCACGCACGCACGCACGCACGCACGCACGCACGCACGCACACACACACACACACACACACACACACACACACACACACCGATATCAAGACAATGCCAAAAACAATATCCTGATATACCTGCATTGTGTGCATGGAGAAAGACGAACAAATCCATACGGATTTCTAAAGTGTCTGCATTTCTGTACAATTGTTTGAACAAACAACTGTTCTATTGGCCACACAACCTGCGAGTTCGTTTCCTCTGATGTTCGCACGTGCTTTGCAAGCCCAGAAGATTGGCAGCTAACAGCTGCTGCATGTCTGCTGCTACACCACGGATTTCCACCAAGCTCAGACTACGTCGTGGGAATGTGCTTTTCATTTCTCTGAAGTCCAATTCCTGCTTTGGCCGCTGTGTTCAATCAGTGGGCTGGGCGTGTGAGTGTGCGTGTGGATTGGGGGGCTTGGGGGTTGGTTGGTTGGGTTATGGGGGGGGTAAGCGAAAGAACAGAACTTTTGTTCGATTTTCGTCCTGTCTGGCTTAGGATTGTTGATTCTTTTTCTGTTCCCTTTTCTTCTTCTTAGCCCCATTCCGACTTATCGTGGAACGACTGTGTGTGTGTGTGTGTGTGTGTGTGTGTGTGTGTGTGTGTGTGTGTGTGTCTGTGTGTCTGTGTGTCGTGTGAGTCTGTGTGTGCTGTGTGGTGTCTGCGTGTGTGTGTGTGTGTGTGTGTGTGTGTGTGTGTGTGTGTTTGCGTGCTACGTGCGGCGGCGCGCGCGTCGCGTGTGTGTGTGTGTGTGCGTGCGCGCGCGCCAGCGCATACGAGCGTGAGTGCATGCGTGCGTGCATGTGCTTGTGCTTGTGCGTGCGTGCGCGCGCTTGTATATGTGTGAGAGAGACATACAGACAGACAGACAGAGAGTGTACGTGTGTATTTGTGTGTGCGTGTGTGTGTGTGTGTGCGGCGCGCTCGCGCGCGCGCGCGTGTGTGTGTGTGTGTGGTGTGTGTGCGCGCGTGTGTGTGTGTGTGTGTGTGTGTGAGAGAGAGAGAGAGAGAGAGAGAGAGAGAACAGAGAGAGAGAGAGAGAGAGACAGAGACAGAGACAGAGACAAAGGACAGAGAAAAGTGTGTGTGTGGTGTGTGTGTGTGTGTGTGTGTGTGTGTGTGTGTGTGTGTGTGTGTGTTGTGCGTGTGCGCGCGCGCGCGTGTATGTGTGTCTGTGATTCTGTGTTATCTGTGTGTGTGTCTGTATGAACGTGAGTGCGTGAGCTGTAGACCAACTCATATTCTGGATAAAGAGACCTGAACTAACTGTAGCGGGACCACCACTACACCTGCTGCCAGGTAAAGCACGCTGTAGGTAGGCCTACCATACAGAGATGTACAGACCTTCTGACCTTTCTCACTGGCTGCCCTCAGATAGCCCAGGACAACGTTAGCTCATCTCTGCTGTCTGAGATAAACACGTCTTGCAAAAACAAGAAACCGTAATTTAAAAAAAAAAAAAAAATGTGCGTTACATCCTTGTACGTGGCCAGCATTAAGGATGTTTCTTTAAAAAAAAATGCCAGAGCTTTAGCGGGAGAAACACAATCATGACTTTAAAATCGTTGGCGCTGACACTTTTGAATGATGTTGGCTGACAAGCTGTTATTGCTATCGCACATTCTCTGGGTTGGTTTGGTGGGAAGGCCTGTGCGTGCTTACGTGCGTGCATGCGTGCTTGTGAGGGGGGGGGGGGGGAGGGGGGGAGAAGGGGTTAAAGGTTAACGGAGAGGGAAAGGTTGCACACGGAGTACAATTGCATACATTTTCAAAGCGGTTGTTTTCAAGTTATAGTGATCTCTTGCATCTCATGTATGCTGGCTTAACATAATTGGAAAAAAACCCTCAAGACACTGCATCGTTCAAAATTGTCGATCAAAAGGAAAAGCGAGGGGAAAGAGAGGGGAAAGAGAGGGGAGAGAGAGAGGCGGGGAACCACGATCAGAGGGAGGGGTGGCGGCGGCGGCGTTCGGAGGGGCAGCGAAGGAGAGGGGTGGGAGAGGGGGGAAGGAGATGGGGGAGTGACGATGGGAGAGCGGATGGGGTAGGAGATGCCAAACACGCAGCGGCAACATAGATAGTTTCCACATAAAACTTGCTCTTACGCATCGTTGCGATACGGTAATCAGATCTTGTATCTCTTTCATGTCAGATCATTTGCGAGCTGTTAAAAGGGAGGAATAAGCAAAAAACGACAATCGAGGACGAAGGGAAAAGGTGAGGAATGACACATTCTGAGAAAATGGGGAAAAGAAACAAAATGAAATATGAAAGGACAAACATCCAAGGCCATAAAATAAAGGCGATGAAACAGAAGTCAAAGTGCTGACCCTAAAATCTCGGAGCGACTTATAAGCACGAACACACACACACACACACACACACACACCACACAATAGACACACATGTACACACCACACATACACACACACTACACACACACACACACACACACACACATATATATACACACGTGCACACACACACACACACACATACAAACACACACACATATGCACGCACGCACGCACATGTGCGCACGCGCGCGCGCACGCACGCACACCACCACAACACAACACACACACACACGCGCGCGCGCGCGCGCGCACACACACACAAACACGTATAGACACGCATACACAAATACACATGCGCGCGCACACACTCGAACGAAAAGGAATTTTAAAATGAAAAAAAAAAAAAGGAAAGAACAATTTGGATGAAGAAGAACAAAAAAAAAAAAAAATGAAAAAGAAAGACTGAAAAGAAAATTATACCAGTAAAAAGAAACCGACTCACGAAAAAATCACACAAAGAAAGCAGACAAAGAAAACGAAAGAAAGGGGAGGGGGGGGGGGGGGGGGGGAAGACAAAAAGACAGCAACAGAGAAAGAAAAAACAAAAATATACCAAAGAATAGAAAGAGAAAAGCAAGAGGAATAACGACAGAGCAAAACAAAGTCATCATCCAGATTTTTTATTTTTAGATGGTCTTTCCCGAAAAGTCACAGTGTGAGGGGGCTTTGGACACGCACAGTGGTAGACTATCACCATACCCATCATAACATACACCTCACGTTGGTCTGGACCCGGGTTCCCATGAGCCCCCCAGTGAGACTTTCCTTTTTCTCTTCTCTGTACGTTTATCTTAGCATTGTTCCACTCCACCATTGTTTATTGTTCTCCTCTGCTACCTCATTCATTGTGTGAGCATTGTCTTCATCTGGAGGCTGCCACGGAGAGGCAGCACTGTGTCAGCTCCCCCACCCCTCCCCTCTGTGTTGTGATGTGTGTTCTGTGTGTACGTCATGTAGTGTGTGTGTTGTGGTGATGTGTTGTTATGTGTGGGAAGGTACTGTCAATGCCTCTAGTACGTGGTGTAGGTGAGCTGTGTGTATAATATAGTATACCCTATCCTGCCTGTGTGTGTGTGTGTGTGTGTGTGTGTGTGTGTGTGTGTGTGTGTGTGTGTGTGTGTGTTACATGGTAATGGATGTTGCATGAAACCAATTTAAATGATGCACCAAAACATCTTACAAAGAAGATACAAACAAACAGAATTGAGTAATACATTGGAAGCTCAGAGAAAAAAATAGCTACATATATCCTGAAACCTAAAGAGCGATATACAACAATATTCAAAGATGTAATATCTCAAGAAAATACTAATACTATGCAACACAATGGCAACTTTAAACCCAGGTAGAAATGGTTAACATGCAGGCAAAGTGGAATTCCTATCATGAACAGATAGAAACACCGAAAACAGACAGCACGTGATGCAGACACCAAGCGTATAAACCCACTGACCTCATCGCGTTTGCAACGCATGAACACTTTAGGTAATTTTAACCTTCTTTTAACAATATATATATATAATATATATATATATATATATATATGCATGCACGCCAACACCTACACAGTACGGACGCAACTGTGAGGGTAGTATATCTGTGTGGAATGACTGCTTAAATGACAACAATTTCAGTCATTAACAAAATAAAGGTTTTTTTTTTTTTTTAACACAATGAAATTTTAAAGAATGTGAACGAGTGTACAAATAAGCGAGTACATCACATAGAAATGGCATAAACAGACATGCACCCAGGTGCAAGACACTCTCCCGCACCAGCAAGCAGGGACACGTTTGCCATTACACTGACTCACTTGCAGTTACAATCACTGCGCGCAAGCGCCTAGAAATTCCAAGATCACCAAATACCATCCGACCCATGATGAATCCCATCCCCAATAAATTCCTTGCATCCGAAAAACAAGCGACCAAAACAAGCAAAAATCAACAACAACAAAGCACTCTTCGTTCCCCTTTCATCCATATCAATCCTCCAACCTACTATAAGGCCAATTGACATAGGCTAGAACACCATGGCTACATCAAAATGTTGTTATGCTCTGCATAGTTATGCGGGGATTGTCTTCAGTTGTGACAAGCTCCTAGCATAACATTATCAGTCTCCAAAATCCCCCGAAGTCGGAGTGTGGCTGCCCATGTGGCGGGGTAATAAAAAACGGTCACACACGTAATGTTCTCATCCCCAGCTGATGCATGTGTACCATAGTGTTCAAGTACTCCGGCTGTTCGGATGATCCCTGGAGTCTTTTAGCCAGGGTACGACGACAACAACAACCTACTATAATACATAGCACACCCCAGTCTGTGCAAAAGTGCATACCCATCTTCTCACTCCCCCCCCTCTCCTCTCTCTCTCTCACACACACACACACACACACACACACACACACACACACACACACACACACACACACACACACACACACACACACACGTTCTTGCTGAAGGCTTTACCGGCTGTAAGCATTTGGCATTTAGATAGAAGAGATCACACACAGACATACAGAGACACACTGACAAAGACATATCAGACACAGACTCTCTCTCTCTTTCTCTCCTCTCTCACTCACTCACATCACTCACTCTCAC
>CM065721.1:8115398-8132898 GCA_033310375.1 Conus canariensis | reverse complement strand
GAGTAAGTGCCGTCACTGATCCACTTCCTGCGGTTGGCACCATCTCAACACCAACACTGTGCACGCTGCTGCAGCACACACAGCTGCGGGTGGAATCGCTCTGGTCTTTCACCACTGAGCACTTTCGAAAAATGACTAACACAATAAATAAGCGGTGAACCTCTGTGTGTGTGTGTGTGTGTGTGTGTGTGTGTGTGTGTGTGTGTGTGTGTGTGTGTGTTGTGTTGTGTTGTGTTGTGTTGTGTGTGTGTGTGTGTGTGTGTGTGTGTGTGTGTGTGTGTGTTCTCTCTCTCTCTCTCTCTCTCTCTCTCTCTCTCTCTCTCTCTCTCTCTCTCTCTCTCTCTCTCTCTCTCTCTCAGAGGCCCGTGTAGACGTTGAGGAATAGTGCAATGTGCATATCCTACAACAGAGAAGTAATGAAAAATTCAGATTTCGATGTCTTCATATTTCCCACACAGAAGCGGCATTACCGTCAACAACACGCTTCAGCGGCACAGCAGGCACACGCACAGAAGAGGCAAAGAAAACACGTTAATTTCAACCTTTTCCCAGAGCCTGTCTATGACCCACACTGAAAGGAGAGATCGGCATGGCTATGGGCACCAGCAACGAACAGCTGTTGCGCTCTGTGAAGAGCTGATCAGGTTCGCTTCCTGTATGCCACGAGAAGAGAAGCATTCCTGCATAAAAAAGAAAAATCGGCTCTGCATAACTGGATAAGTAGACATAATTCAGAGGAATGTCTCTATCTGTGAAAGACAGCAAAAATGTGTTCGAAAAGAAGAGAAAGAGGAGGGGTTTGGGATAAAAGTGTTAAGGTGGAAATCATCTTAAAAATCGAAAGGTGGATGCGTGCGAGGCATAAGAACAAAAGTCGAGTAATCAAAGAAGGACTAATCGGATTTTTACCACAAAAAAGCCAACACCACAGATTAAAAAGAAAACCTCACTGATAATAAATAGTAAAATAAAATGAAAACAAAAGCCCCAGAACTTTGGACAATGTATGTAAAGAGGGGGCTGAATGGGCGATGTACGAGGCAACGCAGAAATAGCAAAGGATTCAGATGAGACAAATTTGTTTAGGTAGCGATGAAGGTTGTTATACTTTAAACACCCGGGCCACAATCAGCCTTCGATGAGATGTGACCACGGAATGCAAGATAAAAAATGAGACATTCTGTTATGTTGGGAAAGAAAAGCCGAGCCAAAGTTAAAGATCTGTCTCGAAAATACAATAGCAACGCTAACAAGCTTGCATAAGCAGAGAACGAGAAAGATGTCAACTTCTACGGTGAGTGTGTAAAACGTTAATTTGCCTCCATCCTATTCCCAAAGGGCAGGTCACCAAGTGTATTGGCATCAGTAAGCGATTGTTGTTCATCGGCTTTGCCTATAGTTCCTGGTGGTTAGCCAATGGGAGGTAAATCCCGCGTCAGCAAAATTCAGCTCGCCTGTGAGGACGGGCAACTTGCTCGTGAAGAATAATGTACCTCCCCTCCCCTTTATTTACGCCCCCCCCCCCCCCCCCCACACACACACACACACACACACACACAACACACACCCCACGCCACACACACACACAAAGGCACACAGACTCTTTACACTAATGTCCGAAAAACGAAAGCAAAAACCAACAAGAAACAAAAACATGATACTAGACGTGTTCTTGTACCCATAAAAAAAAGTCTGGCAAAGAGAAAAGCAGCATGACACTAACGGCGCTTAACACAGCCTGGTCTATTACTGATCTAAACGGGTATTTCCTGTCATTAATTACATCAGCTTTAATGAGCAGTAACATCTCACCAGGAGCAGGTTCAGGCCGCTCCTTCATTACGGTTATTAAGCATGCGCGTTTGCTTGTAGTATACTCGATCACTCACCACACCACTACTTGAATCACACACACACATTGCACATGCACGCGTGCACGTGCCGCGCGCGAGCACTCACACACACACACACACACACACACACACACACACACACACACACACACACACACACACACACACACGCATGCGTACACGTACACACATACACACACAAACACACGTACACTACCACACGCACTCAATAACACATAGACCCACACACACACACACACACACACACACACACACACACACACACACACACCGCGCGCACGCACGCACGCACGCACGCACGCACGCACACACACACACACACACACACACACACACACACACACACACACACACACACAACGCACGGGATCCAAGGAAGCCGAAGAGTTAGAGGCGGTAGCAGGGCATGGGAGATGAGGGATGATGAGGGATTGAGGGGAGAGGGGGTGGTGGGAGGGGGAGGGTTGTGGTGGTTGCCGAGTGGTTCATACTGTGGTCTGCCTCTGAGGTCATCCTAAGTCATGGCAGCGGGAGCTGGTTGGTCACATGCGCCGAGTCTGATTGGCTGCACATTACCTCCCGTTGTCTGCTATTGGCTGCACATTACCTCCGTTGTCTGCTATGGTTGCACATTACCTCCAGTTGTCTGCTATTGGCTGCACATTACCTCCGTTGTCTGCTATTGGCTGCACATTACCTCCCGTTGTCTGCTATTGGCTGCACATTACCTCCCGTTGTCTGCTATTGGCTGCACATTACCTCCCGTTGTCTCTGGCTATTGGCTGCACCCATTACCTCCCGTTGTCTGCTACTTGGCTGCACATTACCTCCCGTTGTCTGCTATTGGCTGCACATTACCTCCCGTTGTCTGCTATTGGCTGCACATTACCTCCAGTTGTCTGCTATTGGCTGCACATTACCTCCCGTTGTCTGCTCCGAATCAGCGTTAGACTACTCTGCTACTGATCTCCCCACCCCCTCCCCCTCCATCCTCTCTCTCTCTCTCTCTCTCTCTCTCTCTCTCTCTCTCTCTCTCTCTCTCTCTCTCTCTCATTTAAAAAGCAGTAGAAGCACAAGTCCATTTCTTAAAGATTAAAACCTATCGACCTCAGTAAAACGAAAATCTCTTCAACACACGTCAGATTTTCAGTTTCAGCAGGGAAAGTGGAAAGGGCATAAATTTCCACTTTCTCTGGTTTCAGTTTCACCAGGGAGGTGTCTCCGCGTACTCCATATACGCTACGCCATGTACACCATAAAAAAAAACTATATTGGGTAGGGTTTACAGCTCGATGAATAATGAAATTATAAACAAAGCGTGACAGGTAATCAATCATATATCGTCCGAATCCCCCAGCCCCATCCCCCACACCCCACGCCACCCTACCCCGTCGGCACTCCACCACCCATCCCCCTCACCCTTCCATCCTCCTGTCTTTCTTTGTCACAGCTCTTTTGGCTTCCTAATCACGTGATCAGTGGTGTCATACGACACGGCTTTGTACCAGAGAGTCGACCTGCTGGTGCATTCCATGTCATGTGCCACTCACAATGAAACATATTCTTTTAGAGTGCTGGGACTTGCAATGATGTGAGACACAAACATTTCACCGCAGATTCCATGAAAACCTTGTTCAGAGATTTCCGCCTGACGCGATCTTTGAGTTCTTGAGAGAGATTAACATTTTTCATCGGATCTGAGATTTTACAGTGGAAAGATTTTGAACAAAATTTCGGATGGTTTGTTTTTTTTTTTTTTTTTTTTTTAGAAGATGTATTTTAAAGAATTGTGTGAATGAATGACTTGTGAGTTGATTTTAACATGGTGATAGCCCTGATGTGGCCCTTTGTGGTCGGCTGGGCTATAAGCCACATTACCTTACCTTACTGGCATGCCAGATCAGGCACAACGTGGCGGAACGCATGGCACCGGGGCGATCATCACTCATCAGTGGCAAAGCTGGCAATTGATCAAAATCTGTATGTGATACATTAGCGTACTGATGATGTTGGGAGCCAGGTGGGCCAGGGAGGAATAGGGAGAGGAACGATGGGGATGGGGTGGGAGGTGGGGGGAGAAGGAGAGGGATCCGCTGGCTGTTGTACTTTTGGGCCAGAGGGTTGTGGAGGGGAAGAAATAATGGCCATGTCCAGTCACAGCCAGATCAGTCTGTGCTGGTGATCTGAAAGCACACATTCTCTGTCTGTCTCGTCTGTCTGTCTGTCTGTCTGTCTCTACTCTCTCTCTCTCTCTCTCTCTCTCCCTCTCTCTCTCTCTCTCTGTCTCTGCGTGAGTGTGTGCGCCTCTCTCTCTCTCTCTCTCTCTCTCTCTCTCTCTCTCTCTCTCTCATCTGTCTCTCTCTCGTCTCTCGTATGTCTGCTTACGCGCGCGCGAACGAGCGCACGTGCTTCTTTCTCTCCCCATCTACCCGTACCTCGCCCCCACCCCACCCCCCCTTCCCCTCCCCCCCCTGTCGCCTTGCTTCCTACGCCCCTCCCCGCACCCCCACTCCCTTTTAAAGAGAGTGGGATGGAGAGAGACAGAGACAGACAGACAGACAGACAGAAAGACTGACTGACAGACAGACAGACTGACTGAGAGAAAGACAGACAGACAGACAGATGAAAGTGATCTAAAGCGCGTTCAAAATCATGGTCTTAGTAACACGTCATAACACGTCACCAGCAAACATTACTGGCTGTTGGCTGATCATTGACGATGCCCTCCCCTCCCCCATCCCCCTGTCCTTCAACCTGCAACTAATCTTTCCTGGGAATTCATCTTGCTAATGCTTCCTGCCCCCCCCCCCCCCCCCCCCCCCCTTTCCCTTCCTCGACCCTGCTTCCCTATGCTTTGGGCACAGCAGACCTCTAAAAACACACTGTCCAACGACCCCCTGCCCCCCCCCCCCCCTCCCTCTGCTATCCGGGGCTTTCTGTAGCTCAGGGATCCGCCCCTGCACCTAACTCGCCGAATCAATCCCTGTCTCTTTGTACCTACCCGCCACATCCTCCCACTCGCTCCCTTCTCCCATCCTCCTCTCCCTTCAGCCCAGATCCCTTTTCAATCCGCCTCTTCCCCACTTCCCACCCCTTACCCCTCCCCCTGCCCTCCGCCCCATTCCCCTCTAGTTCCAGCACGTTGCTTCCAGCCCCTGACCCACTTCCTGCTGTGGTTTTTCATTAAGCACCGCAGTGTGTGTTTTTCATTATGGACCACACACACTGTCCGTCACTCAGTGGCCCACGCCTTCATCTGCCAAGACTGCCAGCCATCCCACACATGCCCATCCCTTCGCCGTCAGTTCTCGGACTGTCAAACCCAGGATACCCGTGCTGGAAGGGGATGGGGGTGGGATGTGGGTGGTAGGGGTGGACTTTCGCCTCGTGAACTTTCTCCCCTAGATCACTTTTTCACAATGGTGCAAATATAGATTTGCATGTTCGATCAGTCACTTGCTGGGAACCTCATTAAGGAAAACAACAACGAAAACAAAGCAACACACACACACACACACACACACACACACACACACACACACACATACACACACGCGCGCGCGCACAACACACACACACACGACACACGTGACCAAGATGGCGGAGAGTGCAAACAATTTTTTCTCCATGTGAACGTTTTTATTGCGCATCCACTATAATGACTAGAAAGACCCCAGGGAAAAGACGTGGACGAGTCTTTCAAAAAGAAGACAATGACGAAGAGAAAAAAACTGGCTCAGGAACTGGGGATGTATGTGGAAAAGCAGGTGACGGTGCAAGTGATGCCGCCACTTCCACCTCAACTGCTGCTTCTGAACAGCATTCCGACACCGTGAGACCAAACACGTCAAGCTTCAGCGACACTACGCACACTACGGTGATCACCAGTGCGGTTAGTGATCTTAAAAATACTATATTGAAACTCTGTGACAGAATACTATCCCTAGAAAGAGCTGTGCACGATCAAAGGCATGAAATAGAAAAACTCAAGTCTATCCAGGCTAGACCAGTAACATCCATTGCCATGGCTACAACACAAACAGACCCCAAATCATTACCCCTGGCCTTAAATCTTATGTAGAAGTAGCAAGTTCCATTCCAACATCCCCATCTCCATCGCCATCCAATGTACTTGTGAACAAACGGCGTGAAGGGGCAAATAAATAAAAAAGGAACACTGGAAGACAAGAAAAGAAAATCTGACGTCATAAAGGCAAATGACGCGAAAAGCAAAACGTCATCCAAAGACTCCAACACGAAAAAGAACAATGACTTTCCTTCAGTGATCTTACACTCTGATTCTATACTGAAAGGTGTACAAATGAAAAGACTAGGCCGTTCGTATGGTTTACCTCCAAACGACAGAAAACATATGCTACACAAAAACTGAGTCTTCAACTAGTTGATTCAACACACGACTCAGAAATACCAGACGCTATAGTAATTCACTGTGGTATCAATGATTTGAAAACGAAAGACGCAGAAACAGTCAGCAAAGATTTCACAAAAGCAGTCAAACAAATCAAAGTGAAACACCCATCATCACACATTGTTGTGAGTCAGGCAACTGCAGTAGAAGATGCTGAATTGGATGCTAAACGTGAATTGTTCAATGCCCTTGTAAGAACAGAACTGCTGGCTGACAAAATTATTTCTTTCGTACCACACAATAACTTCTATGACTACGGGAGAGACGGGATGCATCCAACCACCAGAGGATCATCGATCCTGGCAGCTAACCTTGGCCGGCATCTACGAGACCTCCTTTGGGAAAAGCCCAAGAAGCCATCTCGCCGCCTACCTCCCCATCCAGGGCGTTGGGGTACTCAGATGCTGTATCGGGACGAGAGGGGACCTTGGTGGAACCGCTATGAAATGCTCTAAGTGTTCGGGAGCATCTCCATCAAGTCTCTATATTGACTGAAATCTAGTCATGTAGTGGAGCCCAGAAATATACCTCCACCTCACTTGTTAACGTGACAATTTGAATTTTATTACTGAAGACTATTTAGTTTATCATTTTGCATTTCTGTTTCATAATTCTTGTTTTAAGTCTTATGGGTATCGTGCAGGTCCTTACCTGCTAATATACGTTAGGAAGGAATTTCTCAGTCACTTCACTTATTATATACATCTTTATTATGACAACAAAAAAGAGACCAACTATCAAGCTTCTCCAATGGAACTGTCGCTCCATAACAAGAAATGTATCATACTTGAATCAATATCTTGGAATAAATAAGTTTCATGTATTATTATTACAATCACTAAATGTCAACAGTGATAATCTACCACATTTACCAGGATTCTATCACCCCCCAGTTTATGAACAATGTGCGGACCGAATACAAACAGCTATCTATGTGCGTGAAGGCCTGGATTTTTGTGAAAGAACTCCACCAGTATCCAGTAACATCCCTTCTGCTTCATGCTGTGCAGCAATGGTTAAATTTACATCTTCTTTTGATATTGAACATTGCCTCAGTTTACCTTCCAAAAGGACCTGATGATACGAATACAGAATGG
Source organism: Conus canariensis (assembly GCA_033310375.1). Lineage (NCBI taxonomy): Eukaryota > Metazoa > Mollusca > Gastropoda > Neogastropoda > Conidae > Conus > Conus canariensis. The sequence goes on along the minus strand of CM065721.1, from coordinate 8,125,498 downwards.
CTAAAAGGGTTCCAAGACCAAAGAGACAAATGGGTTATTGGAAGAGATTTTAACGCACATGCTCCATTTTGGGATCATGGCTGCTCTTATGTTACAAGTAATAGATTATTAGATAACATAGCTGATTCTAATCTATATTTGCTAAATAATGGAAGTATTACTCGCATTCCAGATATAGCCACCCATAACCCCTCAGCCATTGATTTAATCTTTACATCTCCATCACTTGTAGTAAACTCAATGTGGGAAACAGGAGATAGTCCACTGGGATCAGATCATATTCCAATAATAATATCGTTGAATGACATATTAGAACAGGAAATCTCAGAAGATATTATTCCAAAATATATTTACAAAAATGCAGATTGGTCACTTTTTCAAATCAGTCTTAATAACACAGACATAGTGTTCTCAGCTAATGAAAATGTAGATGACCAATACACTGCATTTTGTAAATATATTTTAGCAGCAGCTGACAAGTCGTCCCGAAGATAAAAAACACAAAGTCAAAGAAACATAATGGAAATATATGGTGGAACACAAAATGTGAAACAGCCAATAAAAAGAAAAAAGAAAGATTCAAGATTTATTGTAAAAAGAGATCAGCAAGTAATCATAAAGAAATGAAAAAGGCAGATAAAGAAAGTGTAAATGTTATAGATGATGCAAAGTTGCAGCATTGGAATGAATTTTGTAACTCTGAAGTTAAAAATCATAAAGATATTGGTAAAGTGTGGGAGGAACTGAAAGCTATGAAAAATGGATTAACATCGCCACAGTACCCTATAAAAATAGATAACAACAGTCTTCTTAGTGCTGATGAGAAAGCAGAAGCCTTTGTAAACATGTTTGCTGAGGTAAGCCGCACTGAAGGTCTAACAAGTACGGACCAAATATACAGAGAGAAAGAAGAAGGTATTAAAGCACAGGATGAATCTACAGCAGACAATAGTAACAATATCATGCTCCTATAACTATCCAAGAAGTAAAAGAAGCCATTAGATCTATACCATTAAGAAAATCATCTATTGGTTTAGATGCAATATCTAATCAAATGTTAAGAAATTTGCCTGAAAAGTTTGTAGAGTTTCTTCATAAATTGTTTAGTACATGTTGGAGCAATGGTGTTATGCCAAAAATATGGAAACAGTCGATCGTTGTTCCAATTCATAAGCAAGGAAAATGTACAAAGGATCCTAAGAATTATAGACCCATTGCATTAACTTCACATGTATGTAAACTTTCAGAAAGAATTGTTATGAATAGACTTGTACATTACTGCGAAAAATATAACATCATACCAATTAATCAAGCTGGTTTCCAGAAAGGTCGATCCACTATAGAAATTTTAGTGAAATTATCAACAAATATAAAGAAACAGTTTGCTAGACGAAAATGTGTTCTTGCTACCTTTTTCGACATAAATAAGGCTTACGATCAAGTGTGGCATTTACAGCTATTGAACAAACTTAAAAACATTGGTTTGACAGGAAATATATACAACTATGTCAGATGTTTTCTGAAGGATAGGGTAATAAGAACAAGAGTAGGAAAAACATATTCCACAAGTAGAACACTTTCAATGGGAATCCCTCAAGGATCAGTATTAGCGCCACTTCTCTTCTCGTTATTAATGCATGATCTGCCAAACAAATTATCAAAAAATGTTGTTCTTGTCCAATATGCAGACGATATATGCATGTGGATGGATGTAACGTTAAAAAAGAAAACTTCACAACGAGATATAAAATTCGTCAAAAAGATCTATCAGGGAGAACTAAACAAGATGGTGGATTATATGAAGCTAAATGGATTAAGTCTGTCAACCGAAAAAAAAACAAATATGATTCTTTTTAACAGTGGATCTAACCCAGAAAGTATGCCTGTTTTCACATTGGATGATACTCCTCTTAAGTACGTAACAGAGATTAAATTTCTAGGAGTTTATTTTACATCTAAATTATCATGGAACTTTCATATCGAATATTTATTAACAAAAGCGAGAAAAACATTAAACTTTCTGAAAATTATTTCTAAAGAAAAGTGGGGGCAAGATCCAGCTACTTTGATTACTCTATGTAAATCTTTAATGAGATCAAAAGTAACTTATGCCCAGGAAATATTTCTTCAATGCGCCTAAATATCTATTACAAAAACTGCAAAGTATTGAATGTAAGGCATTGAAATTAGCCCTTGGACTTCCTGTGCACACATCATCGTCACGTACATATTATGAAGCCCAGGTACTTCCTCTAAATGATTATAGAGATTTAACATGTTGTAAATTTGTCATTAAAAGTACAGCTAGAAAAACATATATCAAATCAGAAATTAAAATGAGATCAGATTTTGATTTTCCGAAAAGAGCAAAGTCTATAACTTCTCAAATAACTATAGCAACTTATAAATCAAAAATGCTTTCAGATTCTGGGGTTTCTCTAGAAAAGGAAGCTTTCTCTCCCAGACCATCTTTTTGTCCTATTCCACCCTGGGAACTTAAAAAAGCCCATTTTGATATTGATCACACCAACATCAAAAAAGATGAAAATATCAATATGCTAACAAGTTATACTAAGTGTCATACTGGCGAGAAATACACTAACCAATTAAAAATATACACAGATGGTTCATGTACTGGTAAGCAAACGGGTTGTGCATTCTTAATCCCAGACTTGAGGGTGGAGAAATCTTTTTACATTGGATGTAACATATCCATATTCACAGCTGAATTAACAGCAATACTCATGGCTTTGAATTACCTTTTAAATTTCCCCAAAACAATATTTCAAGCTCTGTTTTGTGTAGATTCAAAATCAGTCCTTCAGGCGCTAAAGATTTTCATTTGCATACTAGGCCTGAAATGATTATTGAGGTAAGCTGTTTGATCCACATGCTTATTGAAGGAGGCACCCAGTTATCCTTTTGTTGGATTCCTTCACACTGTTCCTTTTATTATAACGATAAAGTAGATAGGGCAGCTAAATGTGGAGCAAAACATATCTCTGGTTCTGAATATCTTAAACTAGCGTTATCGGTACATGAGCAGTGCAATCTGGTTAAAACACATATTTTGAAAACTTTCAAAGATAGAATGATAGAACATGACAATCAAAATCAGTTTGATACTTTTGATATTAAAATCATTCAACATAACTTTAGTTTAAATAAAAATATACTTTCGTTGATGTATAGGTGGAAACTTGATGCTTTTAAAACAAAATATGTTAAAAGCATAGTGTGTTTATGTAAAAAGAAAATAACACGTGAACATATTGTTACATGTCAAGACATGAAAAAAATAATTCCAGTGTTGAGACAAAATAGTGCACGGCCATCTTTATCTTTGAGTCACAAGCTCTAACATATGAGTTGTGTTTTTTTTGTATGCTTAGAGCGCACTCCATTGGGGAAGTATTTATAGGTTCCTTTTTTGTTGTATGTGGGGCGGGCATAAGTGTGGGGAGGGAAGATGGAATAATGTACAAAGCTTAAAAGTGACAAGGACGGAGAAAGGTTACGGTTCTGTGCCTTTATGTTTGTTAAATTGATTAGTTTTGTTAATTTTTTTTTCCTTTGAAACTTTTTTGAAAAATTTAAGTGCTTTGTAATTACCATTATTATTCATATAAGCTCTCATATAAGCACACACATATACACACACACATACTCAAACACACTCGCATATGTATACACACACGTGCACACGCACACGCACACATACGTGTGCGTGCACAAGCATAAGCACACACATAAGAACTTGTAAATAATTTTATTCCAGTTTTGTTGCAAAAGAACTCACACATTATATTCAATTCACCAGCTTTAACCTAAGATTTTTTTTGTAAGTTTAGATATCAGTCCAATTGGTCACTACAGTATCTGAATTTTTTTTCATAATATAAAAGTGATGGAGGGGGAGGGAGGGATGGGGAGAGGATAGAGAGGGAAGGAAAGGAAGGGGGTGGGTGGGGTGGGGGGTGTGGGTGGGGTGTTCACTGATTTTCTTGTTGTTATATATATATATATATATATGTTTTTTCTGTTTTGTTTATTATTTCTAATAGTGTAGTTATATACTTATTTCTTTAATCAGATATATTTTAAATAACCGCCTAAGTATCATATGTGTACACACATTCACACATACATGCATGCATACTTGGAACTCTATAACTTTCAGTCATGCACTAGTCTTCTTCTCTTACACACTCCTTTTTTTTCTTTCTTTTTTTTATCGTCTAATATCAAGATTAGTGGAAAGACGTTAAATGAATCACACACACACACACCACACACACACACACACACACACACACACACACACACACACACACACACACACACACACACACACACACACACACACACACAACACTCACAAATCAATCATCACGCACACAGACACAAAGCACAAACACACACACACACACACACACAACACAACACACACACACACACACACAAACACATATATATATATATATATATATATATATATTGTGTGTGTGTGTGTGTGTGTGTGTGTGTGGTGATCTCTCTCTCTCAACACACACACACCACACACACACACACACACTACACATACACACACACACACACACACACACACACACACACACACACACACACACACACACACACACACACACACACACACACACACACACACATATTCTAATTAAATGATAGCTTGTTCCCATTGTTTATAAACTGAGCATCACCAGCGAACTGAGAGATTTTGTGGTCAGATATTGATATGAATTCCCTGATAGCTGTCTTCCCAAATTATAATTACAACTATCTCCACACAGAGAATGAACAGGCACAGAGAAATAGGATTTCCCTGTGCCTTCTGTTTATGTTGAACTATTGTGCACTCTGACTGCTGACAATAATTGTCGATCTAATCATTTTACAAAAGATCTCCAAGCATCTACAGCAATCATTTCCAAAATGATATGCTCTGAAGCCTTTAACCATAAAATCCCAATCAACTGAATCACACGCCTTTTCGAAATCCAGCCAAAAGAGCATTCCTGGTAATTGTTTTGAATCTAGGCGATGCATCAATTCATAACTGAGCGTGATATTGTCACCCATATATCTGTTTGATAAAAAGTCTTTTGTTTGATACTCGTTAATCAATTTGGGCAGTATTGTTTTATATCTGTTCGCAATAGAAGACGATCCTGCTTTGTATACAATTTTGGAAAGAATAATAGTCTCCAGTTCTTAAAAAAAAATTCGCACGGCTTGTCATCTTTGAATGTACAAATAATCACTCCCTCTCTTTTTGTTTTGATGTAGTACACTATCTCTGTAATGTGGAATGCAGATGAACAGACAAAAGAAAAATGTCCAGCCTACTCTGCTGGAAGTGTTGCCTTGGGCAATTGAAAGCCACGACACTTTAGACTGCTCTTCCTTTAAAGTAGTTTAAACCGACTTGTATCATAATTGTTTGAATCACTTTTCTAGATCTAGAATTGTTTACATATTCATAATTGTAATAGCTGTACATAGGTTAACAAATAATTTTGTAATTGTTATGGTCATACGTAAGCTCATAATTCAATCACCAGAACACACACACACACACACACACACACACACACACACACACACACACACACACACATGGTCTACTTCTATGATAACTGAATTAAATATGAGCGCTAAATCAATTAGCATGCATATCTCCAACAACATTTTATCTTGAGTTCATATTTCTTGAATCAGTATGATCAATCAGAGAGAGAGAGGGGGAGGGAGAGAGAGAGAGAGAGAGAAGAGAAGAGAGAGAGAGAGAGAGAGAGAGAAGAAGACAGACAGACAGACAGACAGCGACAGAGACGTATAGATACAAAGAGAGAGACAGAGAGAGAGAGACATATAGATACAACGAGAAGAGAGAAGAGAGAGAGAGAGAGAGAGAGAGAGAGAGAGAGAGGAATCACTACTCTCACAGAGGATTCAAAACATTTTCCAATGAAGAGGGAGAAACGTTACCCCAGTGAAATCTTGTCCCTCTCTTTCAACTACAGCGATGCCCAAGTCGCTAGTATCGTCATGTTCACAAGGCGACAGGCCAAGGTGTGAAAGTCGTCGGGCCCACTCTGATAGAGTTAACTGCTGAGGACTCGGGTTACCAGGATTTATCAGTGGAACTCTCTTTCCAGGGCTGGCGGTACGTCTTCCTTGTCAGGTCATCGTGTTCCTGGTGCCATGTCGCTCGTGGTGTGGACTGTTTGTCAGTGTGTGTGTGTGTGTGTGTGTGGTGTGTGTGTGTGTGTGTGTGAGTGTGTGTGTGTGTGTGTGTGTGTGTGTGTGTGTGTGTGAGTGTGTGTGTACGTGTGTGTGTGTGTGTGTGTGTGTGTGTGTGTGTGTGTGTGTGTGTGTGTGGAGGAGAGAGAGAGAGAGAGAGAGTTGTGTACATGGGAACGGGCGTATTGGCTGTGTGTGTAGAAGAAGGGGTATTGGTTTTGAGGGGGAGAGAAAAAAAATGACTGGGACCAACAGAGGAAATGCCTGAGCAACTATTACGAGATAGAGAGAGAGAGAGAAAGAGAGAGAGGGGAGAGGAAGAGAAGGGGTGGGGGAGACAGAGAGGATAAAGACAGAGAGGGGGCATGGAGAGAGAGAAGGAGGTGGGGGAGACACAGAGACAGAGGCAGAGAGAGACAGATAGAGAGAGACAGAGACTGCAGCATCCCAGCCTGCGACAACACACATTTTTCACAAATGTAGCATTTCGCTATGTAAGAGTGTCTGCTTTTCCATCAAAGGGGTGAATTCTGACGGCTTTTTTTTTTCTCAGGCTACTAATCACGAGGAAATTTACAGAATTATGTGAGTGACATAGCACCCCCCTCCTCTGCCCCCCCCCCCCCCCCACCCCCCCCCCCCCCCCCCCACTCCGCTCACACATACAAAACATACATACACTTTTTTTTCTTTCCAACCACACAGAGCTGAAAATTAAAGACAAAGTTCTGAAACAATCTAGTTTCTAGGTCAACCTTTTTTCCCCGTTGCAAATCCACTTCATTTTCAATACAAACCAGGTCAATGTAGTCAATGTGTATTAGCTACCCAAAGGAAAAGCCTTTCGAATGACTTCTAGCCATTTGGTTACCCTACGCACCAAAACTGATAACTTCATCTGATTGGCAGAAAGAATCGGTGGAATCTTGACTCTCAAAGAACTGGTCCCTTGGTAAGCCTTTGTCTGGTAGAAATCCCCAGGCTGAACAAATAAATGACACAGAGAGGAGGGGTCCCCTCTATCTGTCGGCATCAGCAGCGAGGAATGCCGCCGTGCGTGCGCTATCAGCCGCACTGTGCGCCGTCGGAAAAGACTTTATCTCAGGCTGCACGTGCTGGGAAATAAACCGCTGTGCGTGTTTAGGACCGTGGTAATGGTTTATTCAGTAGTCTTTTTAAACAGTTCGCATTCACACACCTATACCCCCCCCCCCCCCCCCCAACCCAAACTCTCTGTCTGGCTCTGTCTCTCCCTCACACACACACACACCACACACACACACACACACACACACACACACACACACACACACACACACACACACACACACACGCACGCACGCACCACACACACACACGCGCACACACAATTTCACGGACGCTCGCGGGCATGCATACATGATTAAAATTCTTATTTCAAACCACTGGCTTTTAAATGCGCTGATATATTCATTACTATCAATGCTGATTCTGATTTCCATATGCCTCAAGAACAAAGAAACTGTCTGCATACACAGAGCCAGGGAAAACCCTGAAAGATTTATTTCTGTGTCTCATCTCTGCCTCGAAAGACGAGAGAGAGAGAGAGAGAGAGAGAGAGAGAGAGAGAGAGAGAGAGAGAGAGGAGAAGGGGGCGAAGAAGTGAAGGAGGAGGAGGAGGAGGAAGAGAAGAAAAGAGGGAGTAAGATGTAATTTCTTTTTCTTTTGGATTTTTTTATGCCCTACACACAAACACTGTAAAAGACTACAATGCATACTGATACCATCGTTAATGGAAAAAAGAAGAAAAGAAAATAGAAACAAAAAGAAAAAAGGAAGAAAGGCAAAATCAGCAGCACAGTTTCAACAGACATTGAACAGTCAGATTTTACTACACGTATGCTAATTTACTTCAATACAAACACATACACATATCAATGCTTTAAATGCATAATTTGTGAAATCTACAACATACATAGGCCTGCACACATACATACACACACGATTATTCACACAAAAATGTGCATACATACATGTACCATCATTTACATAAAATACAGCACGTTCATTAAAAAAGAAAATTAAATAAACTGTCAAAGAGGTAAGAAAAATAAGTAAATTGATGGCGTGTTAATTAATGCGGCAACCCATATGAAAATCCAATCAATGTATGCTTTCCACTGATAATACAAAATATGCAACTGCATTTGTTTAGAAGCAGTCTCCCCCCTCGCGGAAGAACTGAGACCGTTCCATATTTACAAGAAATACGTTTAGAAAATACCTCAAAGGAAGTTCGTTTAGAAACGTGGCAAAAAGCAAATGCCATCCGTCTGTTCTGCATCTGCAGATAGAGAACTTGACAATCATTATAATGAGATCGAATACCTCGTCTGACTTACAGTTACGCGTGAATGCAAAAAGAACCAGATCCCACATTATGTGCTCTGACCTCTGTTTCATCTATTTTGTTCTCCACTTCCCCATCTGAGTTGCATTGCCAAAACAGATGAAGGACGGACTCTTTCTCTGCCGCAAACACTGCAGCTTTCATCATTCGTAATTTTCGTTAGTGAAATACTCGTTTGTAAGTATTCTGCGGATTCTTTCAATTCTGAAACCATCAAAAATAACAATCTTTATTTTGTGTATATTATTGTTTCCTAAAGTACAAATATTTCAGGCTATCTTAGAATACTGTTGTGTCTCTACAAACTGAAACAAAAGTCAATCGATGTTAAAATTTCTTTACTGTAAGCCTATCCTTCTGGGCCATAATCTTAATGGCTTTGACCGTGCAACTCCATGTCAAAAAAGGTTGTGCTCATATTAGATTTAAATTTCAATCCTTGGAAAGTCACTTGAGTAACATTTTCCCGGAAGAGATGCTTTACGCGGAGGAAAACTGTGATAGAAGATGGAGAAGAAGAAAAAAACAGAAAGTTGAGAAGTAGAGGGAGAAGGAAGAATAAGGTGACAATAGGTGGGGAGATATTAGTAGAAGGTTAAGAAGGAGAAAGAGAGAGAAAGAAAATGTGGGAAAAGGAGAAAAAAAATTAAGGTGGAAAAGAAAGAGATGAGAGGGTATCAATAACAAAGGAAGACAATGCAAAACAAAGACAGCAAAGGAAGAAACAGAAGAACAAAGAGGGGCGGGGGGAGAAAGGGGGTCCGAAAGAGAACAGGAGTGGAAGCATAAGGGGAAAAGTAAGAGAAAAAAATCGAAGAAAAGAAAACAATGACGACGTCAAAAGCGACAACTCCAACACCGATGAGAAGGCTGCCACTCTGACAGCCAGACCAAAGAGAAGATCAACAACATACAGGAAAGGTAGACTGAAAGACTTGTTGACTCTCTCTTTCTAAAAAGAAAAATACTAGCAAGCAGTGTCAGGCAGACGAAAATGATGATGTTCATGATGATGGTAAACGCGGTGACAGTGGTGACAATAGACTAGTTTCAGTTTGTTTCATCAAGGAGGCGACACTGCGTGCGGACTAGTCCATATACGCTACACCACATCCGCTAAGTTTTGAGACCACGCTACGCATGATTTGAAGCTGATGGATAAATGAATGAGACAATTGAAGAAGCGGGTCTCGTGGCTACGACTCAGCGGATGTCTGACCTACGCATTAGCCCAACGCGCTGGTCAGACATTGAATACCTACCTACCATTTTACAATAGACTAGAGTAAAAGGTAATGCTGGGCTTGGTCTGACTCTAAAGTACACACGACCACACAGACATACACACATCTTCAAACGTCGGCATGCACGCGCGCGTGCCCGCACACACACACACCCACACACCCACCCACCCACCCACCCACCCACACACACACACAGGAATACT
>CM065721.1:8062898-8107898 GCA_033310375.1 Conus canariensis | reverse complement strand
TAATTATGAAAAATTCTACTCCTAGGCTACTACTACTACTACTACTAATGCTACTACCACTACTAAAAATTATAATGATAATAGTGGAGGAAAACATGTATTTTTTTTTCCAGAATTGACACTTACGTCAATATGAAAATGATTCCAAAGTTATTGGGGAGAGAGAGAGAGAGAGAGAGAGAGAGAGAGAGAGAGAGGAGAAGAGAGAGAGAGAGAAAGCGATGATGATAGTGATGGTGATAAAGATCGTGAAAATTAGTAACAGCATCAGCATGCGCGGTAAGCCATACGTTTCCTCACCACACTGGCCCTTCCCCCTCCCCCCCCCCCCGCCCCCCCGCCCCCCACCTCCCCCCTTCAAACAGATGCGGTTCACCTCCACTGCACGCAAACCACCAAATCATCCCCACAACACTGGTGGAAATCGGAGCGGCCTCTCTCACCACACCCCCTGAATTAGTCTAGCTGCCGACTCCAGGCAGACGAACTCGGTCACTCAGACTAGTAACTGCTTACAGAGGACCTACAGACATGCAGGGGCCTACAGTACAGACCCATACGATGCAGGCTACAGACCCACACAGCTGTCACGGGGGCATGTGGGAACTGGCGTGTAGGCCACAAACGTCAAAGACGGTTTGTGGCAGTGCCCTCAAGGCTCGAAAATCACACCTCCTCTGGCCGTTAAGACTCGCTTGATACAACCTGAAATGTAACAAAGCAGCAATCGTCCAGAAACAAAGCAGAACTCGCCTCCAAAACATGTTACAGTTGTAGCAGTCAGGGGGACAAATGTATCAATTTTTTTTTTTTTTTACATTTTTGCCCTCTCCAGAGATTGCTGCGTTCTTCAGGTTTTATCGATCGAGAACTACTGAATCTGATGGAAAATTGATATTTAAATCTTTTGCTGTTGATATGTAGTAAAATAAATCATTGCCATTGATTTGAATTCTTCAGCAGTATTCCAAAGTACAGCTCTTACGATTTGGTGTCCACATGGACATTAGAAACGTTGTCGCTGGATCTTGCAAGTTTAAGTCTTCTTTGGGAAGATCATCTCTGATTAATCCATTCCCTACATCCCCAAGTTTATCAACCAATGCGCATTAATGGATTTTCAACTTAGTACTGCTGCCGATTACTGATTTTTAAGGGAATAAAAAAAATTATCTACACTGTAGATGCTCATGCAGTTTTCTTCCCAAACAATGTGACAAGGTCGCATTTCAGTGGATAGCCTAACGCATCCAAAATGTTGACACATTTTTCGTGGAATATGCAGTATTGTTACATTTCGCGTCGTATCACCCACTCCTGCCTAATCTCCTTCTCTTCGCTCTCCAGATGATCCTATCTCCCCTCCCCTCCCCACCCACCCCTCCCCTTCCCCACCCCTGATGATCCTATCTGCACGTCGACCGGCACCGCCCAGCTGTGTCGCTCTTATAAGGGCCCCACACCTTTAACCCGCCCCCCGGACACTTTGCGGCGGAACCCGCAACATCATCCTGACCAGTGTGCTCTTGTCACCGGACAGACAGAGAGAGAGAGAGAGAGAGAGAGAGAGAGAGAGAGAGAGAGAGAGAGAGAGAGGAGGTGGTAGTGGGCATGGAGGGGAGACGTGCGGATGGTAAAAGAGCGTGCACACACACACACACACACACACACACACACACACACACACACACACACCACACACACACAGAGGATGAGGTAGTGGACATGGATGGGAGAGAGAGTGGCGATAAGAGAGAGAGAGAGAGAGAGAGAGAGAGAGAGAGAGAGACAGACAGACAGACAGACAGACAGACAGACAGACAAACAGACAGACAGACAGACAGAGACAGAGAGAGAGATGGGGAGCAAGGGGGAGGAAGGTACTTCCTCTTTGATGGCCTTGGAAGCACAGTCACGAGTACAAAATAATGTTCTTCACCGCCACCCCAATGCCAGACTCCTCCCCCCCCCCCCCCCCCCCCCCCCCCCGCCCCTTCTGTTCCCCCCTTCCCTGAGCTGGATCCAGTTCTGAGTTGCCTGCCTCCCAGGACTAACTCCATCCCCCTCACCCCCCTCACCCCCTCTCCCCCTTCACCCCCTCTCCGTCTTCTCTGAACCTCTCGCCGCCTGACTCGGAGAAATGACTGATGACCGTTTAGTGCCTGCCGAACTGCGTTCACTGGTTCATGGTGTGAAAATGGCAGAGTCGTCTCCCTTATATCGGATAGGAGAGTACAACATTCCTACCATTTCTCGTACTACCCACAAAACTGAACGATTTTGGTGCATGGGTAAATTGATGATGTCTGAACTTTATCCAAAAAAAAAAAGAAGTAAAAAAGGTTACTGAGCCCTTATCGACACCATTTGTTCTTGTTTGTGTTGAAAGTGAAGTGGCTTTTACACGGAAAGACGCTGAATGAGAAACTAGGTCGTTTAGACTTAGTCTGTGTCTGTTTTCCATTCCGGTGAATGTGTCTCACAACTGTTAATACATATGCTGGGGGTTCGGAATTTGCCGAATTTTGTAAACTTTGCAACTGGGTGGAGACACCTTCGGAATTCGCCTGCTGGAAGAAAAGCAGACACTTTTGGGAAGGAGTAGGGCGGGGGGGGGGGGGGGGGGGGGGGGGGGGTTGGGGTTGGGAGTTCAGTTGTCTGGGGTGGATGGGGGATGCAACATTTTGAGTTAAAGGGGGGGGGGGGGGGGGAGGGGGGTGTAAAACCCGAACAGAAGTTAGTAAGCGCATGAAGTTAAGCTGAACCCGTGTCACAGGCCGAAACTAAAAATTGGAATAATTATGTGTACATCCTGAAAGAACAACAAATTCGCTACACTGTGGACTTGTGACAACAAGTAGATGTACATCCTGTTCCTGTGTGTCTCCCACTTTGGCCATGATTCCATTTAAGCCATGCAACGCCACAGAATTTTGAGTTCTAGTTTGCATCTCCCCGCTCTCTTCCCCCCCCCCCCCCCCCCCCCCCCCATCCCCCATGCCGTCTCCAACCCCGACTGCATCCCTACGAGGGTATGCGCGCACATGTACGTGCGTGCGCGCGCGCGCGTTGTGTGTGTGTGTGCGTGCGTGCGTGCGTGTATATGTATGCGTGCACGCGTATGTGCGCTTGTATATGTGTTTGGGGGCTGGAGATGGGAGTAGTGGGGGTGGAGAAAGGACTGGGACAGCGAGGGTATGCGTAAGACAGGTTTTTTTTTTTTTTTTTTTTTTTTTTTTTTTTTTTTTTAATCATTCTCCAGATCTTATACACATTATCGAGTTAAATTTTTTTCTCTTCAATACCGACTTTAAAATGATGTTTGTGGATTCATCTATGATTACGTTTTTGTTTGCATGATTTTTATAATTCATATCAGCTATTGGCTGCCTTTTAGGTGAGATTTCTGCCAAGCAACTCACTTTGAAGAGAGAGGAGAGAGAGAGAGAGAGAGAGAGAAGAGAGAGAGAGAGAGAGAGAGAGAGAAGTTTTTTTGTTGAAAACTGTCCGGGTCGGCGTTTCCGTCAGGGGTCATTTATCAGAGGTGGGTCCTGCAGCATGCAAGTGCAGTCACAGCTGCACCGAAACCTTGTTTTTTTTTTTTCTTTGTTTTTCTTTTTTAAAAGAAAAAGTCTCGAGTACGTTGATGAAAAGAAGCGGGGCACGCCGATAGCCTGAATACTTACGATAGAGCGCGCGCACGCGCGCGTGCACACACCACACACGCACACACACACACACACACACACACACACACACACACACACCCCACATAACCACACACGCACACATAACCACACACACACACACACACACACACACACACACACACACACACACACACATAACCACACACACACACACACACACACACACACACACACACACACACACACACACACACACACACAACACACACAAGGTCAAACACTATCAACTGACGGTCTGGAAATATCATTAATATCATGTGGCCTACATCTACCCATAAATCTCTTCCTCTTCTCTTGCAGCTAGTTCTCTCTCTCTCTCTCTCTCTCTCTCTCTCTCTCTTCTCTCTCTCCTCTCTCTCTCTCCCCCCCCCCCCCCCCCCCCCCCCCCCCCCCCCCCCCCCCTCTCTGTCTCTCTGTCTCTGTCTCTCTGTTGAAGGCGTGCAGTCTTGTTTCAATTAGACACAGCAGTAATGATAATTCAAAAAGAAGAAAACAAATTGCTTGTTCCTGATGTTTTGGGAACTGTTTATGCTGTTGTTGAGAGCAAATGTTATCTCAATGGGGAAACCTGTTCAAGGGCGACAAACACACGAGTAAAACTTCGCAGCGCGATGTTTGATCACTGCTGCTGAAAGTGAAGAGGATTGAAAGTAACATGATTATAGCTTTTTCACGGCAGGGGATCAGCGGCAGAATGATGGCAGCTCAGTGCCTGTTATCAATGGGTGAAATTTGTGTCCACACGTATGGATGGGTTTCTCTGGTGCACTTCAAAGCTTTCGTCAGTGCCTCTGAGGTTCCTGTCTGAGTGGAAGAAGAAGAAGAAGAAGAAGAAGAAGAAGAAGAAGAAGAAGAAGAAGAAGAAGAAAAGAAGAAGAAAGCCTTGCAAGTACGGCTTAAACCTTTTACTTCGCATTATCATGAAAAAAAATTTCTCAGAAACACATCTGGACTTACCCAGTCTGTTCTCTGACTCAACCCTGTACAGCCATCTGACTTACCAGTCTGTTCTCTGACTCAACTCTGTACAGCCAGTCTGACTTATCCAGTCTGTTCTCTGACTCAACTCTGTACAGCCCAGTCTGACTTACCAGTGTTCTCTGACTCTCAACCCTGTACAGCCCAGTGTTCAGCTTGATTCTGAGCTCTGAGAGTTTAACAAAAAGTGTTATCAACGGCGAGTTAGTCCGCATGTTTGGGTCAGTAAATTTCAGATAAGAGATAGCCACAGGTGGGAGGAGGAGGTAGGGTGGGGGTGGGGGTGGGGGTTACTGCTTCCGACTTCCTCCGTAGTGAAACAAAACGATATTTTTAATGTGTTATCTGTGTGGATAAAAGTATCTGTAATAATTATGAGGGTGATTATAGCTAGACGGCCTGAGAAAACCGCGTAACGCTTATATTGATTATAATATATCGTAAAATCAGGATTTTCCCCCCCTCTTTTTTTTTGTTTTTTTTGTTTGTTTGTTTTTTGTTTTTGCAATGGGCCATTAAGATAACCCTTTGTTTGAATGTGGGTAGGCCTTGCCTGGTTGACAAGCCAGAATATTAAATAAACACACGAAACATGATGCAAAATAACGCTGTTTTCCTATAAAATACAAAACAGACAAATGAAATGTCGACAAACATATCTTCTTCAGACGTCATACATGACAGACATGAAAAAAAAACATGCACGAAACAATAGGCCTACTCATCAGGTGGCTGTTAACGGTAGAATGACCGTACGGAACAACTGAAGTGATGAAGTAAAGACTGTTGGCAGAGCACATGAGGAAAGGAGTAACACACCACGCACGCACGCACGCACGCACGCACAGATACACAGAGAGAGAGAGAGAGAGAGAGAGAGAGAGAGAGAGAGACAGACAGACAGACAGACAGACAGACAGACAGAAGACAGACGACAGACAGGCAGATGGAGAGAGGCAGAGACAGACATAGAGAGAGAGAGAGAGAGGAGAGAGAGAGAGAGAGACGCGTGCGCGCGCGGACAGACAGACAGACAGACAGAGGGGAGGAGGAGAAGGAGAGAGAGGGGGAGGGACAGCAGGGACAAAGGGGGGCAAGGAGTCAAAGTGTGATAGTGTGACGGATACAGAAGTGAGCTGAATCTCTTCAACCACAGTAACGCATGGCGTAGAGTTGGTAGCGTGTGATAGAGCCGCAGGCTGGCTGACATATGAACCTCATACAGAATGAAATGAAATGTACGTCCACAGGAGGGAAAGAGGGGGATGGGGGGGAGGGGAGGGTCAGCTGCCTCCTACACCAGGGGGTACATTCAATGGAAAGCCAAAAGGCCCTCTGTTGCAGGTTCATCTCTTCGTCGGTTGGTCAAAATGTGCGTGCGAACATTCTGGCCTGAATTCTGCCTGCCCACAACAGCATCCGCATTTCTCTCCAAGCTCTGAAAAAGTTGCACTGGGAAATTAGCAAAACAAACTAGACAATCTCTCTCTCTCTCTCTCTCTCTCTCTCTCTCTCTCTCTCTCTCTCTGATACTTCCAGTTCAAACTCATAGTACCTGGAGACTAAGACAGTGTAGGTGAAATTATGCGGCCACAATTGCGCGCGCGGTCACGGCCTATTGTGCACGCGAACATTTTGCCCAATCAAAGACGAGATGTGGGCTTTTTGGCGTTTTATACTAGCGAAAATCAGGTGAGGGGTTAACGCAAGAACTCCGTGAAAACCAAAGTCAGAAACAGCTGATAAGGAAACGACTGCAAAGCATCGCCGATATTTCAAAGAAGAAGAAGAAAGAAAGAAAGAAAGAAAGAAACAGAAAAACGGAGGGAGGGGAACATGTTTACGTGCGCGCGCGCGCGCGCGCGTAGTGTGTGTGTGTGTGTGTGTGTGTGTGTGTGTGTTGAGGTGTGAGTGGTGTGGGTGTGTGAGAAGAGAGAGAGAGAGAGAGAGCGTGTGTGTGCGCGTGTATGAGCGCACGTGTGCCTATATAGTACATAATTACATATGTGCTGTATTCACATACCCAGTAACTCTCCTGGTGCTTCACAAACGACCGGCTTTGAAACAAACAGGCAAGCACTTTGTCAGCAGGCTGAAGTCGTTCCTGCTCTAGTTTGTCAACTCTGATCTGTTGACGTAAGAGGCGAGACACGTTCACCCACATGCATGAGGCAAGCAAGCACAAAGGCAGTAGGCTTTAAGTAGTTCACTGCTCCACTTCGCAACACCTCGTCACTCACTGCACCAGACTCTCACCCCGCCACACTGACACACAGAACTCGGTCACTACGCTGGCAGTACTGGGTTCCAGAAAAAAAAAAAAAAAAAAAAAAAAACGGCGCCTGCAAACACCACCAAACAACCTCCCAAGCTATCACATCTGAAACCCACGCGCGCACGTGCACCATACCACCACTCTAGCACTTACTGTCACACGACTGGAATCGCTCCCAAACGTTGCTACTATCACACACAACCCACAGACGATCGAGAGGTGTGTAAAGCTAAGACACGTGACAAGTGCTGTGATCACGTCCGAACGCGCCAAACGGATTCGGCAGCTGGCAAACGGTGCCGTGGTGTATCCTCTCCAAACACCGCCGCCGGCAGTTCCAGAGCCAATGCTGTTGATGACAACCTGTTCTCGAGTTCTGTTGGCGCTGTAAACTCTTCCACTTGTCTGAGAGTTCTGACAGGCACCGTACCTTGCCACCCCACCCTATTCCACCCTCCCCGCCTCCCCCTCCCCGTGCTCTGTACCTCTCGACCTCCGCCCCCTCCCCCCCCCCCCCCCCCCCCCCCCCCCCCCCCCCCTCTCTCTCTCTCTCCTCCTCCATCCGTTTTCCTCCGGCGAGCTAAATCGAGTCTTCCCACACTACACCCGTTCTTGAGCGTTTCCTCCTGAGATAGGAGTGAGTCAGAGGAACAGTCGTATTAATGTCGGTGGTTGGCCTATTCAACGTCAAGATTCGGGAGACTGATGGAAATGTGTGTGTGTGTGTGTGTGTGTGTGTGTGTGTGTGTGTGTGTGTGTGTGTGTGTGTGTGTGGGCGCGCGCGCGCGCGCGTGCGCGCGTGCGTACGTGTGTGTGTACTCGCACGTGCATGCACGGGCGTATTTGTGTGTGTTCAGACAAATTAATTTGTCGTCAGATCCATCACTTGAAAGGAATAATCGACAGTAAAATGCAAACGAAATTAGAAAATGATGTTTGACATTCATCAGGAGCTGTCACTAAGTGCGGACAAGTTCATATACGTTACACCACATCCTACTAATCACGAGTCCGCAGTGCTCAGGATTTACAGTGGATGGATAAATAAATCAAGAACTAAAGGTCGGTACCCATTATGTTGGGAGGGCCAGGTGGTTCATGTCAGTGAGCCATGTGTTTTGTACCAAAGGTGCACGCGTGCCATGCGCTCTTCAATGACGGCACGCGACTGTCGCTCGATCTGCTTGGAGCTTGCGTTGGATGGCAACGAGATTCAATCCTACTTCCAGTGCTTGTTGCCAGGCAGTCTGGTTGTACTTTCGTGTTGTTTTTGATTGTTTGTGATTCGTTGTATTTTGCTTGTATGATCATCCACTAAAGTAATGGATAATGAGCTGAGAAAGGTATTCTTGGCGACAATTACTGAAAAGGACTTATTCTGCTTTTCAGCAGAGATACATATCATTAAAAAAATGCATTTTTATGATAATTACGTTAGCGTTGTGTCTTCTTTTTTTTTCCTCCACTGTCTATTCAGTGCGTATACAATTTATTTCATCCTTGAACACCGATCCCCCCCCCCTCCCCTCACCCTAACCCACCCCTACTCTTTCTACATCCTGGCATCAGCCAGAATCAGTTGCCAACACGGGGGACAACTGCGGCGCCGTCGCAGATAATGTCACCTTTCTCCAACAAGCGTCCGTGACGTCATCCGTCCTGGTTACCTGTAGTACAGTCCTCTTGGTGATGTTTCAACCCGTGGTTGGGTTTACATCCACAATAACTTACTTGATCAGACTTTGAAGCAGTTACCCGCCGCCACGACGGCTCAAGGAATTCTTCTAAATGATAATATCTGAACTGTCATACTAATATGTCAAGATTTTCCGTTTTAGAACCCCTGTGTTTTTCTTTTTCTTTTTCTTTTTTTTTTTAAATATTACTTCACGGTAGGAATCAGGAAAAGTTTGTTAAGAAGGGATGGGGGACAGCGGGTTGAGAGGTTAGCCTACTTTTCTTTTTTTTCTCTCTCTCTTTTTTTTTTTTTTTTTAACAGTGTGTGCTTTGGCAGTAGTGTTGGGAGGAGGGGTGGTGCGCTTTGAGGTTGTTTCGTACTGGCATCAAACACTAAGGGTGTTTCCCAGATTGTCTGGCACTGATATGAAACACTGGGCAGATTGTTTCCGACTGATATGAATAGAAATACTGAGAGAGAGAGAGAGAGAGAGAGAGAGAGAGAGAGAGAGAGAGAGACAGACAGACAGTCAGACAGACAGACATCCTTAGCACATTATCACAGCTAGAGAAGAGAGAGAGAGAGAGAGAGAGACAGACAGACAGACAGACAGACAAAGACAGAGAGAGAGAAATCACCAGCACATTATCAGAGAGAGAGAGAGAGAGAGAAGAGAGAGAGAGAGATGCCAACACATTACCTCACCTCAGACTGTCTGTTGATGACCGGCTCATTTCCACCGGTCGTCATTCATCGTAGACAGGCGCATTGACATGACTGTGTCTGGAACACGAAAGTCATCAATCTTGTCAGTGCTGATGCTGTCTCTCATACCTACTCTTCAGTCACGCAGTCCAGGCTGGCAGTCTGCAGTTGCAGGCTGTGCGAGTTCACCTGTGAATGATTTATGATCCAAGTTGAAACACGAGGCTGAACTTGAAGCATGGACCACACACGGCTTCCAACGTTGCACGTGCGCGAGATTAATTACAAGGAGTTGAACCGAAAACCCCTCAAGGTTCGTAAAAGTTGTTGCGGTCTGTGATTTATCCTGTGATGAAGAAACATTGTAAAGTCATAATGCACAACTTCTCTCTCTCTCTCTCTCTCTCTCTCTCTCTCTCCTCTCTCTCTCTCTCTCTCTCTCTCTCTCTCTGGTGGTGTTTTTTCTTTTGTAATCAAATCATTGATTCTTGTTTGTTATTTCAATTCTTTTTATTCATCTGTGCGGCAATGTTGATCGAAAACAACTCACCCACTTTTTTAAAATGTATTTTTGAAGATATGTGTGTTTGTTCATTTTTTTTTTTTTTAATCTAAGTTTAGGCGCTAGTCATGCTTAGTTCCTAGTCACGTATAATCCCTCAGCGGGACAAGGGCTGGATGAAAAAAAAATAATGTGCTTGATTATCTGGTGCCCTTGGAAACAAAGGGTATCAAGATTAAGATCTCTCTCTCTCTCTCTCTCTCTCTCTCTCTCTCTCTCTCTCTCTCTCTCTCTCTCTCTCTCTCTCTCCTTTTCCCATGTCATGATACTGTAGGCAAACACAGTGGCTTCATACGGAAGCGAGGCAGGCAGCGCCACTAACCTGGACGTAACAATGATTTACTATGGACCAACCACAACAGACACAGATCAGTCAAGGGAACAGGAGTGCGAGGGGAGGGAGGGGCGGCGCGGGGGTGGGAAGGGCGAAGAAGGGAGGGGGGGGGGGGGGGGGGGGGGACTGATCTATAAAAAAAAAAGCCTGAAAGCGTCTCAAAGGGCGTACTAATTGTTCTGAGGAAACACTACGGAAAGGCAGTCAACACACACACATACACACACACACACACACACAACACACACACACACACACACACACACACACACACACACACACACACACACACACACACACACACACACACACGTAGAAAGATGTTATCCCTCATCTCCTTGCCCTCCTTTCCCTCCCTTCCTCTCCCCGACGCCCTCTTTTCAATTCCCCTGTCCATTCCCGAACTTTTTTTTTTTTTTGGGGGGGGGGAGGGGATTGGGGGGATGGGGGGTTGGGAGGGGGGGGGGGACCACAACGTCCGTCTTCTCAGTGACAGCAACTGTATGGACCCCGACGGACGATGGGCAGTGGGTGGTCAACCCAGTGACGTGCACACTCTGCAGGTGACCTCTGACCCGTAGTGTGTCCAAAGTGCCGAGTGGCTCAGCTGTTAGAGCACCATTTCGCTGTCAAGTGTTGAGCTGAAATCACGGCCGAAGGAAAACGAAAACCTGGCTATCCATCTTAATATGTTCAGTTGTTTAGTGTAGTACCACACACACACACACACACACACACACACACACACACACACACACACACACAACCACACACACAGGTGTGTGCACCCATATACACAGATTTACATACACACATATATGTAAACACACGTGCGCGCGCATGCGCGCATGCAGGACCATGCTCACACAAGCCTAAAGATCACACAGACATACACGCACACACTGCACACACTTGCACATTACACATGGGCACACACACACACACGCGCGCGCGCGCGCACGCACGCGCGCACGCACGCACGCACGCACGCACGCACGCACGCACGCACGCACACACACACACACACACACACACACGTCCATAGTATTGACGCAGACAATGTTAGATAGGTATCCAAGATCTGACCAGCGCGCTGGGCAAATAAAATGAGACCCTCGTCTTCAATTCTTTTATCTTAGTCATTCATTGATCTATCAGCTGTAAACCCTGCGCAGTGTGGGTCTGGAGACTTAGCAGATGGGGCGTAGCATTTATGGACTGGTCCGCACGCGGTGGCACCTCGATGAAACTTTCTTTCTTTCTTTCTTTCTGCGTACGGAGGCTGATACTCCTGCGGACACTGCCTGTATAGACAGGCAGTGGAGTTTTGTGTGTATAACCGTTTTTTTTTATCCTGCCATTAAGGCAGCCATACTCCATCTTCGGGGAAGGTGCATGCTATGTGTAACGTGTCATCCATACCAACGGCCAAACTGGCCTTCTCTTCCTTAAAGTTGGTGATGGGATTTTTACGTGTGTGCAAGATGAAAGTGAAACAATGTAATGTAAAACAGGCCCCATTCCACAGTGTGTATGTCTGTGCCCCCTTCCCACACTCTCTCCCCGCCTGCCATTCCACCACAGGACGATGTGGACTACAACGATGTGGACTATAAAGCTGACTGCAACTAGCAACTGTCTGCACGTCCTTCGTCGGTGATAGCACCATAGGTGGAAGGCGTTGCTGGAGGGATTTGTTTTCTGACGTCAAGGTTCCAGACATTGACCTTTGAATAAGGGGAGCAATAGAGGAATGGAGAATATATCTCTGGAGGACACTGGGAAAGACCAGAACCAAGGGCTCTGTGGGCTGGCTCCCCACTTTGCCTTAAACATATGGCTACTAAGATTAAAAGGAAAAGATGCTCCCAGGATTCACCGAAAGGGGGAGAGAATGATGAATCCATCGGTGCTCAACCAATCATGACTGCAAATCCCAAACGGACTATGAACATGGACCAAATGGAATATCCATGTGTCTGTGGAAAGCGTTTCGCTACCACCCGTGGCATGAAGATCCACAGAACAAAGATGGGATGTGTGAAGACTCATCTGAATGAGCAGCAGCGCACTGCATCAGCAGATAAGACGTCGGAAGACCAAGGCCAGGATTTAAACCACAGTGCCAAGGACATCCACGCTGTTGGTTCGGATGAGGAATTTGCACAGGCCCTCGATGCCAGGCGCCTGAAACTCAACCTGCCACGAGCAAACGAAACTGAAGATTGGGAGAAACTGGATGCAAAAATCGTCCAAAGACTCGATGCACTGATAGGGAAAAGCACCCTGGAACACAAACTAGCCACATATGGGGACATTGTGTATGCCACATGTAGAGACGCCTATGGAGCAAAACTACCCAAAGAGAAAACACCTCCAAAGAAATCCAGACGCCAAGAAAAGATGGACAAGATCAGGGTCCAAAAGAAAAACCTCAAGATGCAAATGAAGACCGCACTGCCAGCTGAAAAACAAGGCTTGGAAAAACTGTGGAAAGACCTGAAAGAAAAACACAGCGCCCTCAGCAAAGCGGAATCTGCGAGGAAGAGGAAGAGCAAAAAGAAGAAGACACAAGAGCGCTTCTTCAGAGACCCCTTCCAGTTTGCCAGAACACTGTTTGAGCAGCCAAAATCTGGGACCCTAAGTGTGGACAAAGGAGTTCTTGAGCAGCATCTGAGGAAAACATACTCTGACCCACAGAGCAAAGCACCACTCGACATTCAAGGTCTGGTGTGGCCAACCAACCCTGAGGAACAGTTCAATGGCAAGCCTCCAACGTTGGCGGAAATCAAGAAGGTGGTCGACAAAGCCAGAGCCAAATCATCACCAGGGCCAAACGGAATACCTTACCAGCTTTACAAGAAATGTCCCAAGGTGCTGGAGTGGCTCCACAGGCTGCTGCGATCGGCTTGGAGAAACCAGAAGATCAGCGGCCAGTGGATGACGGCAGATGGTGTGTACATCCCCAAAGAGCAAAACTCAAGTGACATCAGCCAGTTCAGGCCAATATCATTACTGAACGTCGAAGGGAAAATCTTCTTCTCTGTCATGGCAGCAAGGCTGACCAAGTACCTGATGGAAAACAAGTACTTGGATGTGTCAGTCCAGAAAGGTGGCATCCCAGGCGTGGCTGGCTGTGTAGAACACGCCACAATGATCTGGGATGCAATCCAAAAAGCAAAAACAAAAAAGAGAGACCTGGACGTAGTGTGGCTTGATCTGGCAAACGCATATGGATCTGTGCCCCATGAGATGATACAGTTGGCTCTTGAGATGTACCATGTGCCAAAGAACATCCGCGACATGCTCAAGAAGTACTTCAATGGCTTCTCAATGCGGTTCTCTACCAAGGAGTACACAACAGACTGGATCAACTTGGAAGTGGGTATTGCAATGGGCTGTGCAATTTCCCCAATACTGTTCGTGCTGGCAATGGAACTCATCTTGAAAGCAGCAACAAACAACGCGAGACAAACAGACCTTGGCGATGGATACAAGATGCCTCCTCTCAAGGCCTTCATGGATGACACTACAGTGATTTCATCCAGAGAAGACGAGACACGTCATGTGCTGGAGAGGCTGGACGACATAGTTGCCTCATCCAGAATGAAGTTCAAGCCAAAGAAATCACGGAGTCTCTCACTGAGGAAAGGAAAAGTGGCCGGATCTGTGGTCTTCAGTGTTGCCAACCAGGCCATTCCAACAGTCACAGAAGAACCAGTCAAGAGCCTTGGAAGATGGTATGATGATACGTTGAAAGACACACAAAGAGCAAAAGAAACCAAGCAGATGGCGGAGGAAGGCTTGGAGACCATTGACCAGTGTGGGCTCCCTGGCAAATACAAGGTCTGGTGTCTGCAGTTCATGCTGATACCAAAGCTCCTATGGCCTCTGATGATATACGACATCTGCACCAGCATAGTGGAGGCAATGGAAGCCAAAATCAACAAGTTCACAAGGAAATGGCTTGGTGTCCCACCCTGTCTGACTGACATAGCGCTGTACTGTCGCCAAGCAAAGCTGAAACTACCACTGAAATCCATCCTGGAGGAATACAAAGCAGGGAAGATCAGACTTCAAAGCATGCTGGAGGACTCAGGAGACAAGGTGGTAGAAGCAATCAAGCCCCAGCTGAAGACAGGCAGAAAATGGAAAGTTCAAGAGGCGATGGATTCTGCAAAAGAAAGTCTCAAGATCAGAGAAATAACAGGACACACACAGACCAACAGACAAGGACTGGGGGTGACCAAAACTGAATGGTGGTCAAAGGCCAAAGGAAAAGCCAAAAGAGACATGATGATTCAGGAGATGAGAAAAGAAGAAGACCAAAAAAGACTCCAAAAAGCAGTCCAGCAGAGCCAGCAAGGGCAATGGACAACGTGGAGAAATGCACTCCAAAGAAGTCTCACTTGGAATGACATTTGGCACATGGCCCCTCTCAGGATCAGCTTCATTCTCAGATCTGCATATGACCTTCTGCCCTCAAATGCAAACTTGGTGAAGTGGGGGAAAACAGACGATCCTGCATGCCCCCTCTGCCATGAAAAACAAACAGTGGAGCATGTCCTAAGCTCATGTAAAGTAGCCCTGGCTCAAGGAAGGTACACATGGAGGCACAACCAAGTGCTCAAAGAGATTGTACAAGTAGTCTGGGCTAGTACCAACACCACAAAAGGGAAAATCAGGACTCCAAAAGCACCCGCAACATTCTTCACGGCAGGAGGCAGCAAATCATGGCCAAGAACAACAGTGCCACTCGAAACATGCAGGCAGAATCTGCTGGACGGGGCAGATGACTGGGAGTGCACTGCAGACCTCCCAGAATGGAAGAGTCACCCAGAGATCATCAGCAAGAGTGGCATGAGACCAGACATAGTAGTCCACTCTAAGTCAACCAAGCAGCTGATCATGATCGAGCTCACGGTGCCATATGAGAACAGAATGGAGGCAGCTCAAATCTACAAGACTGAAAAGTATGCTGATCTGGCAAACAGCCTGAGGAGAGAAGGCTATCAGGTCAAAGTCCTCACTGCAGAAATTGGAGCTAGGGGGTTTGTAGGAACGTCTGCATACAGCCTCATGAAACAGCTCTCGGTTGCAGGGAGGGAAAAAACCAGAGCCCTGAAAGCAATGGCAGAAGCGGCAGAGAGGTGTTCAAGCTGGATCTGGTCAAGGAGGAACAAAAGTGAACTTCATAAGGCTTAATTTCCCTTCAAATATCAGGTGTCCCTGTGGCTCAGTGGTTAAAGCGCGAGTCATTAAGTGGAAAATGAGCATGTCCAGAAGGTCATGGGTTCGAATCCCAGCCATGGCTCGTCCCAAGATGGGAAAAAAAAGGGGCAGCAGAGGGACATCCGGAGTCATGAACCGGGTGTGGCCCAACCCCCTAGAGTGTCAGGAGATAAGGGCCGAAACACTTGCTTGAAGGGGGCTTCTCTTCTGAGGACTCTCTGCTGCCACGCTCTCCACGAGTTTCTTTCTACTCTGTCTGTCTGTCTGTCTGTTTCTGGCTCGCTGTCTGTCTATCTGTCTGTATCTCTTTCTCTGTCTGTCTGCCTGCCTGCCTGTCTGTCTGTCTGTCTGTCTCCCCTCTCACTCTCTCTATTCCCAACTCTCTCTCTCTCTCTCTCTCTCTCTCTCTCTCTCTCTCTCTCTCTCTCTCTCTGTGATACCTGTGAATGAAATGCCTGTGGTGGAATTGTTTTGATCAAGATTTGATCTTACTATTAATCGCAGAAGAGAAAAACAAACAAACAAGGAAAAAGAAAGTAGTAGTTACTATTGCAAGAGAGAGAGAGCGAGAGAGAGAGAGAGAGAGAGAGAGAGAGAGAGAGAGGGAGGGAGGGAGAGAGAGAGAGAGAGAGAGAGAGAGAGAGAGAGAGAGAGAGAGAGAGGAGAGACAGAAATGAAATGAATGAAATGAAATCTTTATTCCATAAGGCCAAGGCCCTCTTTGGAAGAGGGGAACAAAAACAAGTGCATATAAACATCACTACATACACATACATAAATATACATTCAAGTTATAGCAATCTGCCGCGCTTTAAACGTTTGATGAATATAAAGTGCTAATTTTCTTACTGTATTACTGTTCGTTGAGGCCAACAAGAGAGATAAACGAAAACCATTTGGATTATGAAAGAACTTTTGAGCGATGAGCTTTTCTCTTATGCTATTGTAAAATGGACAACATCATAAAAAGTGCATTTTGTTTTTGACAGCAACTTTATATAGTTTACAAATTAAGACTTGTGGCCTATGGTTTCTATACCTATAGTAGTGAATTGACAAGCCATAAATGCCAAATCTAAACTTAGTTATGATATATTTTAAATGCCTGTCAAGATCCATGCATAGATACATATGTAGAGAGAGAGAGAGAGAGAGAGAGAGAGAGAGAGAGAGAGAGAGAGAGAGAGAGAGAGAGAGAGACTTCGACACTTTGATATTTTATTGTCATTACCAAAGAGGTCTTTTGACAAGGGGGGAGAGGTAACAGAACAATAACATTTCCCTCTTCCTTTCCTGCAAACAAATAGTACACATTCATTCCTAGTGTGCACCAAATCAAAGGTTAAAAACAAATAAATTCATAACATTTCCTTATGTCCTCACGCACAGGAGTAATGCAATTAGGAAAAAAAAAAACAAAACCTTAAGACTGACTCGACCATCCACTCGATCAAATGATGACAATGTATCTTACTGATCTCTTCCACTTGCGATGAATGATAATATTCATTCAGATATCTCTTATAATGCATTATCTTAAATTTCACTATCCTTCATCTGTCTAATTTTCAATGCTTCTACGTTGAATTTCGCAGCTGATTTAATTACAAGTTCATCATCTGATGATAACACGACAGCAACATTTTGTCTTTTCGCTATATCTAACTGGAAAAGTGAACAATTTGTCCGCACTTCATTATAAGCAGGACAGTAGAACAGAAAGTGTTCTTCGTCATCAATAATGTGTCTACATGCAGGACAAGGAGATTCTGTGGATGTTTCACATGCAAACCATCTTTTGTTCGCATTAAAACCTAAAGTTCTCAATCTAAATCTTGCGTAATTTATTCTGTGCCATCTATCTGTTATGACATTGAGAAACTTTTCAGAATGAAACACGTTCTTAAATGAGAAAAACCAGCGATATTTTTCTTTACTTTCCATATCTGAGTGCCAATTCTGTTTAAAAGAACAAATAAGCCTGTCTTTAAATTCCGCAATAAACTGTTGCTCATTCCCTACTTCCTGGGCCATCCACACTATTCCAAAACCCTGTTCTAAAAGGACTTTCTTTACTTTATGAGCCCAGTTTTCTTTACCTTTTTCCATTTCTAAAAGCATCATATCATAGGCTTGCCTGCTAAAACGGGACTGGGGTAGCTTCAAGATCTTCAACCAGTACTTAATACATTTCACAAATGTACTTATGTACAAAGGGTATCTGCCCATCTCTCCATATAAAACGGTGTTGGATGAATGAATAGGTACTTGAAGGAAACGCTTCATAGCATACGTATGTACTTTTTCCATCATTGAATTTTCATGTAAGCCCCAAATTTCAGCTGCATATGTAAGAAGACGTTTTATCTGTCTATCAAACATTTTCCAAAATATACTACAGTCTGTACAATTCAGTTTTCTCAGGGATTTCAGAATTTCAATAGTACCTTTTTTCCCTTTTCTTAGAGATTCTTCCCATGCGTAACGGAAAGTTAATTTTGTTGAAAATATCATTCCAAGATATTTATGTGAATTAACTACTTGAACGTCTGCATTTCCATAAGACCATTTTCACACACTGATAGGTGGCCACCCATTCTAAAGACCACTATATTTGTCTTATCCAAGTTAACTGATAAACCTAAGCGATCTGCTTCTTCTTTCAATACATTTAGTTGGTTTTGCAAACCTACAACTGTTCCGGACAGAAGAACAACATCATCAGCATACAGTAATAAAACTAATTCAACTGCTCCAGGTATTATCTGGATACCATGTCTGCCTTTGCGGGACAATTCCACAGCCAGTTCGTTTATGAAAAAAGAAAACAACTGTGGACTCAACAAGCATCCTTGTTTTACTCCATTTGGACAATCAAAATAATCTGTATACTCACTCTTCACACACACACATGCCAGCACTGAGTTGTAGACCCCTCTAATAGCCATGTACAATTTACTATTAACACCACTTTTACGGAGTACATTCCACAGAGCATTCCGATTTACCGAGTCAAAGGCCTTCTTGAAATCTACAAATGCAATGTAGAGCTTCGACTTACAGAGTAGATGTTTTTGAATCAAAGAATATAGTGTAAATATATGGTCTATGGTGCTGTAACTGGTTCTAAAACCTGCTTGTTCTTCCAATATTTTTTCTTCAGTTTCAGCCCATTCAGTTAATGTTGTATTTAGTATGTGAGTGTAGATTTTACTTAAAATGCTGGTAAGTGATACTCCACGATAGTTGTCGGGATTGTTCACGTCTCCTTTTTATGAATTGGTACAATAATTGATTTAGCCCACTCTGATGGAAAGATACCATTATCAAAAAGTTGGGCAAATAAATGAACAAGGAAATCGATTACAGTTGTGTTTGCATTCTTCAACATTTCTGCTACGATTCTATCTGGTCCTGCACTCTTTCCTAATTTTAAATGTTTAATACCAGCAACGACTTCTTCACTGGAAATAGGTTGATTAAATAATGGCTCAATTTCATTCTCTTCTACCACACCGGTCTCTTCTTCCATACTTTATTATCAAAACTATGAAAAACGCCCCAAAAATGGTCATGCCACTGTTGAACTGAGATTTCGTTATACACAAAACTCTTTTTATTTACAGATCTTATCACTGACCAGAACATTTTAGAATCACTGACTGAATTTTTTAGTTTCTTTAACCTACTTTCTTTAAACTCCAGTTCCTTTGTTTTCCTTAGCGTAACATACTCTTTACGTGATACAGCGTATTCTTCTCTTTTCTTACTTTTATCCTTGGCTGTTTTGCATCTCTGAAATCTTTTTAATAACCTTTTAACTTCCTGTTTCTTTCGTTCGCACTCATTATCAAACCAGTCATTGTATGTTCTGCTGCCTCTACAAATAACTTGAACCATACAAGCTGCGGCTCCGCACAAAGCACTGACAAATTTATCTAGACTCTCATTCACATTAATTTGTAATAATTGACGCGCTTTCTGCATGCTGTCTAGAAATTCATCACATTCAAGTTCATTTCTGAATATACCAGCATATTCATCAGCCCAGACAATTTTTTCTTCACATTGTTCTGGGGAATACCTCTTCTCTAATTCACAACAATTACTTCTCCATATAGCTTCAGTTGGTAAGTGCCATGAATAAATGCAATCACCAATGTGTAAATCAAAGTTTGACAACAAGCCATTGTGAACCAGTACGTAATCGATCACACTACATCCGTTTGGAGACACAAACGTATACTCACCATCACTATCACCATCACAAAAAACATTTAAAATGCTCAAGTCGAACATGATACAGAAATCCAACAATGTTTTGCCAAAATTGTTGATAACTGAGTCTTTAGAGCAAAGTATGCAATTGTCGTCATCCACATTGACATTTTCCATACAGCTCACATAGTTTGTCATAATTTCATTTTCAGCTTGTTTGCAACCTGTTCTGGCATTCAGATCTCCCATAACCATAAAATAAAGTGTATCCATTTCTTTTTCAAACTTTTGAAGTAAGGCATCTTCCATTATTAGAACACCATCTTTGACCAATTTATCGTTGTATATCGGGCCTTCTTCTGGGACCACATAGCAAGCAACCAAGACTACATCTTTTTCAGTGTTAAATATACTTTTATCTAGTTTTACTGCAATAGCATTGTCACAACTGAGCTTTGTTTCTTTAACCTTGTTATGTAAACTCTTCCTTATTAACAACAACACACCTCCTGACTTCCTTCCATGAACTGATAGTTTTTTGGCTGGTACAGGAAACTTCAGATAATCAGTGAATATACTGCTATAGTCAAATGACAAGTCGAGGAAGGTTTCAGTGAGAGAAACAAAATCAAATGTATTAACATAATTCATGAAAAAAGCATCCTGTAACTTACTATATAAATTCTCGACATTGTAATTAAGAAACTTCCACTGAGTTGGATGGTCGGACCTGTCCTATTCATTTTTTGATGCGCTTGAACGCAGATTCCTGTCGTTCACACCACCGCATGTCCCTTTGCCTCGACCCGAACCTGTGAACCTGCTTGACTTGTTTCCTACAGGCGTGTGTATGCCTGCCTGTCTGCCTGGCACGTTGCGACCGCGTGGTGTACGTGCGTCGCTATCCCGATGTTCATCAATGACAGGATACGGAGAACCCCGGTTGGCCTTGGCTGACTCGTGTCGCTCCCCCCTGTTCCACTGCGAGGGGCGTGTCCACCGCTGGTACCACCGTCACGCTGTTGTTGATCCTGGATGGGCCGGTACCGTGACGTGAAGAGGGGGATGAACACCCGCTCACACCGCCCTGCTCGTTCTGCATCGAGGTCTTGTTTAGACGGGACTCGATCTGCTGCTTTTGAAACACACACACCCTGCTGATTCACATTTGTGGTGCTTTGCACACGTGCCATTCCATGACTACTCGTTGGACTTGTGAGAGCACTGCATGCATCCTCTCTTCCACCACCTGAGCATATGACCGGGGTTCTGGGAGTTGGGGGCTAATAACCAACCGACCTTTTCTGAAGAAGGCTCTCTTCCCTTCCCTCCTAGCTTTTGCAACGATCTGGGCCTGTGCTCTAGTAAGGTCATTTGCCACTCGAACTCCTTTGTCTAGAAGTTGCTGCCGAGTGTCTCTGTTCGCAATTAAGGACATTTTGTCTTTCCACCTTCTAAATTTGACAATTATTGGTCTAGTTTGACCTTCATGTGCGTAGCCTGTCCGGTGTGCTCGTTCAATGTCATCTACTGTCCAGCGCCTATGATCGTCTGTATTGTTTAGAACATCGACTACTGCTTTGGTACATGTGTCAAACGTTTCACTGGGCTGCTTTTCGGGAATCCCGAAAAAGCGCAGATTATCTCGTCGAGAAAAAGACTCTAATCTGTCGGTGTCTGTTTTTAGTTTCTCAACCTCTTCTTTCACCTCCTTTATCATTTCAGTTAATTTATGTACGTCTTCCTTTCCGTTATGTGTCGCGGCAAACAGGTGTTGTATATCAGTTGTTACGTCAGTCACTGTCTCTTTTAATTGCCTGTGTTCAGTTTCCAGTTTGTCACATCTTTTGTTTATCTCTTCACATTGTACTTTGACATGGCCTAGTTCCTCTTTAATTTCTCCAAGATCATTTCTTATTAGTGAAGTTGCTGAAGTTGTTTTATGGCCTGCATAAGTCTGTTAAAGATGTCTTCATGTTCTGTCGTCAAAGTAGTCGCTGCCGTCCTATCTTCTGAAGAAATTTCTTGACGGTCATGGTTGGGGCCAGGGTTTGTCTCAATGTCACCGCTAAGCAGGAGTCTGCTGAGTGAGAACACAGAATGCACGATACAAAAATAATAACAATGATTTGTACGTGCATGTCGGCCTGACACAAACCAGTGTTGCTACACATCAAAGCTGTGCGAAACTCAGTTCCTTTCATATTGACATATTCCAGCAACAAAACCCCATCCATGGACATCACCTTGGCTACATTTCTCATGAAACTGTGAATCAACGCTATGATGATACAACATAGCAAAAATATGACGATAACATCAATCAAAGTTGCTTGGGATTTATATGCGTCAGTGCTATCCAGATCAAAAGTCTCCACCTTATTTCGAATGACCTTTGACCTACCGTTCCGTCTGCCATCGAAAATGCCTATAGCGGCCCTCCATGTTAGCAGGTCCACCATTGCTGCTTCTCCAGTACTTGACTACTTATTGAACCAATTCATATACTATAGGAAAAACTGCGATAATCTATGATTCTGTCTTGACTGTAGACTAGGGAATCCATAAGCTGATCAAGCATGTCGAGAAAAAGAAAGCACCGAGAAGAGAAGGAGAGAGAGAGAGAGAGAGAGAGAGAGAGAGAGAGAGAGAGAGAGAGAGAGATCATTAAAAGTCCAAGGGAGACATGAGCAGAATCTATCTTTCTGATGAGAGAAAGATGCTTACAGTGCCTATCCAAACTACTTTCAGAGCAGGTCTGTTACCAGGTAGAACCAATCTGAATTAATGCCTGCTACCTGCGCTAGTTTCAGCCGCTGACTGGATGCTCTAGCCTTATTCAGTCAATAGTCCACTGAATGTCATCGGTTTCTGGTTGAGATTACAATTCACAATTTTCTGGTTATTAACTCATAGTTTATTTTTTTCTCTGAAGGATACAAAATTACTGTTGGTGATGCATTTTTTTTTTACATTGTCTTGAAGGCTTCAAAAAGGGAAATGCACTATGATAACGGCATGACGTCATTTACACGTAGATACGGATGAGGTACTGGAAGAAAGCTCTGCAAAAACTTACCGTGGATAGTGTACTGACCATAAAATCCACCCAACGCGCAGCAATATTTCATAGTATTTATCATGTGATGTCCAGCTGCTCTTTTGTTTTACACGAGCGAAGACATCCTGACCTTTTGACTTTGCTGGTTCCGGACAGTTTGTCCCATCACGTTTTCTTCCTTGATTGGCTACATCACTGATACAGTGGAAGAGTACGAGGTGATCTCATCCAAACTTTCACGATTTCCAAATGTTTTGATGACTTGACCATACATGAGTTATTCAAACTATCAAGTTGTAATACAACAAGAAATAGTGTAACCTCTTTACTGACAGATTTTAACATTTATGGAATAAATTACCCATCAACGCTAAAAAGTGCATAAAACATTAACACCTTCATTACCATCACGTAAATGCATAAACATTAACACCTTCAAATAATTTGTCTAACTATGAATTATTTTAGACATAAGGTACGTGTATGACGACCAAGCGTTACGAAATTCTGAGCTTATGACCGATGACTTGTCATTCCGCAATCAATCATGAACTAAAGATGTGACTTTCAACAGCCTGGCGGTTTACTGTATTTAGTCTCTTCTTCTTCTTCTTTTGCGTGCGCAGGCTGATACTCCTGCGGACACTCTCTATATGGACAGGCAAGTATTAATCCCAACAAAGGGAGTGGAGTTTTGTGTTTTTTCTTGTGCGAAAAAGAAGAAGAAGAAGAAGAAGAAGAAGAGAACTAAATTCAGTAAACCGCCAGGCTTTTTGAAAGTCACATCTTTAGTTCATGATTGATTGCGGAATGACAAGTCATCGGTATTTAGTCTCTAATTTCCTGATGCCTGATTTGATAGACGTGTTTCTTTCGCTTGCGTGTTTCAATGGCGGAATGACATCGAGTTAATGATGCTGAGACACGAGTGACGAGAGCTGAAACAGTAATGACTTGGCAAAGACTTGAAATTAAAAAAAGAAAAAAAAAAAAAAAAAAAAAAAAGGGTTGAAGATGAGGAAAATATATATTATAAACATGAAAACCCTTCACTAGCTGCATGAGGTAACCATCGCAATCCCTCTCGAAGGCAATTGTATATGTATTGCCTGCTCCTAGGCCTTTCGTCCGTTGGATCGGACTCATCAGGGAAACGCGGTATACATACATACATACATACATGTATATATATACTTTTTTTTTTTGCCTGCGCCTTGGGGAAAAAAAACAAAAAGCATCAGGCTTCCACCGGACCGGTGTATTCAAATTTCGCCATGAGTTGACCGATTGGCCATCGGTTCGGGAATTATGATTTGTGTTGGCAGAACCGAGTACAGTTCAAATGAGACCTCAGGAAGTTGCCTCCCCTGTGCCCCTTCTCTGGAGCAGTTCAGTTCCCTCCTAAACAAACATTTCAACTGACAGTAGGCCATGATAGTAGACAGGACGAGTTCCCTCCCACTGATAAGTGTGGCCGATAAAGGCTGGGGCTGGAGCGGTCGGGTGTAATCCGCCCCGCCCCCCCCCCCCCCCGCCCACCCCACCCCTCCACTCCCCTCCACCGCTACAACAGTAGCTGGTGACGTGAAAATATTGTTGGGGCATGCCCCTCTCCCTTCTTTTCTTTCGAATTGTGTGTGTGTGTGTGTGTGTGTGTGTGTGTGTGTGTGTGTGTAACAACCCCCAGTTATAAGTGACACACGTCTCACATCAGCTGAATCATGTTGGCACTAATGAAGAAGAAGGAGACTAATAAATTGAAATTCCATGTGCGAACGCATGGTGTTGCCTACACCATAATCCCATCCCCCCCCCCCCCCCCCCCCCTTCGGGCAGAAGGCACACTGGCCGAGCGTATGGCGACAGACACACATAACAAGCATACTGTGCATGTTGTGTGTGTCTGTCTTGTCTGCCTGCCTAATGGTCTGCCTGAAGGTCGCTGACCATAGGGCAGGATAACATGTGACCACTTCACAAAATGATGGACATGTGCAATTCTTTTGTGAAGACTGGATATTGAGATGCAGCCTACATAAAAAAAAGAGTAAAAGAGGGAAGAAAGGTTTTTTCAATGATACGAAAGGTATTCTGTTTGTAAAGAGAGAGAGAGAGAGAGAGAGAGAGAGAGAGAGAGAGAGAGAGAGAGAGAGAGAGAGAGAGAGAGGAGATTTAAAATGTCCCAGCACTAGCAGTATAGAAGCCATTTGAAAAAAAAAAAAAAAGAATTTGAGAGACTGTCACACGATTTCATAGAAAAGATGTGAAAAATGATCAGTTTGTCACATTTGATCTCAATTTAATCGAAAACAGTTAAAGAAATTGCTTTTTAAGAGCTTTGCAATGGACTGGTGCAGAAAACTTTTCCTTTTTTTTTTTCTTTTTCTTTTCATCCCAAATTGACCCCGACCATCACTTGTGGCTTGCAACTTTGCCTGGCCCGACATAGTATCACCTTGTGGGAGGTCATCATATATCCCCATGTGGAAGAAGAAAGAGTAAGGACACAAAACTCTGTATTCGGTTTGTTATTGTTGTTTTTTTGGTGTGGTTCCCCCCCCCCCCCCCCCCCCCCCCCCCTCATAGCGTCACCCCGTGTAGTGGTGCACGTGCGGTAAGACCGTGATTCATAGTGGGTGGTGCAGACTGCCCTCTGACTCCACATTCTCAAATGATTTCTTTTTTAGATTGACGATGTTTTTGTCCTAATAGTTCCAGTTAACTAAGCTACGCACAAAAAGTTAAGGATCACTTTCACAAACATTCATAACTGTCAAAATAAGAAAGTCAATGCGTTGAAGTTTGGCCAACATTTAATTCCATTCTTTAGTGATAACGATACACAATTGCCTTCAATCTCGAGCAATCGTTTGGTGTGTACATTTGATTAAAGTGGGTACGTATCCAAATTTGATTTCCCAAAGTCATTGAAATCACAAGACAGGGCATACTGATGCTCCCAAAAGCTCAGTAATGCGTGTAACCACCATGGCTGTTCTGGCACTCGACGCAGCGAGTCCTCATCGAGTTGACCAGGTTGGTGAAGATCCTCTGTGGAAGCGCCTGCCACTCAGCCTGCAGCATCTGGTAGAGGTGTTGGGCATCCCTGGGAGGGGGGTGGCTCCTCACTTTGCGATCCAGCTCATCCCAGAGGTTCTCAATCGGGTTGAGATCGGGACTGCATGCTGGCCACTCCATTCTGTTGACTCCAGACTGCTGCAGGAAGTCGTTGACCACCGTTGCCCTGTGAGGGCGAGCATTGTCATCCTGGTAGACAGCCCTCGGTCCCATCTGCTGCAGTGTAGGCACAGCCAGCGGTCGAAGGATCTCATCCCGGTATCGGATGCCAGTCAGGTTACCCTGTACATGATACAAGGGTGTTCTGTGGTG
Source organism: Conus canariensis (assembly GCA_033310375.1). Lineage (NCBI taxonomy): Eukaryota > Metazoa > Mollusca > Gastropoda > Neogastropoda > Conidae > Conus > Conus canariensis. The sequence goes on along the minus strand of CM065721.1, from coordinate 8,081,755 downwards.
AAGGCTGAAGGCCCCCCAGACCATTACAGAACCTCCACCAAAGGCCACCTTTTCTTGGACAGTGGCGTCAGTAAAGCTTGCCCTGGGCCCTCCAGACCCTCAGTCGGCCGTCGTTGTGGTGAAGGGTGAAGCGTGATTCATCACTGAACAGGACCTGGGACCATTGCTGACGTGTCACCTCACGTGACGTGCGCAGAAGGCGCGGCGTGCTGCCCTATGGGCTGGAGTTAAGCGTGGCCGTATGCTGGGCGACAGAACGGAGATTAAACCCATGTAGGCGGTTCCGTATGGTCTCCTGGCTGATGTTGATGTTAGTAGCCACCCTGAACTGCCTTTGAATTATGCTGGAAGAGGCTGTTCTTGTCTGCAGGGCTTGCCGTTCAATGAGACGATCGTCACGTGGGGTTGTCTTCTTCGGTCGACCAGATCTGCGTCTTTCATGGACAATCCCAGTGGCTGTGAAGCGTTGAATCAGTCGGACAATGACCGAGATGGACACATGAAGTCGCCTGGCCACTTCTCGCTTGGGAACACCATCTTGGAACCATGCAACAGCTCATCCCCTATCCAACTCGCTTAATTTTCGTCGTGGAGGCATTGTCAGATCAGGCCTACTACTGATGGAATGTCTTCTTATATAGCCAAGCGAGCGACAGCATCTCACACATAAACAGCAGTGCTTGCACGTGCATAATGGTTTTTTCCATCTGGCAAGTGCAATGTGTTCAGGCAGAACGGTCCAAAACAAGGTCATTTTTCGCAAGTTTCCGCTTTTCAGTTTGCGGCCCAGCTCAGTAGTAGGGAATCCCGTGCAATTTTCGCACTAACACAACATCGCCCACTTACAGCTGAACAAGAATTCATGACAATTTGGCTGGACTAAGAAATAAATAACAGTAGCGAACTGAGTTTATTACGCACCTGTTTTCACATACCGATCCTTAACTTTTTGTGCGTAGTATATAATCTTGAGAAAACACGACAGTGTATTGTCTGTTGTTGTTTCTCGTGTATTTTCTTTTTCTTCTTCTTCTTCTTCTTCTTCTTCGCGCGCGCGCGTGCGTGCGTGCGTGCGTGTGCGTGTGTGTGTTTATGTGTGTGTGTGTGTGTGTGTGTGTGTGTGTGTGTGTGTATGTGTGCGTGCGTGCGTGCGTGTGTGTGTGTGTGTGTGTGTGTGTGTGTGTGTGTGTACAAGCTCTGCTGTGTATGTTGTTGAGAGAATTCGGCATCCTAGCTGTTTTCTATGAGGTGATGTATTCTTCATGAGGGAATGCTATTACCAGCACCTCAATCACCTTGTGGGAGAAGATCAGGCAGAGCAGTTTGTAGGTGGATGATGGAGAGGAGGGTTGCGGGGGAGTGTGTGTGTGTGTGTGGTGGTGGGGGGGGGGGGAGGGGGGAGGGCATCAGCAATCGGGAAGGGAAATAAATTGTATTGAAAGAGGAGACCCATCACGAAGCCATGGGTTATCGGTAGGTGGTCTTTGGCGATGAAGCTTGCTGCCTACCAGTGAATGCCTCTGCCTTGTCAATATTCTGTGTCATCAACGGCTGATGATAGAGGGATGAACCCGTACGGACAGAGATGACCACAGAGAGACAGAGAGAGAGAGAGAGAGAGAGAGAGAGAGAGAGCGGGGGGGGGGGGGGGGGGGGACGCCAAAGAAAATCCCACAGTAGAAAAACCCAGTCGTCATTTTGAAAGACATATTCACTTTTGACACAGGGCTAAAAAAACAAAAAAACAAACACCTGCATATTTGAAAGACTATGGGTGGCTACATCAAGAACAAAGAAATGTTAGGTTTTGTGTTACCTACCTTCACTCTGTGTTTGTCATCGTTTTCAAATATCATGTGGACTGCGCTGTTTACAATTCTTACAGGCTGATCTGTTCCTGTTTAAAATGTGAAAATTCCAAGGCCCATAAACTGATTCTGAAGGAAACGCTATGTTACTTTTAATAGGCTTATCGTCTGCTCGTGACATACGGATGACCACGAGTGACTCCCCTTCGTTAGCAACTGGAGTGACTAACTAACGAGTCGAGCTCCACTTTCAAGACCCGTTATCTACTTAACGGGCAAGCTAGTGAACGACAATACGGGTGTTTCGCTCCGACTCTGTGTCAATGACGCATGATGCTCTTCATTCTCTAAAATGACAGCACTGTAATCAGCAGTCAGCCATGGAGAAAAACCGACAAAAATCAATATTTTCTTCCTCAACAAACGAGCAGCACCAGACTCTGACTGTAGATTTGTATGATTGTGAGTGGTGGTGGTGACGGTGTTAAAACTGAATATTCCAAGACGCCTCAGCACTTGCATCGCTCCATCACTCCACCTCAGTCTGTTTCGTAGGTCTCAGTCATTGTCATCCCCCCCCACCTCCTCCCCATCAAATCTCCCATATCAGGTCTATTTTTTTTTCATTGTCGCCGCTACCCTAAAACCACCGTTCTTTAGGTTACCACCACTATCTCACCCCTCCCTGTTCCAAGTAGGCCTACCACGTCATAAGTCCTGTCCGCCCAATACCAATGCTAAAATCTAAACTGCAAGGGTCTCCAGCCAAGATCACCTCTCTTTGCTTTTTGCCACGTTCAGCGAGCATATTGAGAGGAGCTGCTGAGCTGGCTAAACATGTTTTTTAAAAAGGACAACTGTCGAACCTTATGACCGTGCCGAGTTCTAGGCTCGTGAGCCTGTTCAACCTGAACGTTGTCAAGGGTGAAGGGTGGGGCTACTGAACGTGGTGACAAAGCTCAGTTGGAGGAGAGTGACGGAGAGAATGAAGACAGAATGAGGACCAGACATTGTCTGCAGCAGAACCAGTTGTCAGGACCGTACTATGTGGCTGTGGTAGGAAGGGGCACAAAGAAGAATCACGTAGGCCTACACACATAGGTACTCCACGTGACGGTTCAAAATGCACAACCACGCAGCCCGAGATCAGTTAACCTCTTCACTGCTGAACTATACTGAACGCACGTAGGAGTGTTACGATGTAGAGGAGTGTCACTACAGTTTGTGTAGACTTTAACCCTTTCCCGGTGTTACTTGTCAATACACTGTAGACGATGTTAAGTCTCTCATGACCCATACTGTTCACACAGGCATTGTATAGGTGAGGGTCTTTTAAGACCAGCATCAACAGAAGAGGGTGAGACAGGGTAAAGCATCTGTAAAAGGAGATCATGAGAGACTGGCACTGCGTGGAGTATGTACTCGAAAGAGATGTCTGATAGAGATCATGTATGAGTCTTCTGCGTCAAATTACGTAGCTGTTTACCTTGTTTTTCTTCTTTTTCGCACAAAACCCAAATTTTGACTTTTACCTTTTTTTTTCTTTTTCGCACAAAACCCAAAATTTGACAAGTAGATTATTAGCTTTTTACCTAAATGTTAATTGGAATCTTGTGAATAGCTAATCTATCAATCTATCTATCTATATATCTATCTATATCTGTATATCTACCTATCTATCTGGTTCTCTGGGTCTCTTGGGGTTTCATGTGAAGTAGGAAGCGCAGCAAAGGTGAGAGATGCAATTGCTTGAACATCCTACACAACCCCTTGTGAAGCACAAGACCAGGCAGCCGCTCTTGGTGACCTGATCAGTGTGTTCCATTCTATCACAGGGAAGGCAGTCTCTCATTGACAGGCATACTAGTCGGTCACAATAAAAGGGTAAATGATTTCTGTGGCAGGATATATCTATCACTTGTCAGCAGCTTAGAAAGACTGTTTCGAGTCATTCCATCCAAGGCAGTGTTAGTTTCAAACATTCTGTGGTAGTAGTGATTAAAAAAACAAGTCATTTTAGTCACTGATAGAACTTGTAAGAAAGACTTGGTTTGTGTGTGTGTGTGTGTGTGTGTGTGTGTGTGTGTGTGTGTGTGTGTGTGTGTGTTTAATAATAGAATAATATTGGTCTGAACGACTGTTACTTATTCAGTTAGATATTGTGGCATAATGCCAGCGGTGGCCAGGACTATATATATGTGCATCATGCATGTGTGTGTGTTCATGTTTGTGTGTCTATGTGAGTATGGGTTTGTGTGTGTGGGGAGGGGGAAGAGTGTGTGTGTGTGTGAGAGAGAGAGAGAGAGAGAGAGAGAGAGAGAGAGAGAGAGAGAGAGAGAGAGATACCAGTTTATGCAACAGAAACTGTGAAATAACTTTTTTGTATCAATATGTTCTTAGTATATTCTTTTTTTCTATTTTCTAAGAAACCTGGATGCAACTTTTTCTTTCGTAATATGGTTGGCATACCACCTTGACCCATCTGTATTTACAGTGTCAATATCTAAACTGTTATGTTCTGAATCATTGATGTCATTTCTATATGATTTTGTGTATATATGGGGTCTTTCCATGGCCGGACTACATCCGGTTTTTCCTTGTGACATGACAACACTGATAGGCCCTCTGGGAGGGGACTTGGGAGGGGGAGGGAGGGGGGGGGGGGGCTGGACTGTCATCCATTAACATCTAACAATGGTCCACATACACGTCAGATGATTGGTCCATTTATGTCTCAGGTGATTCTGTATTGATCCAGTAACACCTGATATCGGTCCACATATATCTCAGGTGATTCTTTATTGATCCAATAACAGCTGATATTGGTCCACATGCATCTCAAATGATTCTTTATTGATCCATTAACATCTAATATTGGTCTACATTCATCTCAGGTGATTCTTTATTGATCCACTAGCATCTGATGCTGGTCCACATACATCTCAGGTGATTCTTTATTGATCCACTAGCATCTGATGTTGGTCCACATACACCTCAGGTGATTCTGTATTGATCCAATAACACCTGATATCGGTCCACATACATCTCAGGTGGTTCTTTATTGATCCATTAACATCTGATATTGGTCCACATGCATCTCAAGTGATTTTTTATTGATCCATTAACATCTAATATTGGTCCACATACATCTCAGGTGATTTTTTATTGATCCATCAAGATCTGATATTTGTCCACATACATTTCATGTGGTTCTTTTCTCAAGTTTACCAAAACACTCGTACTTCCACTAAGAAGAAATTACATGTATGTATGATGTTGCGTAAAAACATAAGTAAATGATGCACGTAAATTGTATCTGTTTCTATCAGGTTTTGTGGTAAAGTGTTGTGAATGAATTTTCACCATGAAAAAATGATGTATCAGGTTATATCAGGGATTATTATTTTTTTTTTTACTTGTATGATCTTTTTGCTGGCAGATCTGCGTCTCCTTATCCCAGTCCTTTGTAATGTATGACTAACACTGGGCTCTATCCACTCTCAAATCTCCTTTGTGCTGACATACATGCATGTGTTTACACACACACACACACACACAGAGTGTGTGTATGTGTGTGTGTGCGTGTGCGTGTGTGTGTGTGGACATATGTGTGTGTGTGTGTGCGTGCGTGCATGTGCACACGTGTGTGTGCGCCTGCACGTGTGAGTGTGTGCATGTAACAGAGAGAGAGAGAGAGAGAGAGAGAGAGAGAGAGAGAGAGAGAGAGAGTATATTATTATCTTTGCGCATTCATTTCTGTATTATTTATTACTCATGTTGTTTTTGTTTTATAACATTCTTTTTTCCTTGAGTGCATTGACCATCCTCATGTCATGTAATAACACTGGAAAGAAGGGGTATGTGTTTGAACAGACATCGCTGCCAAACCCCCAAACCAAGTGTATTCAATTTAAAAGCTTTGGCATCCATGACAAAACACATGATTTGATTTTCATTCACTTTCAATTTTATTTAAAAAGTTTGGGTTCCTATTTTCTTTTTTAATGTTCTTTAAAAAAAATATCCAAACTTTCATATAAAATTATTTCACATGTGCTTATTCAATGTCCTTTTGATTGAAAATTCATATACATTTATGTATACAAAAAACGCACAATTCCATCATATTTTGGTCAGACAATTTAGAAGAACGATTGTGGTGGCAAGAATTGGAAAAAGAATTATTTATCACACACACACACACACACACACAACAGCGACATTAACTGAAAACTCAGTTTTTGTTGGCAAACTTTTTTCTTTTTTTTTTCCCTTGAATTTTTTTTCCATTTCTTGGATACTGCAAGAGAAGCAATACAAAACATATCAATAATACTTAATTTTCAGAGCCATAAAACATACATTTTGAGTTCCTAGGACCTTAATTAGCTTTTCTTGTACCAGGTTTATGACAAGCATAGATGCCCTTATGAAGTTTCTGTCAGTGTTGCCGTTCACTTCTTATTTCCACATACAAAAAACTTTTGCACTGTGCCACTGATGCGTCCTAGCCAGGGAATAAAGGTTGACTCTGGACGGGACGGTCCTAACATGCTACTAGTGAAGGGGTCAATACAACCTTTAATGCTCTCTTCTTCACCATTTTCTTACCCCCTACCCAACTTCAATACTTTTTTTCCCCCTTCCTTAAATCTTTGCGAGGTCAGTATTTCAGTGATGGAAGAATTGTTTGCTAGCACTTGTTTTTCACCACTCTTATTTGTTCGGAAAAAAAAACAACAAACAAACAAACAAACAAAAACATGCACCTGGACTGAAACTTCTACATGGTGGAAGGGAGATAATTTGTCACTTTGAATCAAAGAAAAAAATCAGCATCACAAATGAAACATAAAACAGAACAAAGCATTTGGTAAATGAAAGTATAAATGTATATAACTGATATATATGAATGACTAGAAGATGTTTTGTTAGTTTTTGAGCCTTGTGGTCTGGCAAAAATTACACTTGAACTGTGTCAACATTTTCTTTTAGTAGCTTTAATCAAATCTAAAGGACCAATTTCTCCCAACCTGATCAACAATTGTCCTTGACCCTTCACAGATACTGATCTGGGCATATTTGTCCTTAATGGAAGAATCTGTCCTTAAAGAAAACACAACAGACTGCAGCACTACACATGAACACTCAAAACAAGCTGTGAGGTAATGCAGGTTTAATATACACTACAAAACAGAACTTTGAATTTCCGACAAATATGTCTTCTTCATATAATGCAACAAACAAACAAAAAACCCACAAAACAATACTCCCCTGTGAGCTGTCAATGGAGTATTACTTTGTGGGTTTTGTGTGTGTGTGTGTGTGTGTGTGTGTGTGCGTGTGTGTGGGTGGGTGTGTGGGTGTATTGTAGTTAGTTACATCTGTGCAATCAGGGAAGTACTGTTTTCTGCATTCTTTGTTAACATTTGAAGACATTTCTCGAGAGCTCGTTTGTCTGATTTGTAATTGTATATATCAAATCTGCATTACTTTACACCTTGCATGTTCATTTGCCGTTAAGAGTCTGTAGCTAAAGGGATGTTATCTCAACTTCAGCTCAACGATTCTCTCCAAAGATTTAGTTAAAAAGAAAAAAAAAAACATACAAGTGCCTATAAGTATAACTCGCAACTAGATGAGTTTTTTTCCCACATTATTTTTGGATCTGCTGTGGTAAATACATCAGCAAATTAATGCCAACCAAGACAGGCCATTGTCATGAAAAACTGAGATACCATTCAGTCTCTCTCTCTGATTAGAGTCACATACCATATCAATACAAGGAGTACAGACTTGAAAGCAGCCTTTTTTGGTATTATCAACTTTCATTGGGTTTCTGTATTTGATTTTTGTATGACTATATTCCAGAATACAAATTTCTCTGGAATCAAAATTCTCCCCAATGTTTATCTGGTTGGTGTTTTACATTTGTTTGTGTTCCTGTGAGACGTATCAACCTTGGTGAGGATTAGTAATTCTATCAGGAAAAATAAGATCTGTTTGCATAGTCCTGATCTTCTGCTTTTTCAAATACTCTTTTTTAAGATGGAACAAAACAAGCAGGTCAATCTTCAAGACAAAAACACATTTAAAATCCAATATTTAATTGGGAGGAAGGCTGAAGGTGGTGACAAAGAAATATCACAGACTGATACAACAACAGTGCTACAAAAAGGATCTGCCATTAGTTTGTAGACCCCATGTCAACAATATCACATGTCATTAACTTTAATATCACGTGCACACCCTCTCTTCTCCTTTCATTATTTACATAACAAAGTATTTAAAACAAGAGAGCTATGGCAACCCTGACCACATTTGTGACACATCTTAAAGAAAAAAAGTTTGATGCTGTCTCTAGTCATTGTGAACCTTTAGGTAAAAACAAAGATCTCAGGAGGAAGATTTTTTTCTTGTCTCTTTGTCATTGTCCTTTGCTGCAATCTTGCTATATCCAGACTGTCCCATTTAGGTCTAACATCCATGCCCACTGAAGATTAGACATGGCAGACAAAGATGACCATTCCAAGAGAAGGGGGATAACCAATCGCTTTTATTCCTCTGCATTATCTCCACTATAACAATATCATGTCAAATGGGCAGAGAGAATGTATCCATCATCATCATCTTCACATTTCATTCTTACTGCATTTGCAGGAAATACCTGACCTGAGCAAAAAAAGAACAAATAACAATTAAAAAAAGTAAAAAATCTGAAAATTAAAACAAAAAGCAACACATTATACAAGATATCATACGCTCAATAAATTATACGCTCAGGTTTTCAAGGGTCCCTTGAGTCAGCCAGTATGAGACACCAATCCAGATCACTGGAAATGGATTTCGGCAGGGCATACATAGAACCCATCGTCTCTTCTTTCATCGCCCATGGAGCACAGATAGATGGAGTTCACCTTCTGCCGTCCAAAGTCCATGTCGCTGAAGTTGCTGTACAACCAGGGGTCCACCGTCTTGCTGCCTTTCTGCCTGGCCACTGGGCGGGTCACCTTCATGATGGTCATGTGCGGCACAAAGTCGTGATTGTCTCGAATCTCCACCCCCGCCTCTTTCACCAGCAGCTTGAGGTAGTCCACAAAGTGGCCCAGCTCCTGGTGTTCCTTCACCCTAGCGTACACCACCCGGCTGAAGAAGTTGGAGACCCCCTCCAGATGGAGAGGCTGTTTAGGCAGGCTGGTGGTCAGTTCTGGCTGGATGTTCTGTAGGACCTCCCGGGCGTGGGCGATCTGCTCGGGGGTGTCCAGGCCCAGGGTGCAGAGGGTGATGTGCAGGGCCTGAGGAGGGATACAGCATGGGCCGTAAAGCGGCTCATTGTCCAGAAGATAGTCCTGAATCTGCTCCACGCCTTGTCGGATTTCTGGGTCGGTGATCCGCAATGCCAAAAAATAGTTTGGACGCATTTTATCGCGCCAGTACGGGTTCAATCCATCAACGTCTTCCTCCTCCTCATCGCCAGCATCCACAGTGTGTCCCGTCTGACCACTGGATGGAGTGTTAACAGAGCTGCTAATGGTGACTGTAATACCATCATCATCATCGCTGTCATCACTGTCAGAGTCAGGTTCCTCTTCCAGGCCTTGTGCCGTCATACCAGCGTTATTCTGAGGTGAAGTTGCTGCGCTGCTGCCTTCATGATTTGCCTCTGAGGTATCCTGGTAACTGCTGATGACATCATAAACGGTGATGCCACTGCCAGTTGATCCAAACACATTGTCCATGCGGGTGGGCTTGTCCCAGATCTTCTGTTTGCGGTACTTAAAGTACTGGATGCGATGCTTTGGTACTGCCAGGACGTCATAGTCCACTGAAGCAATATCCTCCCAGGAGAAGGCGGAAAAGTACTTCTCCACTACACCACGGAATCGGTCCAGGTAACCCACCAGGAAGTCATCCTTGTCCAGTTTGTCATCCCACATGATGCGTTTGATGACATCCACAGCTGTTTTCATGGACGGCTTCTTGCTGTCATCTTCTTCCTCCTCACCCTTCTTCTTTTTGTTCTTCTGTTTTCTCACCCTCTTCTTCTCCCCCGTCAGGATCACCTCAGATTTGGCGTTGATGGTTTTGCCAGCACGCAAGCCGCTGCTCCGGAGCCAGCCCTCAGCCTCAGTCACCAAAGGCTGCACCATAGGACTGCCCAGCAAGGACTTGGCCTGTTCCTTCAGCAACGCTTTCAGCTCTTCTGTCTTCTCTTCTGTCAGACTCTCTGAACGCACAACCACTTCAGGAATGGTGGATGGGTAAGATTCTGTAAACAGAAGGGAAAAGACTGCATGTATGTCATGGTAGTACTTATTTGGATGCCTTGTGAGGCAAAGAGCAAGAGAGAGAGAGAGAGAGAGAGAGAGAGAGAGAGAGAGAGAGAGAGAGAGCATACAATATAACTATGTATATATATGTATGAGCATGTGTACGTGTCTGTATCATGCATGTCTGTTCAATTGAAAAAAATCTGAATAACTCTTTGTTTAGAATCCAGCTGTACTAAACACAAGCACTAAAAGTCAAATGTTCTAAGGTTATATGAGGAAGATCAACTGGCAAATCTGTCCATGAAAAAGGTCAGTCTAAAATCAGGGATGTCTAACTGGCTGGTGAACAGACAAAATGTTGCAGTGGGAGGGTATCCACTGGATGATGGTGTTCTCAGTGGACTGCTGCAGAATAGCCAGGGCAGAGACAAGGGCGTTAAGTTCCTTGTTTCGAGGATCTTTAACAGCCTGCAGTACTGACAAAGCATCGGAGAAGATGACGACTCTGGGAGGTATGGCCCCTCTATTCTCATACAGTGTTCTGGCTGCTGACTGTATGGCATCTGCCTCAGCCTTGAAGTCTGTAGAGAACTTGCCAGTCGGGATGGCTTGTCAGACAGGAGTTCCATCCATCAGCTTCAGGAAAATTCCTCCACCTCTGTTTCTGGTAGCCTCTTCTGCTGAGCCATCTGTATATATAATATATATATATATATATATATATATATATATATATATATGTATGTGTCCAGAACTCTTTGGGGTGTGCTTGTTCCATACAGTCAAAGGTTACTGCTTTCCTCTCCAGTTCTGACTGTGTGACCTTTGTTAGAATGCCAGGAATGGTGATTCTGATTTCTGGAAACTGATATCTTTTCCATGATGCTATGAAATCTATCAGGCAGGTATATCGGAAGAAGAAAAAGAAAGAGGAAGGTCAGCATTAAAATCAAATCGGAGAAATCGAAGTAGATGATATTCCTGATAAGATAGTCTTTTCAAAGCAGTCTTAAAAGGGATGGTTTTAAGTGAGGTGTGAATGTGTTTGGTCATTAGCACGATATCAGATGCTGCAACAGATCTGTGTTCTTTTTCCTCCCTTTTTTTTTTATCAGAGCATACTTGTACACACACACACACACACACACACACACACACACACACACACACACACACGCACGCACACACACAAAGAAAAACACATGCAAATACATCCATACACACATGTAATAATAATTACATGTTTTGTGTAATGGTCCAAGTATTAAACATGATCTGAATTCATATCATCACCAAGTTGTATTCTATAGAGTCTTAACAGTTCTAGTGACAAGAAAAGTCTGAGCGAGTCTCTCTCTATCTCCCTCTCTCTCCCTCTCAATCACTCATTCTCTCTCTCTCTCTCACACGTACACACACACACACTTTTCTATCAGTATCACTCTCTTTAACTCTGTCTTTTTTTTCAAAAAGTGACTGCTTTCTCTGTCTTTCGCTATTCCCTTTTTTTTTTTAACCTCTTTGTACCATTCACCCATCTGACCTGAAAACTATTGAGATGTTACATGGTTTTCTCTGGTTACAGCTTTTCAAACTTTTTTCCTTGTAATTTGGTGTCTCGGCAGTGAAAGCTGTACACATGCAAAGCAGGCAGTGTTGCCCTTTCCACAGTGTCTGTTTGGCAATAGGGCCTTTTACTTATTTATCTTTTAAAGCAGGCAGTGTTGCCCTTTCCACAGTGTCTGTTTGGCAATAGGGCCTTTTACTTATTTATCTTTTAAAGCAGGCAGTGTTGCCCTTTCCACAGTGTCTGTTTGGCAATAGGGCCTTTTACTTATTTATCTTTTAAAGCAGGCAGTGTTGCCCTTTCCACAGTGTCTGTTTGGCAATAGGGCCTTTTACTTATTTATCTTTTTTTTCATTACATTTAAATGTTTTTTCATTATTTTTCACTTTTATTTGAAATCTGAAAGTAATAATGGAGATCACTGTTGCTCTCAGAACAGCCTAGTCTTATCTGCCTGAAGGATGTGAATAAAGTAGCTACAGTGTCATATGTACACAGCTATGTTTGTTGTTTGTTTTTGTTTCATTGCCCTTTTTACCCCTTGACATCCCTGAAATGGACAGTTGAGGTTAGCGGGGCTATGATAATAAAACCTCTAACCTATGTACACACACAAACAAGTCTTCTCATAAACATGTTTTACCTGCAAGCTGAAACTTGAGTGTGATATCCATGTCTTTGGGTTGGACCGTGATCACATGACTGAACATCCCAATGTCCTTGATGACACGACAACGTCCTGGGAAAGCGGCCTTGACCTCCGCCACCTCCGCTGTCTGAGGGGTCTCTACCGATGCTGACGCCATAGTGCTAGAGGATTGGTCAGTGGATGTGTTCACGGATGACGCCAGATCTGAAACCAAATTATGTCGACTGTATACTATGCACCTGTATTGCATAATGTTAAAATATGCACTCAGGAGGTTCAATATCACATGGAACTAAGAAACAGACACACATGTTTAAAGACACTCTAACACTAACTGAGCTTTTCTTTTCAGTAAAAAGAACTGCCTATAACCTGGTGCACCTTGGCAACAATGCCAGGTCAGGTCAGAGACCAATGACCAATGTGTAGGTTTAGTTAAAACGATTAACTAAATTTGGTAGTCAAATCAAAGCCTCTCTCTCTCTCTCTCTCTCTCTCTCTCTCTCTCTCAGATCTATCTTTCTGAATATAAAACATAAGTGTTCAAGTTAAGACAATGATCACACGCAAGTATGTATGCACTACAAAAATTAAGGAGACTCCAACTTGCAGACTGCTGGGACACATAGCTGTCAATGAAGTGTGAACAGACTAAGAAACAGACATCTGCATAGAAAGACACAGACTGTCACTGAAGAGTGAAGTGCAGTCAAACGTGCACAATCAGTAATTATACACAGCAACAGTATCCAGACAGATGATGCATACTATTAGTTTACACTCACCTGAAGATTGCTTACACAGATCCAAAATGACCCGTCTCTAAATATCAATGAAAAAGAGTTTCCAGGATTCAAATATCAAAATTCTCAGTTTACAATGTCAAATGCACAAATGTTCTGATTTTTTACATCTTGTTCAATAATTCTACAGAGATTTTCTTTTTTAAGTTTAGGTACACTTTGTACCAGACAGTTTCAAATATAAAATACAAAATACATAAAAGTTTCATATATGAAATACATAAATATAAAACAAGCATCTTGTTTTGTCTTGTGATTTGTTTGTCCATGTTAACGTGTGGATTTACTTTAAATTCCTTATAAAATTAGTTCAGATATAAAGTTTTTGTTTTTTTGTTTTTCTGTTGGGCAACCAACATCACAGTGTGAATGAAACCAGCTACTCTTCATGAGGATTCCAAGTGGAAGATGAGGTACATATGAGTTTATGGGACAAAGAAAGAAATGTGTTCACATTTAAGCAACAATTAACCTTTGCAGTTTCTTGTCAGCTAGTAAAAGTCATCAGGTAAATATAGCAAATGTTATCCTTTAAATAACATTTTTTATCCACTGTTTGCTCATTTACTTTTTTGATTACCTTGGTTTTTTTTTTTTTTTTGGGGGGGGGGTTTGTTTGTTTGTTTGTTTGTTTTTTAATACAAATTTCACACCTCTAACAAATCTGTGTAAATATATTCTCCACATCATCAGTCGGGTAAGGTGACTAATTAAATTTGAAATTTGTGTGTGTGAGTTAAGTTATTAGGAAAACCTGGTAATTCACTTACATTTAAATCATGTCTTCTTCCAGTCACATCTTCAGTCTATCAAGGACTGAAATCATGTAGGATTTTTTTTCTTTGTGCTCTCCCCAAGTTCTTCCGTTGATGTTATGCCACAGTGTGGGCCCTATCGACCATTCACCAAGATCAAGATCATTCTTATATAAATAAGAAACTTGGCTGAATGTTCTGTAGATGCTAAATAAACAACAAGTTGACCTGTCTTAAGAAAAAAAAAAGTCCTCTGACATTTCATGGATTTTAAATCGATAGCCTGCACACGCAAAAAGAACCTGTTAAATTTGGGTTTTGAGGGGAAAAAAAAAGGAAAAAAAAAATCCCCTGTTCCCATGCCTCTCTCACTTCACTTGCCTCTCCGTGCCCCTGCCCTCCCTTACGTTTCTCAGGAAGGGCTGAAGAACTGAATGAATAAAACCAGGAGCGTCACTTTATGTAACCATCTGTACATATTTCGCAAAAACGAAAACTAGCTGAAACTAGTAAAAGTGGAGTGCGAGAAATCTGTCTGTGACATTTCAAACAAAGTTGTCGTTCTTGGTGTCAACTCGAGAACTGGTTCATCACGGCAGGTTGGTTAGAACTGCAAATCAATGTCCAATACACCTTTTGAAAACTGTTTCCAATAACTGCAGCTAGATCATACAGCATCACTTACCTCGGTCAAGGTAACTCCTGAGATGCACAAAATGAAACTTGTCGTCCGTCTGGACTCTACGTTTGGAGTTTTATGCCCTGGCTTGCTATATTTCTGTGTCACACGGCTTTCCCGGAAGTGGTGCAATGAAATTCCCTGACTATAATACTATAATTAGAAACATGGTTTTCGGGTTTCACCAGGTCGGCGATGACGACAGGGAGACAATCCTGTAAAGATTACCGATTTTTTTAAGCTGCACCAGTTATTGGCCTTTGTTGCCGATGCCCAGCAATCAAATAAGAACTGAATGATTGTCCTGAGTTCGACAATTTCCCTTTACAGAGAACTGGCGGTTTACTTTAACATTTGTTCGTCGTTAAGACTATCAGGCATATTACTCCAGAGTCTAAGGAATTACGAACAGTTTCAGTTTCATCAAGGAGGCGTCACTGCGTGCGGACTAGTCCATATACGCTACACCACATCCGCAAAGTTAGGAGACCACACTACGCATGATTTGAAGCTGATGGATACATGAATTAACAACAAAGATGAGACAATTGAAGAAGAGGGTCTCGTGGCTACGATTCAGCGGATGTCTGACCTACGCATTAGCCCAACGCGCTGGTCAGACCTTGAGTGCCTACCTACCATTTGTTTGTTTGTTGTTGTTGTTTTGTGTGTAGTGGATGTACACGTGTGTGTATGATCTGTGGGCATGGGCCCATGTGTGTGCGTGGGCGCACGTGTGTGTGTGTGTGTGTGTGTGTGTGTGTGTGTGTGTGTGGTGTGTTGTGTGTGTGTGATGTGTGTGTGTGTTGGGGGTGCAGGCATGTGGTGTGTGTGTGTTGTGTGTGTGTGTGTGTGTGTGTGTCGTGGCGGCGCGCGCGCGCGCGCGCACGTTTTATCACGAACACTAATACACATAAAAATGTCAAGTGAGTGCAGTACGTTTTCTCACATAAAATTATATGCATATGTATTAATTTCAAGACTCCAAGGCTGACAGTAAGTACTTAAGAATTCTCTCAAATGGTTCCTTTGGGGTAATTGTTTCCATCCGGTATTTTCATTTTCACTGAATAGAAACATTAAACCCACCATTTCTTTCATCAAAGTGAATTCTTAAATAATTATTTTTCTATGCATATCAGTGTGTGTGTGTGTGTGTGTGTGTGTTGTGTGTGTGTGTGTGTGTGTGTGTGTGTGTGTGTGTGAATACGAACACTGCATCTTCTCCAGTCATGTGTACGCCGCACGCCGCTAGACTGATGATGTGATGTATTTGGCGCGTACACACACACACACACACACACACACACACACACACACACACACACACACACACACACACACACACACTGTGACTGGCACAAAGAGAATGCCGACATCTTTTCCTCCAATCACCCAGCAGTTTACATATACGTTATCATTTGTAAACAGAAGGTACCGAAATGGAAAACAAAGACGGAAGAGTAAACAACTTAGTTTCTAATTCAAGCGTCTTTCTTTTATTTAAAAAAAAAACCGCAACCCCCCCCCCCCCAAAAAAAAAAAAAAAAAAAAAAAAACCCAACGACAACAACAACAACAACAAAAACCACCCGCTCTATCTTCCAGACGTATCTTCTTCATTTTACAGACGTCAAAAAGGAAGTCTTAGCTAAAAGTCACCTTCAACCCTGTACTCCCCTCCCCCCCCCCCCCCCCCCCCCCCCCCGCCACCCCGCCTTTCCCCTATCTCCCCACTCCTCCTCCCCTCACCCCCCACCACCTGTCTTCCTCCTCCCCATCCCACCACCAAACTAAACGGCAGAATAATCAGTCTCGCACAGCCTTTTTTTTAGATGGCGGGACAGGCCTAACAGAACGATGTAAAGCCGCTTCAGTTGCATTCGCTCGAACCCCTTCCCCCATGCTTCTATCTTCCCCCTCCTCTCCCTACGTCCATGTCTTATCACAGGTGACCGTGACAGAGGAAACTGAAAGGGCACAAAGTTAATGTCGATTTCGCGGATTCCACGCCGTCTGAAACAGAAGTGTGTAGGACCTAACAAGACATTTTTATGTGGTGAAGTTGACAAGCCAGTTTTCTTTAAGTACTCTCTCTCTCTCCCCTCTCTCTCAACACACACAATCACACACACACACACACACACACACACACACACACACAGAGCACTGTTCAGGGGACGTGTGGTTTAAATTTAGACTTGTGCACTTGGGTCCTTGACCTTGTGACGAAAGATTATTCGTGTATGTTGTCAGTGGTTAGATATGGCTCCCCTCAAGTGTCAAACTGAAGGACTCTCTCTCTCTCTCTCTCTCTCTCTCTCCTCAGTTTCCAGTTCACAACGCACTATAACACTTAAACTGTAATCACAGTCAGCACGCACACTTGTGCAGTAATGTGTGCACGGATGTGCGTGCGCGTGCACACACACACACACACACACACACACACATATACAGAGAGAGAGAGAGATTGTCACTGTTGAGCAGATCATGGGCACACCTGTTCCAGGTTTCTGACCGCCAGTTTTTTTACTTCCTAGTTCTGACACATACGAAAATATGAAAGCAGCATGCAAGCCATTCTCGAAAAAAACACAGCAAAAAACAAAAACAAAAAAGGAGGGGGATGCGTTAAGAGTGGTAGAAGAAAACTTCACACACACACACACACACATGTGCGCGCGCGCGCGCGCACACACAAGGAGATATAGACAGAGGGAAGGCACGCATTTACATATGCGTACATACACGCTATATGCAAACTCATTATCCGTATACAAAATCGGGGAGGGGAGGGGGGGGGGGGATAAAAAAAACAACAAAAATTCAGTTACAAGAAGTGTATGGACAACTACCACCTGATACGCTAATGACAACAAAACGGATAAGAACAAACAACACTACAAACAGTAAACAAGTTGGGTATTTTTTTGCTCCCATAAGAAAACCTAACACAGAGTAACTGTTATTCAAGACTGGCACAGCCTTTTAAACTTGAATAAAGTCAGACAAATACATAGACGAACAATCTAATAGTGGGGGAAAAAACAAGCGCAGGCCAACAACTGAACTATCTTCATAGTAATGACTTGGCAAAGATTTGGACTTAAGGAGGGAGGGAGGAGGGGGGGGGTTTGAAGATGGAGAAACTGGGAACATGAAATTAAGAAAATATGTTACAGATATGAAAACTCTTCACTAGCTGCATAAGGGAACCATCGCAATCCCTTTTGAAGGCAGATATATTTGTATTGCCTGCTCCGAGGCCTTTCGTCCGCTGGGTCGGACTCATCAGGGAGACACGGCTGGATGTGTCTGCGCTCCTGGCGTCAAATAGAGACACACCACAGTCCATAATACTGTGGTGTTCTCACCACCAAGGGTGCAAAAAAGAATCCAATAGCACCCCCAAAGCAGCCAGCGAAGAGTAGTAAATAAAGCCAAACGAAAGTGTGGGGAGGGAAAAAAGTTGCTGAAAAACTAAAGACATTATGCAAATAGTATAAAATGTAGGGGACAATCTTTGAGCCTACGCTTGAGGATCCACCCAAAGATGCAAGGGAGATCAAAAGACAAACACACAGACGGACAGAAACAAATACAAATAACCTCAATTTAATCAAAACAAAATCGGAAATGAAATGAGGCAGGGAACAGTAAACGATAAACAGTAAACAAGTTGGGTATTTTTTGCTCCCATAAGAAAACCTAACACAGAGTAACTGTTATTCAAGACTGGCACAGCCTTTTAAACTTGAATAAAGTCAGACAAATACATAGACGAACAATCTAATAGTGGGGGAAAAAACAAGCGCAGGCCAACAACTGAACTATCTTCATAGTAATGACTTGGCAAAGATTTGGACTTAAGGAGGGAGGGTGGAGGGGGGGGGGGGGGGGATTTGAAGATGGAGAAACTGGGAACATGAAATTAAGAAAATATGTTACAGATATGAAAACTCTTCACTAGCTGCATAAGGGAACCATCGCAATCCCTTTTGAAGGCAGATATATTTGTATTGCCTGCTCCGAGGCCTTTCGTCCGCTGGGTCGGACTCATCAGGGAGACACGGCTGGTTGTGTCTGCGCTCCTGGCGTCAAATAGAGACACACCACAGTCCGGCTTTATTTACTACTCTTCGCTGGCTGCTTTGGGGGTGCTATTGGATTCTTTTTTGCACCCTTGGTGGTGAGAACACCACAGTATTATGGACTGTGGTGTGTCTCTATTTGACGCCAGGAGCGCAGACACATCCAGCCGTGTCTCCCTGATGAGTCCGACCCAGCGGACGAAAGGCCTCGGAGCAGGCAATACAAATA
>CM065721.1:8042898-8055398 GCA_033310375.1 Conus canariensis | reverse complement strand
ATTAATGCTGAGAACAGACACATGCCATCTTCTCACGGATAGTGAACCTCGTTGGAGTTCAAGCAGAGGAAGGAAGAGAGGAAGAAATAAAGAAAGAATGAAAGAAGAACGGAAAGGAAAGAAGGAAGGAAGGAAGGAATAAAGAAAAAAAAAAGGAAGGAAGGAAGGTAGGAAGGAAGACGGAGAGGGAGGGAGGGAGGGAGGAAGAAAGAAAAGAAAGAATGAAGGAAAGGAAAGAAGGAAGAAAAGATGGAAGAAAGAAGGGAAGAAAGAGGGAAAGGGAGGGAGGGAGGAGAGAAGAAAGAGAGAAAGAAAGAAAAGAAAGAAGGAAGGAATGGAAGAAGGGAAGGGAGAAAGAAAGGACGAGAAAAAAAAAAGGAAGAAAGGAAAATAAACAAAGTTAGAAAGAAAAGAAAGGGAGGGAGAAAGAAAAGAAGCACGATCCGTCACGACTGGACGCGACACGGCCAGACCCAACGCAGATCAACATGATGCGAGCTAACTCAGTGATCAAGAGCAAGTACACCTTGGCCCTGATCCAAAGTCAACGTCTTCCACATGTGCAACATAGTGACACCAGTGGCTTCGAAGCCGATTGTCCAACGTGTTATTAATGCAAGGTTCACACTATGCCATATCGTGGCCCGACTCGGGCTTATCTCGCTCGACTCAGAAAAATGATGGTCTTGATCGGTTTCCATGTAGTCCTGCATAGGAAGTGTCTCCCGACTATTAAAACCAGTGTCAACTGACGCCGCTTGCAGCTGGGACTCCTCCCGCCCCCCCCCCCCCCCCTCGCCGTCGATATAGAAGAATATTAATAAACGTAATATGTCCCCGCCTGTTTTTATACCCCTCGCAGGAAGTCTCGATAACGCACGCGCAGTTTGAATCGGTCAGAACCAGTCCTAACTTGTTTTATCGGGTCGGCTTTTTTCCCGCCACAATTCGATTCAAAGTCATGACGGGTCCTGATTGGTCCGCACTAGTCTACCGCTTGGCGCCCATGGTCACAGTTCGTTTCCACTGGTTTGGGTATTCCAAAACAACATCCGGCCTCCTTATCTATATGAAACTAGTGCAGACGAGTGCAAACTTTTTCAACCGATTAGCTAATAATAGAAAGATATATATAGGACTACATAGGTGTAGATAGGAATAACATGACTAATCGAGACTAATCGAGACTGTGACCTAAAAAATCTGTCGGAGTGGCCGTGAAAAAAAATTTGAACCGTCCAAAAGCCTCTAAGTCGGGCTCGACTGGTGCCAGACTAGCTAAAGAACTAATGGAGACTAAAAGAAGTTTACCGGACCCCAGCAGACATGTTTATCCTGACTTGTTAAAACCAACAGGACTCCGACCTACATTTGAGTTCTGCCAAGACTAGGACTAGTGTGAAACTTGCAACACCGTCTTCATTGGGTGGGTGGGTGGGGGCGGCGAAGTGTGTGTGTGTTTGTGTGTGTGTGTGTGTGTGTGTGTGTGTGTGTTGTGTGTGTGTGTGTGTGTGTTTAGGAGTGGGGGCATTCTAAATCTTCAAGCTTACTGAAGTTACTTAATATCAAAATTGTGATCGCAAAAATACGTTTCGTCGGTCAAGGACTTAGAGGAAACAAGTTGAATTATTCACAGTAATAGGACAGCCCCACTTTCATAAGCACACATTTATGCAAGTAAACAGACACACACACACACACACACACAAACACACACATATGCGCGTGCGCGCGCTCGCAGGCTTACACCCACACAGCTACGCACGCACGGACGCACATACATGCGCAGTCACACATTGACGCACGCATGCGCGTACACACACACACACACACACACACACACACACACACATGCACACACACACACATGCACGCACGCACCCATGCATGCATGCACGCGCTTTAAACACACACACACACTCGCACGCATGCATACACACACACACATACACACACACACGCGCGCGCACACACACACACACACACACACACACACACACACACACACACCGAGACAGACAGTCCCACTGATCCACCCAACTGACCGAATGAATGACAAGGACTGATTGACCCTCGGACCTAAAACCTCCCCGGACCCGACCCGACACCTTGGCTCTGTACTGCCACAGTCTATATATGATGGATGTACACTGACATGTACACTGACAGGGGGGACGACAAAACGACTGAAAGAGACCCTTGACATGGTTACCTACACTTTAAGTGAACGAGGACTCCCGTAAGTGGTTAGGAGAGCTCCACTTGTGGTGAGAACGTTCAGATCAAGCATGCATAATGCCACGCTTCAGATCGTGTTGCCCACCTTCTGCGTAGGTCGTCATTCGTTTTCGTGGCAGTTTGATCCGTGATAGGAAATGGTTTACAGACCACACACTCACACACACACACACACACACACACACA
Source organism: Conus canariensis (assembly GCA_033310375.1). Classification (NCBI taxonomy): domain Eukaryota; kingdom Metazoa; phylum Mollusca; class Gastropoda; order Neogastropoda; family Conidae; genus Conus; species Conus canariensis. Next base: position 8,052,974 of record CM065721.1, on the reverse strand, counting down.
CACACACACACTACTTAGCAAGTTAGCTCTTTGCTGCGCTAATTCGAAGCACGAACTGATACCACGTGCAATTAATTGGCTTAGATTTGGTGAGTCTGACAGCGAATTTGTCAGTGCTTTTCCATACAGGCTTATACAGGAACGTGAAATGCGATGTTGTTTGCGAGCACCTGTTTCACAGGCTGAGATTTCATTTTCTTCTTTTCCTACCCTGCCTGACTTTCGAATGAAACTTATCTAGGTCTACCCAAGTATTGTGATAACCCGTGTAATTTTTTAATGAATCGTCTAGAACAGGCACTAGCCTTATCATTTTCTTCTGTCAGTGCGTTCCTTGGCTGAAACTTCGAGGTACACTAACGGTGAGATTGTTGACGGTTTCATTTCCCCATGAAAGTAGGACTCGTGTTCCGTCTTTAGGGAGCATTCTTACGTTTTCAGCCTGGCTATCTGTAAGTGTGTGCAGTTCAAAAGTGCACACACGTAAAATCCCATCACCAACTTTCGGAAGAGTTGGCCAGTTTGGCCGTTGGTATGGATGACACGTTACACATAGCATGCACCCTGCGTGAGAAATGGAAAGAATGAAGGAAGTAAGGAAAATGAGTGAACGAAATTGAACGATCTTGACTGGATGACACGGGAAACGACTGAATGAAGCGCCAGTTGGCAGCTCTTCAGTCGGCACTACCCAGGTAGGCAGCCCGTTGTGTAAACGAGTGTTGATTGTAAAGCGCTTAGAGCTTGGTCTCTAGCCGAGAATAGGCGCTATATAAGTATTCATTATTATTATTATTATACGTGCTATGATGCATGCACTATGATTTTGACAGCGTATAAAATTTTTTAATGATGGTTGCAGTCTTTGCAGTGCATTGTATTATTTTTGGCCTAGAACTGGGAAAAAGCCCCCCCCCCCCCCCCCCACACACACACCTCTCTCTCTCTCTCTCTCTCTCTCTCTCTCTCCCTGCCCCTCTCTCTCTCTCTCTCTCTCTCTTCCCCTAGCTCTGACTCTCTGTCTCTGTCTCTTTCTCTCTCTCATCCTCTCTCCCTCCCCCCCCCTTTCTCTCCCTTTCGTTTTAAAAAAAGATTAGGTTGTTAAAGTTAAATTCGACTTACCTCCAGTAAATACAAGGATTCTATTTAATAAAAAAAAAAAAGAAAAAAAAAAAAAAAGAAAAGAAGAAAGGAAAGAAAAGGGAAAAAAAATCCTCAGTGCGTGTGTGTCTATACCCCCCCCCCCCCCCCCTCTATGCATTATTATACCCTTCCCATCTAGCACACAGACAGACAGACAGACAGGCTGACTCCACCACGGAGGGCGGCGAACACCGCCACCGCAACTACTATCATCACCCCCATCAAGAACCGGGCCGACAAGCGTCAAAGCCAACAGTGTTGGTGACGGGGATGGCTGCTCAGTGGTAGTTGAACCGCCACGTGATCACACAGTGCTAAATGATGTCACGCGGTATCTGCCGATCTGTGCCCTTACAATCACCGATGTCATCGACATGTCATTAGGGTAACAACCGTAAGCAGCGTGCGTTTGGAGACATGGGCGCATAACTGCGTGGGAACAAGAGTTACCCTTCTTGTTTGTTCTGTTCTGTTTACTGTTCCCCGCCTCGTTTTAAAAAATACATTCTTTTCATTTCGTTGCAAAGTGAGGCGACTGCAGGCGGAGATCTAACCAAATCTTTAAAAAGATTTTTAAGTGCTGAATCCGTCAAACATGAACAAGCGAATCACGAGACAAGTCTTGCGATTCGTTTGTTCATGTTTGGCGGATCCAGATCTTTTTTTAAACATTCTTTTCATGTCAGCCAAACCCGAGGTTATCAGCGTTGATTTCAGCTTTGCTCAATGTTCTGTTTGGGAATGTTCAAAATTAAAAGGCTATGCCAGCTCTTGATTAAATAGTGATGTATGTTTGTTCGTTTTTTTTCCTTCTTCCAATTGTTGTTACTGCGTACAAATGTCAGGCACGGGGGTATGTGGGCAAGCTCATAACATTTCTCTTTGGGGGGTATCTCCTTGCTTGCTCTGTGTGTAATGTGTCTGCATTTGTGCTAGGCGCAGCGGTGCCATAAACAGTATTCGTTTGGGAATATGGACGTGCAACTGTCTCATTATGAGGATAAGAGTTTCGCTTCTTGTTTGTTAACTACTCCCCCCGCCCCATTTAACATTCCCCCTTCGTATGGAAACAGCGTCCAAGAAATAAAGCACAAACCCTGCGCGCTTAAACCTTTCCCTGCACGAAGAAGACTTTCGTTTCCTTCTGCTTACATTGGCATGCGAACGGTGATTACCTTTTGCGTTTTCGAAGTATTGTGCGCGTTAGAGACGTAGTCCCTACCATCATCCGTGTAAAATGTCTCTGATACAGACACTGACTGTACAAACAACTCTATCAAATTCATCCCTTATATAGATACAGAACCTGCAAATATCCCTGTAAAGTATCAGCCCTTACATAGCAATTGACGGTATGCAGGTAACCTTGTGAAATGCTGTTTTACATAGACACTGACCCAGCAGACAACCCCGTGAAATGTCATCCCTTATGTTGACACTGACCCAGCAATGTTGTAAAATATCATCCCTTATATAGACACAGATCCTACAGTCAGCCCTGTAAAATATCATCCACTGTATAGACACCGACTCTACAGTCAGCCCTGTAAAATATCATCCACTGTATAGACACTGACTCTACAGCCAGCCCTGTAACACGTCATCCACTGTATAGACACTGACTCTACAGCCAGCCCTGTAACACGTCATCCACTGTATAGACACTGACTCTACAGCCAGACCTGTAACACGTCATCCACTGTATAGACACCGACTCTACAGCCAGCCCTGTAAAATGTCATCCACTGTATAGACACTAACTCTACAGTCAGCCCTGTAAAATGTCATCCACTGTATAGACACTGACTCTACAGTCAGCCCTGTAAAATGTCATCCACTGTATAGACACTGACTCTACAGTCATTCCTGTAAAATGTCATCCACTGTATAGACACTGACTCTACAGTCATTCCTGTAAAATGTCATCCACTGTATAGACACTGACTCTACAGTCAGCCCTGTAAAATGTCATCCACTGTATAGACACTGACTCTACAGTCAGCCCTGTAAAATGTTATCCACTGTATAGACACTGACTCTACAGTCAGCCCTGTAAAATGTCATCCACTGTATAGACACTGACTCTACAGTCAGCCCTGTAAAATGTCATCCACTGTATAGACACTGACTCTACAGTCAGCCCTGTAAAATGTCATCCACTGTATAGACACTGACTCTACAGTCAGCCCTGTAAAATATCATCCACTGTATAGACACTGACTCTACAGCCAACTCTGTAAAATGTCATCCACTGTATAGACACTGACTCTACATTAAGCCCTGTAAAATGTCATCCACTGTATAGACACTGACTCTACATTAAGCCCTGTAAAATGTCGTCCACTGTATAGACACTGACTCTACCCTGTAAAATATCATCCACTGTATAGACACTGACTCTACAGTCAGCCCTGTAAAATATCATCCACCGTATAGACACTAACTCTACAGCCAACCCTGTAAAATGCCATCCATTACATAGACACTGATCCTACAAACCATTCTGTAAAATGTCATCCCTTTATATTGACTGTCGCCCTATAGACCACCCTGTAAAATGTCATCGCTAATGTAGACACTGACCCCCAAACAACCCTGTAAAATGCCATCCCTTACATAGACACTGGCCCGTACAGACAACAGTGCCAAGTTCGGTGGAAATCCTAGCATCAGTTTGAAGAATGACCATGTCTGTTTGTTGCGGTAGGCTACAATCTGCTCACAAGCGCTTCAGGAGATGACACTATCACTGACCTCGCATCCGATCGTTCTTCCACACATTGTTTACGCGTGTCCTGGGGCTCGACACGCAAAATGGGAACAGCCCTTACCCTACCCTTACGTACTCAGTCAGCACATAGGTATGCAAGCATTGGCCTAATGGTAGAGACATGTTTTGAAGGTTTGTTCCGTATATCCACGGGCGGAAGGAGAAAGAGTTATCTCCTTTTTGTTTGTTTTTGTATATAAGTGAATGAGCAGTCTGTACAGACGTGTGTCGGACGAAGGAAGCTGCAGAAGTGTACTGATGTGAAGTAATTTATTTAGACATGTTGGTGTAAGAGCAAGAGGTGATAGCCAAGGGGAGAGTGCGGTGGAGAGTGCAGTTGAGTCCATCCGGTCAGAGCCAGTGCAAGGAGTCGTGGCAAAGTGGTGTGGCATGTTCGATTGGTCTTAAGGATTTGAGGACCAGTCAAGCAGCACCGCTGTTTGGGTCCCCGGAAGCCCAGTGAGAGGGTGCTTTAGTGGGAAGGCCGACAAGCAGACAGTTGAAATGTTTTGATGAGGGTTTTTTTTTTTTTATACAAAAAGACAAAGGCACAGACCAAAACTCGGTAGCATCAGAAGTATTGGAGAAAAGAACTCATTTTACGAAGGTCAGGACAGGCAGATCTACAGACGTTAAAGATGTAGTGTTAGGAAGAAAGGGTTTGATCTTGAGTGACTGCTCTGTGTGTGTGTGTGTGTGTGTGTGTGTGTGTGTGTGTGTGTGTGTGTGCGTGTGTGTGTCTTAGTGTTTGTAAGTCTGTGTCTGTCTGTCTCTCGCTGCGCGTTGATCTCGAGTGACTACTCTCTCTCTCTCTCTCTCTCTCTCTCTCTCTCTCTCTCTCTCAAACGGACACGCAAACAGGCAAACAGACTGACAGACAAATGGGCAGACAGAATCGGAAACGAGCATCCTGCTTTGCATATTGCCGGTAAAGGTCAAACCGTGCGTGCGTGTGTGTATGAGCCAACAGCAGGCCCGCCCTCTTCGGTGAGAACTAATTGCGTGGTATTATTACTGGCACTGTCCCACAGCAGCCAGATCCCAGTCACTCAGACACCCAGGTCCGGCGTGAGACGAAATTGCAGGGGAGTCCCGCTTGTGACGTCACGGAAGAAACCCGAGCCCTCCCTCACCCGCTTCAGTGGTTGGACTGGCATGCATTGTTGTGACGACACCGGGGTAGATTATGGCGTGTTGTGTGACCGGGATTAAGATAGGTCCGCGTGAACAGCATGCACAGAAAGCGTTCGTCGCTCGATCACCATCTTTTTTTTTTGCTTTTCGCTATCCGTCTCACTGCTCTCTCTCTCTCTCTCTCTGCAGGGGTTCGTGGTTCACTCTACGTTCCTCTCTCTCTCTCCCTCTCTCCGTCTGTCTCGGTATGTAGGGCTTTGAGATTCATAACCCCTCTCTCTCTCTCTCTCTCTCTCTCTGCACATGACTGTCGATCTCTGTCTCTCTCGCTCTGTCTTTGTGTCTGTCTGTCTCTGTGTCTGTCTGCCTGTCTCTCTCTCCCTCCTTCCCCCCCCCCTCTCTGTCTCTCTCTCTCTCTCTCTCAGTATGATGTAGGGTTTTCAGATTCATAACCCACAACAGCCCTCCCTCTCCTAATTCTCCCCCTTTCCTGAGAGAGAGAGAGAGAGAGAGAGAGAGAGAGAGAGAGAGAAGGACGTTTTTACAGCAACCTACCTGTGAAAGAAGAATGGTGGAGTTGCCTTGAGGATACGGCAGTGCTGTTGTCTCCCACCTGCGGTGTGCGTTATCGTCCCAAACACGAACCATGCTTGAAACGATAGCTGATACTGTTCTAAATACGGTGCATGGTTACTGCGTCCCTCCAAAAAAATCTCGAACTATGCAACCAGAGGGTGAAAGTGACGACGACGACGACGGTCGCTTCTACCAGTCAGAGGTCGTTACTATTTTTAATGGCTCAACGTGGTTCGGGATTACTTCCTTTCTTACCTTCGGCCCTCGACAACATTCATTTGTGCCGAAGAGTAAAATGAATTTTAAACGGAGAGATTTGTTTGAATTTCGTCTCTTTTCCTTCTAAATTTTGATATATATATTATATATATATAATATATTATATATATATATATATATAATGTGTGTGTGTGTGTGTGTGTGTGTGTGTGTGTGTGTGTGTGTGTGTTTTGGCCAATGTGATTCGTCAGATTCTGCAAGCTTTCTTTCTATTGGTTGGCAGAACCGTCAATGTTCACACATTGATTAGAGTCACCCTGTTTAATTGTCGTCTGCCCTCAGGTGTCGTCTGCTTAGAAGGTCAAAGGGACGAATGGAACACGGGTTCGTTTTTTACCGAGGTGGACACGGTAGATCCCGTACTAATAATACGTTTAGGGGAGTAGGAGTGAGTCGGATTAGCGGCAAGATTTTGTGAGGAGCTGTGTTGCATAGTCGTAGTCTATGTGTTGCGTCATGCCCTGAGTGAAAGGTAACTGAAGCGTGGGAATGGTTTGCCATTACTCTAACTTTGTATGCTGTTTTTGATTCTTTTTGTTGTCGTTGTTTTCTTCTTCTTCTTCTTCTTGTCTCTGTCTCATTGACACTAGCAGTCTTCTTCATCTTCTTCTTCTCTTCTTCTTCTCTGTCTCCGTCTCTTTGACACTAGCAGTCATCTGTCTGCCTGCCTCTCCGTCCGTCTGTCTGTCTGTCTGTCTCTGTCTCTCTCCATTCCGCCCTCAACCTACACGTGCGTTCATCTCGTACTTTTCTATGTGCCGTGCGAGTGCGAACGTTCTTGTATGCGTACTTGTGTGTGTGTGTGTGTGTGTGTGTGTGTGTGTGTGTGTGTGTGTGTCCCCGCGAATAATTAGCATTAAACAAAATACACACGAACACGCATAACCATCTGTGAAGTAGCACTGAGTTAATTCACAATACGTAACAGGCAAGCGAATTTTCTACAAGCATGTCTTCTTATGACCAACAAACGACAGACAATGAAATAAAAACAAAAATGCACAAAACAATACTCCACTAGACTGCAGTCAGTGTGAGAATGACTGACTGAGGTCTGCAGAGTATCGTTTTGTGCATTGTTGTTGTCTGTACTTTACAGCGTCTGAACAAGATCATTTGTCGAAAATTCATTTGTCACTTCGCATCGAATATGTGTTAGCTTCGCTTTTTGTGTCGTGTGTTCGTCTTTCGCCTCGTTTTCACCACGCTGCTGTCTGCTTCAGTTTCCTTGGCGGTAGGGTAAAGCTGGCTGCTCCGTCACGTGTACGGAGTATGTCACAGCGTCCCAACTCAGGCCCTAGGGCATGTTGTGGAGGAGAGCTGAGTGACCACCACGGAGTAGCTGTCTGCCACCCCCCCCCCCCCCCCCGCCCCGTTTCCCCTCCACACTCCCTCTCTCTCTCTGTAATTTCATCAACCTTTTTATTTTACTAACCTGCCGATCTGTCCATCAACCAACCTGTCTGTTTCTCTGTCTTATCAACTGCACGATTTGGTCAGCATGTCTGCCCGTTCAAACCATCCAGCCTGCTGTTCTTGCCAGGCATTGTATTCGTAATGTCAGATAGTTTCTTCATATTTCCATTGGGTGTTCACTCTTCAGCTTCCTACACTATGCTTTTGGTATAGCTGCCCTTACTGCCTGCCCCCTAGGCTGCTCTCTCTCTCTCTCTCTCTGTTAGTGAGTGAGTGAGTGAGTGAGTGAGTGTGTGTGTGTGTGTGTGTGTGTGTGTGTGTGTGTGTGTGTGTGTGTGAGTTAGTTCTTTAGTTTAACGTCTGTTCACCCTCAAGTGATATTAGACGGATGTGTGTGTGTGTGTGTGGTGTGTGTGTGTGTGTGTGTGGTTTATTTATTTTTTTTTATCGTCTTTTGCGTTCTCTCCTGGATCTTCTTCTGTTCAGCGTTTCTGTAGGTAACCACTGCTTCTGGTGGCGTTCCTTTGTCAGTTTGTCTGTCTGTTTGTCTGTCAGTTTGTCTGTCTGTTTGTCTGTCAGTTTGTCTGTCTGTTTGCCTGTCTTGTTCACCTCTGTTCTACCTCTGTAAAAATCCAGCTTGCTGGATATGTTTGTTAACAGGTCTATATGCAGAGTGACTGATCTTTGATGACCGTTGTGCTGATATCCCGTTAAAGTTTTGCCCTTTGTCACAGTTTGTGTATTTGTACCTTGGCTTAAAAAAAAGATGTTTTAGCTCACGGCAAATATTGTCTACTCATTGCGGTGAACAATATATTTCAATAAAATGAGATTCAAAGTTTTGTATAACTGTTATTCATAGCATATTAAAACCACTGAGGCAGGCATTATTTATTCAATCAGTATATTTTGACCAGAGCCCTGAAAGCAATGGCAGAAGCGGCAGAGGGGTGTTCAAGCTGGATCTGGTCAAGGAGGAACAAAAGTGAACTTCATAAGGCTTAATTTCCCTACAAATATCAGGTGTCCCTGTGGCTCAGTGGTTAAAGCGCGAGTCATTAAGTGGAAAATGAGCATGTCCAGAGGGTCATGGGTTCGAATCCCAGCCATGGCTCGTTCCAAGATGGGGGAAAAAAAAAGGGGCAGCAGAGGGACATCCGGAGTCATGAACCGGGTGTGGCCCAACCCCCCTAGAGTGTCAGGAGATAAGAGCCGAAACACTTGCTTGAAGGGGGCTTCTCTTCTGAGGACTCTCTGCTGCCACGCTCTCCACGAGTTTCTTTCTATGACAGCAGCTAAGTTGAACTGTTTAAAAAAAAAATAGTGAAAAGATACAATAATGATAACAGTAGAATTCAAACAAACAAAGAAACAAAGGAATGAATAAGCAACGGGAAATTTAACTCTGATTTCAGACATCCTTGACCACCATGCTGTCCAAACTCCGCCAGAGTTTCCGCCGGAAGTCGCGCTCTGGGAGGCAGCGACGTTCCTCCAGCGAGAACGACCTGGACGGCGACGACGGCTACTCAGACACCGGCACTCTCCGCTCCCAGTCGGCCCGCTCGCCGTCCACGCGGAGCAGCCTGACCAGCCTCGGTCGCTCCGTCAGCTCCCCAGGCACCCGAGATCGTCGTCCAGCCGTCTCCCGTCAGGACTCGGCCTGGCAGAGGTCCACGCCTTCCGTCACCGAGAGCAACCGCGTCATGTTCAACCGCCAGCTGCACTGTGACGTCATGTTCGTGGTGGGCGAGGAGGGGGCGCTGGTGGGGGCGCACCGCTTCGTGCTGGTGTCCCGCAGTGACGTCATGTACCGGATGTTCTGCGGGCCCTTGGCCGAGACCGGGCCGGTCGTCATCCCTGACGTCACTGAGCACGTGTTCCGGCAGTTTCTCGAGTGAGTAAGGGGTATATTATGCTGGGTGAGCAAGGGCCACCCGGATATTGGTGTTTTTTTTTTTTTTTTTTTTTTTTTTTTTTTTTTTTTTTTTTGCGCTGAAGGTTTTATTTCCTCGAAACTACATGTTTTGTCGTAAACGTGATTAGTGTCACGTTGCATGACAGCAGAAAGTGCAGCAATAGCGACAACAAAGAAGAAAGAAAATAGAGAGTGAGAAAGGAACGGCAATTCTGGAAAATTGCATCGATTCGGTGTTAAGAGCAACGAGAGCGGCAACAAAGAAAAGAACTAGAAAGTCGGAAAAAAACGTGATTTCGCAGAAACTGCGTCGATTCAATGTAAGGTTAATTGCCGACAAGAACAAGGCAAAAAGAGGTAGAAAAGGGAACGCTGTGTGTGTGTGTGTGTGTGTGTGTGTGTGTGTTGGATGGGGTGGGAAGGGGAGGGTGGCAGAAGGCAAAATGCCGTGGTAGAATAAACAAGGTGGAAGATTCCTCATCACATTTTTCCTGTTATCAGTCTTATCAGTCATAACTTCACCATTGCATTCAGTACAGTTCATACTGGTAATGTAATGATATAAAAAAATAATCTAATATTCATTGGCTTCCCCAAGGTACAAGAGCACCAGTTAGTTACAGAAGTTGTTTGTCCGTTGAGACGACGAAGACCATCTAGTCACCCTGGGATTGGGGGTGAGTGCATAGATGGCTGGTCAGGCCGGTCTGCGCCCGGAAAGACCTATCACAGTATGGACAGGGGATGGTGGCGGCAGTTGATGCGGGCATGAACGATGCGAGAACAAGAGCACCAGTTATGCACTAGTTATACACCAGTTATGCACCAGTTATGTACCAG